>CM038669.1:16656570-17016570 GCA_021605145.1 Aegilops bicornis
CTTCTTCTTCTTCTTCTTCTTCTTCTTCTTCTGCTTCCTCTTATTCTTCCTCTTCTTCCTCTTCTTCTGCTTCCTCTTCTTCTTCTGCTTCCTCTTCTGCTTCCTCTTCTTCTTCTTCTTCCTCTTCTTCTTCTTCTTCTTCCTCTTCTTCTTCTTCTTCTTCTGCTTCCTCTTCTTCTTCCTCCTCCTCTTCTTCTTCTTCTTCTTCTTCTTCTTCTTCTTCTTCTTCTTCTTCTTCTTCTTCTTCTTCTTCTTCTTCTTCTTCTTCTTCTTCTTCTTCTTCTTCTTCTTCTTCTTCTTCTTCTTCTTCTTCTTCTTCCTCTTCTTCTGCCTCTTCTTCTTCTTCTTCTTCTTCTTCTTCTTCTTCTTCTTCTTCTTCTTCTTCTTCTTCTTCTTCTTCTTCTTCTTCTTCTTCTTCTTCTTCTTCTTCTTCTTCTTCTTCTTCTTCTTCTTCTTCTTCTTCTTCTTCTTCTTCTTCTTCTTCTTCTTCTTCTTCTTCTTCTTCTTCTTCTTCTTCTTCTTCTTCTTCTTCTTCTTCTTCTTCTTCTTCTTCCTCTTATTCTTCTTCTTCTTCTTCTTCCTCTTCTTCTTCTTCTTCTTCTTCTGCTTCCTCTTCTTCTTCTGCTTCCTCTTCTGCTTCCTCTTCTTCTTCTGCTTCCTCTTCTTCTTCTTCTTCCTCTTCTTCTTCTTCTTCTTCCTCTTCTTCTTCTTCTTCTGCTTCCTCTTCTTCTTCTTCTTCCTCTTCTTCTTCCTCTTCTTCTTCCTCTTCTTCTTCCTCTTCTTCTTCTTCTTCTTCTTTATATAGAGTTCAGTGAAGACCAAATGCTTGTGATAGTTTGAAAAATAACATATTTAAATTATGCATCTGAACGCAGAAAAAATACATTGGTCAGTACCGCCTTTCGCCAAAAGCAGCAACCTTTCTGAGACAAGTACATATAAAAAATACATTGATCATCAACGATCTTTTTGTATAGAATCTACATCGTCAATAGGAATCTACCACCAATTTAAGAAGCTGGCGAAGACTCCTATTGCAGCCACAGATCCTACACATAGAGTTCAATGAAGACCAACTGCTTGTGATAGTTTGAGAAGTAACATATTTAAGGTGGTAAAAAGGCTTGTTAGGGGAGCGAGGTGGGACTAAAAACAGCCTGCCTAACGTCATTAGTACCGGTTCGTGGTTCGAACCGGCACTAAATGGTGATGGTGGGGCCATAGCACGACCCAGTGACACAGCCTCTTTAGTACCCGGTTCGTGGTACAATGGTACTACTGAGTTCGCCACGAACCGGTACTATTGATCGCCGCCACGAACCGGCACTAATATACACATTAGTGCCGGCTCTAATGCAAACCGGCACTAATGTGCTTCACGTTTGACCCTTTTTCTACTAGTGGATGACAACCAATGTCCATAGTCAGGAAACCATGACTATCTGTTGATCAACGAGCTAGTCAACTAGAGGCTCACTAGGGACATGTTATGGTCTATGTATTCACACATGTATTATGATTTCCGGATAACACAATTATAGCATGAATAATAGACAATTATCATGAACAAGGAAATATAATAACAATCATTTTATTATTGCCTCTAGGGCATATTTCCAACAGTCTCCCACTTGCTCTAGAGTCAATAATCTAGTTACATTGTGATGAATCGAACATCAATAGAGTTCTGGTGTTGATCGTGTTTTGCTCGCGGAAGAGATTTAGTCAACGGATCTGCGACATTCAGATCCGTATGAACTTTGCAAATATCTATGTCTCCATCTTGAACATTTTCATGAATGGAGTTGAGCGGCAACTTGATGTGCCTGGTCTTCTTGTGAAACCTGAGCTCCTTGGCAAGGGCAATAGCTCGATGTTGTCACAAAAGAGAGTGATCGCCCCGACGCATTGGGTATGACTCTAGGTCGGTGATGAATTCCTTCATCCAGATTGCTTCATCTGCTGCCTCCGAGGCTGCCATGTACTCCGCTTCACATGTAGATCCCGCCACGGCGCTTTGCTTGCAACTGCACCAGCTTACTGCCCTCCATTCAAAATATACATGTATCCGGTTTGTGACTTAGAGTCATCCAAATCGATTGTCGAAGCTAAGCGTCGGCGTAACCCTTCTTGACGAGCTCTTCGTCACCTCCATAAGCGAGAAACATATCCTTAGTCCCTTTCGGTACTTTAGGATGTTCTTGACCGCTGTCCGGTGTTCCATGCCGGGATTACTTTGGTACCTTCCTACCAAACTTACGGCAAGGTTTACATCAGGTCTGGTACACAGACATGGCATACATAATAGACCCTATAGCCGAGGCATAGGGGATGACACTCATCTTTTCTCTATCTTACGCCGTGGTCGGGCATTGAGCTGAGCTCAATTTCACACCTTGCAACACAGGCAAGAACCCCTTCTTGGACTGATCCATATTGAACTTCTTCAATATCTTATCAAAGTATGTGCTTTGTGAAAGACCTATGAGGCGCCTTGATCTATCCCTATAGATCTTGATGCCTAATATGTAAGCAGCTTCTCCAAGGTCCTTCATTGAAAAACACTTATTCAAGTAGGCCTTAATGTTGTCCAAAAGTTCTATATCATTTCCCATCAAAAGTATGACATCTACATATAATATGAGAAATGCTACTGAGCTCCCACTCACTTTCTTGTAAACGCAGGCTTCTCCATAATTCTGCATAAACCCAAAGCGCTTTGATCATCTCATCAAAGCGAATGTTAACTCCGAGATGCTTGCACCAGCCCATAAATGGATCGCTGGAGTTTGCATATCTTGTTAGCATTCTCAGGATCGACAAAACCTTCCGGCTGCATCATATACAGTTCTTCCTTAAGATAGCCGTTAAGGAATGCCGTTTTGATGTCCATTTCCCATATCTCATAATCATAGTACGCGGCAATTGCTAACATGATTCGGACGAACTTCAGCTTCGGTACGGGAGAGAAAGTCTCATCGTAGTCAACCCCTTGAGCTTGTCGATAACCCTTAGCGACAAGTCGAGCTTTATAGATGGTAACAATACCATCCGCATCCGTATTCTTCTTAAAGATCCATTTGTTTTCTATCGCTTGCCGATCATGAGGCAAGTCTGTCAAAGTCCACACTTTTTTTTTATACATGGATCCTCTCTCAGATTGCATGGCTTCAAGCCATTTGTTGGAATCTGGGCCCGCCATTGCTTCTCCATAGTTCGAAGGTTCACCGTTGTCTAACAACATGATTTCCAGGACAGGGTTGCCATACCACTCTGGTGTGGAATGTGTCCTCGTGGACCTACGAAGTTCAGTAGTAACTTGATCCGAAGTACCTTGATCATCATCATTAATTTCCTCTCTAGTCGGTGTAGGCACCACAGGAATATCTTCCTGAGCTGCGCTACTTACCGGTTCAAGAGGTAGTACTTCATCAAGTTCCACTTTCCTCCCACTTACTTCTTTCGAGAGAAACTCTTTCTCCAGAAAGGACCCGTTCTTGGCAACAAAGATCTTGCCTTCGGATCTGAGGTAGTAGGTATACCCAATGGTTTCCTTAGGGTATCCTATGAAGACGCATTTTTTTGACTTTGGTTCGAGCTTTTCAGGTTGAAATTTCTTGACATAAGCATAGCATCCCCAAACTTTTAGAAACGACGGCTTAGGTTTCTTCCCAAACCATAATTCATACGGTGTCGTCTCAACGGATTTAGACGGTGCCCTATTTAAAGTGAATTTAGCTGTCTCTAGAGCGTATCCCCAAAATGATAGCTGTAAACCAATAGAGTGCGATTACGACGCTCGGACACACCGTTACGTTGAGGTGTTCCAGGCGGCGTGAGTTTTGAAACGATTCCACATTTCCTTAAGTGCGTACCAAATTTGTGACTTAAATATTCTCCTCCATGATCTGATCGTAAGAACTTTATTTTTCGGTCACGTTGATTCTCTACCTCATTCTGAAATTGCTTGAACTTTTCAAAGGTCTCAGACTTGTGTTTCATCAAGTAGACATACCCATATCTACTTAAGTCATCAGTGAGAGTGAGAAATAACGATAGTGTCAGGACCCCGATTCCAAGTCACGTCGATCTAGCCGGTAACACCTCATATCACTTTGCGGCCTCACGCACGGTATTTCCACGGGTGTCGCCTTACCATGGCACAGGACCGTTTAGCCTTTTGGCTCACGTATATGATAGTGTCGCTAGCATCCATATGACAGAGAACCCGGGCCGACATGGCTAGTCATGAACCCAAAGCGGCACTAACCCATGGGGACAGGCATACATGAATCACATCGAGCATGTCGGTCATCAACGTGTGAATCCGAGCTGTAGCACTAGGCTAAGAGGACTCCGGTAATCCGGGCTGTAGCAGGCTAGGCAGGACTCCGGATGTCACCACATGACATTTCCCGAAGGAACAGGCCTTGAGAGCGAAGTGAAACACATGCCGGCCAGTCAAGTGTCCAGAAGCGGTAGTCTTTGGGCTAGCGAGGACTCCGGTGAACCGGGCTGTAGCGGACTACTATCGCTCTGGAAGCACTAGACTACATTTCCTCATATGAGAGGCTGCCAAGGATAAACAACTAGATTGTCGGATCCCACACATACCAAGCATTTCAAACATACACACAATATGCTCAACATGTGTAAATACAACATGGCATCACAACATAACTCTACGACTCAAATATTTATTCATTAGGCTCCGAGGAGGCGAGATATTACAAACATGGGTCTCCACGACCCAACACTCGAAACATACAAGTCAACACATGCGGAAACTTAACATGTAATCTGAGACATCTACAAATGAAAAAGGCTGAAGCAGCGACTATCTACCAGATCTTCTTTGAGGGCACAAGATCGTAGCTGAGATAACAAGCTAAGCATTAAAGTCCAAGCGGAACTACTAGCGAGACTGACGTCTCTCTGCAAAACATAAAATAAGAAAACGTGAGTACAAATGTACTCAGCAAGACTTACATCAGAACTAACTACATATGCATCATTATCAACAAAGGGGGTGGTGGAGTTTGACTGCAGCAAGCCAGCTTTGACTCGGTGGCTATCCTGAACTTCATTGCCAAGTAACTCCTTTGAGGTGGCGCTGCAGTCCACATATTCACCATATCAATACACCAATATGGACCCGCTCCCGTCTTCCCTCTGAGCGCCATCCATAGCACTCACGCTTATCTTGCGCATTTTAGAGTATCCACTTTCACTTGTCTATGAACTGTTATAGGCAACCCAGAAATCCTTTTCCGTGGACACGGCTATTCGAATAGATCATATTAACCCTGCAGGGGTGTACTTCTTCACACACGCTCCCACCACTTATTGCCGTTTATACGACATGTACTCGGCAACCTTCAAGCGGAAGCCCAGCGAGGGTGTCGGCCACGGCCTACCTAAACACTCAAGTCCCTAGTCCAGGTTTATCGCCTATTCGGGTTCCATCCATGAGGAAGTCGCCGAGGTTTCCACTAACGGCCCCGAGCGATGTGTGCAGGGTTCCCGAGACACCAAGCAAGGCGAATCGGTACACCAAGGCCACGGTGTATCTACCGCATCATAGCCCACCCCTAGGGTCAGCGCTTCATACGGCCTCCAACACATATCCTACAAACACGAAACTAGTTGCAACTCACGGGCCAGAGAACAAGGGTGGTAAGAAGCCGAGAGAGTCAATTAAGGATCCCAATGTGTGGTAGTAACTGTTTCATGGATCACAAACACATAACTCAGTTCCTGAGGACGGCTTCAATGAGACAACCCACCATGTAATCCTACATGGCCTCTCACCGCTACCTTTACCAAAACGTGTTCACACACTTAGCTCACACACAGTAGGACATGTTCACACACCATTCCAATTCATTCCCGATGAATCAGACCTGACCCAACTCTAAGCAGTAGCAGGCATGACAAACAAGCATGAATGAGCAGGCACAACAGGGCTCAAACAACTCCTACTCATGCTAGTGGGTTTCATCTAATTACTGTGGAAAGACTGGTCATGCAGAGGATAAAGGGGTTCAGCTACCGCAACAAGTAACAGATGAATCGCTATTGACCTAATGCAGTAAAAGAGAGCAGGAGCGAGAGAGTGGGATTGTATCGAAATGAACAAGGGGGTTTTGCTTGCCTGGCACTTCTGAAGATATTATAGTTCTTCATTGGTGTCATCGATCTCATCGTCGGTACAACGTCTACTGAGGGGGGACAAACACCGGCAACTGAGAAAGAACACAATCAATGCAATGCCACAATATGATGCATGATCATGACATGGCAATATGCTGTGATTTGAGCTAATGCATCTAGCTATGATTTAAATGAAGTTGGTTTGAATACATGATTCAAATTCCAACACCATATACGATTATTTAAATGCCCTTTATTTGTTTTGTCCAAAACAGAGGACAAGCATTGTCCAAACATGCATGAAAATGGTACAGATGGATTCCTTGAATTTTTCTGATAATTTTTCATATATGATTTATCTTATTTGGAGTTACGGTTGAATTTCTATGATTTTTAGAAGTTTAGGACATTTTCTGGATTTTTCTGAATTAAATTAAATCCAGAAAATGAGTTATTCTTGTCGGAACATGACCTCACGCAGTGATGTCGGCAAGTCAGCAGGCGCTGTCGGTCAAATCGACTGTGGGACCCGCGATGTCGGTGGTTAGTTAACTAACTAAGCGAGTTAGTTAGTGTTAGGTTAAGCACTAATCTAGGTTAATTAGCGTTACACTAACCTAGCGATAATTAGCGAGGTGGCCCTGCGTCGGTGACCTAGGGTCAAACTGGGCCCACCCAGTCAATGGTCAGCGGGGTCAACCCACCGTCGACTCGACGCCGGCGAGGCCCGAGACGGTGGCGCGGCTCGGAATTTGCCCACGGTCGACCAAATCGACCGCGGTTTGGTCCTACGCGTAGCTGGGTCTCACGCGCATCTGGTAGGCCAAGCGGGAGGAGCTGGGGTGGTCTGAGTCGACAGCGGCAAGCACGAATGCGGCGGCCGGAGTTCGGGCATCGGCGGTTTAGGCACTCCGGCTTAAGGCGGCGGCGAGGTGGCTGGGCGGCACCTAATGGGTAGCGAGAGCACGCCAGAGCAACTAGTAGGAGCGGAGGGGCTCGGGGGCCGGAGCTTGCCCGGCCATGGCGGGCAGCGGCCAGTGCTTTCGCGGGGCAGCGGCTAGAAGTAGCAGCGACATGGTTAAGGGGAAAGGACGGAAGCTCACAGTGAGGCGACGGCGAGCTCGGTGGCTCGTGGGCGACCGGTAGGCGGCGAATCCGTCGATGGAGTCCGGCGGCCCGGGGAAGACGACTCGTGGCGGCGATGTGGGGCTCCCGCGGTGGCGTGGCTCGGGGTGGAAGAGAGAGGGGGTCGGGGCGGAGCCTCTGGAAATGTTGGGTGGACTTGGGAGGGCCGGTGGCCATGGCTACAGTGGCGCTTGGCGGCAGTGGCGCTTCAGGTGCGAAGGAGAGAAGCGAGGGAGGAAAGCATGGGAGAGAGTGAGGCGGTCCGAAGTGCGTGGCGTCGCAGGAGGCGTCCAGGCGGAGAAAAGAGCAGCCAGGCGAGGAGGAGGTGGCGGCGTGTGGCCACGCTGGCGAACACGCCCTTGCCCAGCGCGCGAGGAGGAAGGCGACAGGGAGCCAGGCGGTGTTGGGCTGGGCCGAAACAGGAGCTGGGCCGGTTGGTGGGCACCAGGTAGGTTGCGCAGGTGAGCCTCTATTCTTTTCCTATTTTTATTTCTCTTTTCTATTTTCTGTAATTGTGTTTGGCTTTATTAAAAATACTTAGGCACACTCAAAAATCACCAAACTGATCATGGCCAGTGCTTGGAATATATCCAACATGGAACATTTCAGTTTAGGATTATTGGACATTTTAAATATTTCATAGTATTTAAGTGCCCAAATTCAAATAGAATATGATTTAATTCAGAGCCCAAATATGTCATGGAAAAATGTGCATCACCTCTGGCTCTTGTTTACAGTATGTTACCATAAATGATGAACATTTTCGAAAGCCATTTGGACTTACCGAAAATATTTTAGGTGAAACTAGTGAATTCCTTTAATGCTAGGGTTTAGGCAATCCCCATTTCAAGTTTCTGAGAAATTTAAACATGATGACATGAATGCCTTAATGCAACTAATGACAAACAAATTCTAGGGCTGTGACAGATAGCCACCGCGAGCCTCAACGCTCATTCGACCGCACACATCAGTATGTATAATTTCCAATAAGTTGGTTGCTCGCTCCATTGTTCCGGAGAACGGAGTCTTGGTCATTTTACCCATGAGGCATGGTTACTTACGTGTCAAATGATTCAAAATCAAGAGACTCCAAAAGTCCATCTGTATGGAGCTTCTTCATGCGTTTGACATCAATGTGACCAAGGCGGCAGTGCTACAGATATGTGGGACTATCATTATCAATGTTACATCTTTTGGTATTCACACTATGAATATGTGTAACATCACGTTCGAGATTCATTAAGAATAAACCATTGACCAGCGGGGCATGACCATAAAAAATATCTCTCATATAAATAGAACAACCATTATTCTCGGTTTAAATGAGTAGCCATCTCGTATTAAACGAGATCCAGATACAATGTTCATGCTCAAAGCTGGCACTAAATAACAATTATTGATGTTTAAAACTAATCCCGTAGGTAAATATAGAGGTAGCGTGCCGACGGCGATCACATCGACCTTGGAACCATTCCCGACGCGCATCATCACCTCCTCCTTCGCCAGTCTCCGCTTATTCCGCAGCTCCTGTTTTGAGTTACAAATATGAGCAACCGCACCGGTATCAAATACCCAGGAGCAACTACGAGTACTGGTAAGGTACACATCAATTACATGTATATCACATATACCTTTAGTGTTGGCGGCCTTCTTGTCCGGTAAGTATTTGGGGCAGTTCCGCTTCCACTGTCTGCTTCCCTTGCAATAAAAGCACTCAGTCTCAGGTTTGGGTCCATTCTTTGGTTTCTTCCCAGCAACTGGCTTACCGGGCGCGGCAACTCCCTTGCCGTCCTTCTTGAAGTTCTTCTTACCCTTGCCTTTCTTGAAACTAGTGGTTTTATTGACCATCAACACTTGATGTTCCTTCTTGATTTCCACCTCCGCTGATTTCTGCATTGAAAATACTTCAAGAATAGTTTTCACCATCCCCTGCATATTGTAGTTCCTCACAAAGCTCTTGTAGCTAGGTGGGAGCGACTGAATGATTCTGTCAATGACCGCCTCGTCCGGGAGGTTAATGTCCAGCTGGGACAAGCGGTTGGGCAACCCAGACATTTTGAGTATGTGCTCCTTGTGGAACTATTTTCCTCCATCTTACAAGCTGTAGAACTTGTCGGAGACTTCATATCTCTCGACCGGGCAAGAGCTTGGAAAACCATTTTCAGCTCTTCGAACATCTCATATGCTCCGTGTTGCTCAAAACGCTTTTGGAGCCCCGGTTCTAAGCTGTAAAGCATGCCGCATTGAACGAGGGAATAATCATCAGCACGCGACTAAGCATTCATAATGTTTTGGTTCTCTGGGATGGGTGCTTCACCTAGCGGTGCTTCTAGGACATATGCTTTCTTGGCAGCTATGAGGATGATCCTCAGGTTCCAGACCCAGTCCGTATAGTGTTGGGGAACGTAGTAATTTCAAAAAAATCCCTACGCACACGCAAGATCATGGTGATGCATAGCAATGAGAAGGGAGAGTGTTGTCCACGTACCCTCGTAGACCGAAAGTGGAAGCGTTAGAATAACGCGGTTGATGTAGTCGTACGACTTCACGATCCGACCGATCCAAGTACCAAACGTACGGCACCTCTGAGTTCAGCACACGTTCAACTCGATGACGATCCCCGGACTCCGATCCAGCAGGGTGTCGGGGAAGAGTTCCATCAGCACGACGGCGTGGTGACGGTGATGATGTTCTACGGTATTGTTAACCCGGAATGATTCCGATATCCAAATATAGGCTTCCAATATATCAATCTTTATGTCTCGACCATTTCTAGACTCCTCATCATGTCCATGATCACATCCGGGACTCCGAGCAACCTTCGTTACATCAAAAACTATAAACTCATAATATAACTGTCATCGTAACGTTAAGCGTGCGGACCCTACGGGTTCGAGAACTATGTAGACATGACCTAGAACATTTTCCAGTCAATAACCAATAGCGGAACCTGGATGCTCATATTGGCTCCTACATATTCTCTGAAGATCTTTATCGGTCAAACCGCATAACAACATACGTTGTTCCCTTTGTCATCGGTATGTTACTTGCTCGAGATTCGATCGTCAGTATCCAATACCTAGTTCAATCTCATTACCGGCTAGTCTCTTTACTCATTTATGTAATGCGTCATTCCGTAACTAACCCATTAGCTACATTGCTTGCAAGGCTTATAGTGATGTGCATTACCGAGAGGACCCAGAGAAACCTCTCCGACAATCGGAGTGACAAAACCTAATCTCGAAATACGCCAACTCAACATGTACCTTTGGAGACACCTGTAGAGCTCCTTTATAATCACCCAGTTACGTCGTGACGTTTGGTAGCACACAAAGTGTTCCTCCGATAAATGGGAATTGCATAATCTCATAGTTATAGGAACTTTGTATAAGTCATGAAGAAAGAAATAGCAAGATACTAAACGATCAAGTGCTAAGCTAACAGAATGGGTCAAGTCAATCACATCATTCTCCTAATGATGTGATCCCATTAATCAAATGACAACACATGTCTATGGTTAGGAAACATAACTATCTTTGATTAATGAGCTAGTCAAGTAGAGGCATAGTAGTGATACTAAGTTTGTCAATGTATTCACACATGTATCAATAATCTGGTTAATACAATTATAGCATGAATAATAAACATTTATCAATATATGAGGAAATAAATAATAACTTTATTATTGCCTCTAGGGCATATTTCCTTCAGTCTCCCACTTGCACTAGAGTCAATAATCTAGATTACACGGTAATGATTCTAACACCCATGTAGTCTTGGTGCTGATCATGTTTTGCTCGTGGAAGAGGCTTAGTCAACGGGTATGCAACATTCAGATCCGTATGTATCTTGCAAATCTCTATGTCTACCACCTAGACTTGGTCCCGGATGGAATTGAAGCGTCTTTTGATATGCTTGGTCCTCTTGTGAAATATGGATTCCTTTGCCAAGGCAATTGCACCAGTATTGTCACAGAAAATCTTCATTGGTCCCGATGCAATAGGTATGACACCTAGATCGGAAATGAACTCCTTCATCCAGACTCCTTCATTTGCTGCTTCCGAAGCAGCTATGTACTCCGCTTCGCATGTAGATCCCGCCACGACGCTTTGTTTAGAACTGCACCAACTGACAGCTCCATCGTTCAATATAAACACGTATCCGGTTTGTGATTTAGAATCGCGTGGATCAGTGTCAAAGCTTGCATCGACGTAACCATTTACGACTAGCTCTTTGTCACCTCCATAAACGAGAAACATATCCTTAGTCATTTTCAGGTATTTCAGGATATTCTTGACCGCTGTCCAGTGATCCACTCCTGGATTACTTTGGTACCTCCCTGCTAAACTTATATCTAAGCATACATCAGGTCTGGTACACAGCATTGCATACATGATAGAGCCTATGGCTGAAGCATATGGAACGTCTTTCATTTTCTCTCTATCTTCTGCTGTGGTCGAGCATTGAATTTGACTCAACTTCACACCTTGTAATACAGGCAAGAACCCTTTCTTTGCCTGATCCATTTTGAACCTTTTCAAAACTTTATCAAGGTATGTGCTTTCTGAAAGTCTAATTAAGCGTCTTGATCTATCTCTATAGATCTTGATGCCTAATATGTAAGCAGCTTCACCGAGGTCTTCCATTGAAAAACTTTTATTCAAGTATCCCTTTATGCTATCCAGAAATTCTATATCATTTCCAATTAACAATATGTCATCTACATATAATATCAGAAATGCTATAGAGCTCCCACTCACTTTCTTGTAAATACAGGCTTCTCCAAAAGTCTGTATAAAACCATATGCTTTGATCACACTATCAAAGCGTTTATTCCAACTCCGAGATGCTTGCACCAGTCCATAGATGGATCGCTGGAGCTTGTACACTTTGTTAGCACCTTTTGGATCGACAAAACCTTCTGGTTGCATCATATACAACTCTTCTTCCAGGAATTCATTCAGGAATGCAGTTTTGACATCTATTTGCCAAATTTCATAATCATAAAATGCGGCAATTGCTAACATGATTCGTACAGACTTAAGCATCACTGCGGGTGAGAAAGTCTCATCGTAGTCAACTCCTTGAACTTGTCGAAAACCTTTCGCAACAAGTCGAGCTTTGTAGACAGTTACATTACCATCAGCGTCAGTCTTCTTCTTGAAGATCCATTTATTTTCGATGGCTTGCCGATCTTCGGGCAAGTCAACCAAAGTCCATACTTTGTTCTCATACATAGATCCCATCTCAGATTTCATGGCCTCAAGCCATTTTGTGGAATCTGGGCTCATCATCGCTTCCTCATAGTTCGTAGGTTCGTCATGGTCAAGTAACATGACTTCCAGAATAGGATTACCGTACCACTCTGGTGCGGATTTTATTCTGGTTGACCTACGAGGTTCAGTAGTAACTTGACCTGAAGTTTCATGATCAATATCATTAGCTTCCTCACTAATTGGTGTAGTTGTCACAGGAACCGGTTCTTGTGATGAACTACTTTCCAACAAGGGAGTAGGTATAGTTACCTCATCAAGTTCTCCTTTCCTCCCACTCACTTCTTTCGAGAGAAACTCCTTCTCTAGAAGGATCCGAATTTAGCAACAAAAATCTTGCCCTCAGATCTGTGATAGAAGGTGTACCCAATAGTCTCTTTTGGGTATCCTATGAAGACACATTTCTCGATTTGGGTTCGAGCTTATCTGGTTGAAGTTTCTTCACATAAGCATCGCAGCCCCAAACATTAAAGCGACAACTTTGGTTTCTTGCCAAACCATAGTTCATAAGGCGTCATCTCGCCGGTTTTGATAGTGCCCTATTTAACGTGAATGGGGCCATCTCTAAAGCATAACCCCAAAGCGATAGCGATAAATCGATAAGAGACATCATAGATCGCACCATATCGAGTAAAGAAATGCGATTCTGACGTTCGGACACACCATTTTATTGTGGTGTTACGGGTGGCGTGAGTTCTTGAAACTATTCCGCATTGTTTCAAATGTAAACCAAACTCGTAACTCAAATATTCTCCTCCACGACCAGATCGTAGAAATTTTATTTTCTTGTTACGATGATTTTCCACTTCACTCTGAAATTGTTTGAACTTTTCAAATGTTTCAGACTTGTGTTTCATCAAGTAGATATACCCATATCTGCTCAAATCATCTGTGAAGGTGAGAAAATAATGATACCCTTGTGACTTCAATATTCATTGGACCACATACATCGGTATGTATAATTTCCAATAAATCAGTTGCTCGCTCCACAGTTCGGAGAAGCGGCGTTTTAGTCATCTTGCCCATGAGGCACGGTTACTTAAGTACCAAGTGATTCATAATCAAGTGATTCAGAAGTCCATCGGTATGGAGTTTCTTCATGCGCTTTACCGATATGACCTAAGCGGCGATTGCCACAAATAAGTTGCACTATCATTATCAACTCTGCATCTTTTGGCTTCAATATTGTGAATATGTGTATCACTACTATCGAGATTCAATAAAAATAGACCACTCTTCAAGGGTGCATGACCATAAAGATATTACTCATATAAATAGAACAACCATTATTCTCTGATTTAAATGAATAACCGTCTCGCATCAAACAAGATCCAGATATAATGTTCATGCTTAACGCTGGCACCAAATAACAATTATTTAGGTCTAAAACTAATCCCGATGGTAGATGTAGAGGTAGCATGCCAACCGCAATCACATCGACTTTGGAACCATTTCCCACGTGCATCGTCACCTCGTCCTTAGCCAATCTTCGCTTAATCCATAGTCCCTGTTTCGAGTTGCAAATATTAGCAACAGAACCAGTATCAAATACCCAGGTGCTACTGCGAGCGTTAGTAAGGTACACATCAATAACATGTATATCACGTATACCTTTGTTCACTTTTCCATCCTTCTTATCCGCCACTTGGGGCAGTTCCGCTTCCAGTGTCCATTCTGCTTGCAGTAGAAGCACTCAGTCTCCGTCTTAGGTCCAGACACAACTTGTTTGTTGTTCTTCTTGAAGTTCCCCTTCTTCTTCCCTTTGCCCTTTTTCTTGAAACTGGTGGTCTTATTGACCATCAACACTTGATGCCCCTTCTTGATTTCTACCTCCGCAGCTTTCAGCATTCCGAAGAGCTCGGGAATAGTCTTGTCCATTCCTTGCATATTATAGTTCATCATGAAGCTCTTGTAGCTTGGTGGCAGTGATTGAAGAATTCTGTCAATGAGACTATCATCAGGAAGATTAACTCCCAGTTGAATCAAGTGATTATTATAGCCAGAAATTTTGAGTATATGTTCACTGACAGAACTATTCTCCTCCATCTTACAGCTATAGAACTTATTGGAGACTTCATATCTCTAATCCGGGCATTTTCTTGAAATATTAACTTCAACTCCTGGAATATCTCATATGCTCCATGACGTTCAAAACTTCGTTGAAGACCCGGTTCCAAGCCGTAAAGCATGGCACACTGAACTATCGAGTAGTTATCAGCTTTTCTCTGTCCGACGTTCTTAACATAAATGGGTTGCATATGCAGCGAACTGGCACCCAGCAGTGCTTCCAGGACGTAATTCTTCTGTGCAGCAATGAGGATAATCCTCAGGTTACGGACCCAGTCCGTGTAATTGCTACCATCATCTTTCAACTTAGCTTTCTCAAGGAACGCAATAAAATTGAACGGAACAACAGCACGATCCATCTATCTACAACAAACATAGACAAGCAAAATATTACTTAAGAACTCCCACTTAGACAGACATCTCTCTAGTCATCTAAGTGATCACGTGATCCAAATCAACTAAACCATGTCCGATCATCACGTGAGATGGAGTAGTTTCAATGGTGAACATCGCTATGTTGATCATATCAACTATATGATTCACGTTCGACCTTTCGGTCTCCGTGTTCCGAGGCCATATCTGTATATGGTAGGCTCGTCAACTTTTAACCTGAGTATTCCGCGTGTGCAACTGTTTAGCACCCGTTGTATTTGAACGTAGAGCCAATCACACCCAATCATCACGTGGTGTCTCAGCACGAAGAACTTTTGCAACGATGCATACTCAGGGAGAACACTTCTTGATAATTTAGTGAGAGATCATCTTAAAATGCTACCGTCAATCAAAGCAAGATAAGATGCATAAAGGATAAACATCACATGCAATCAATATAAGTGATATGATATGGCCATCATCATCTTGTGCTTGTGATCTCCATCTCCGAAAACCGTCGTGATCACCATCGTCACCGACACGACACCTTGATCTCCATCGTAGCATCGTTGTCGTTCGCCATCTATTGCTTCTATGACTATCGCTACAGCTTAGTGATAAAGTAAGCAATTACAGAGCGTTGCATTTCATACAATAAGCGACAACTATATGGCTGCTTTGCCGATTGCCGATAACCCGGTTACAAAACATGATCATCTCATACAATAAAATATAGCATTATGTCTTGACAATATCACATCACAACATGCCCTGCAAAAACAAGTTAGGCGTCCTCTACTTTGTTGTTGCAAATTTTACGATGGCTGCTACGGGCTGAGCAAGAAGCGTTCTTACCTACGCATCAAAACCACAGCGATAGTTCGTCAAGTTAGTGCTGTTTTAACCTTCACAAGGACGGCGTAGCCACTCGGTTCAACTAAAGTTGGAGAAACAGATACCCGCTAGTCACCTGTGCAAAACGCGGCGGTAAAACCGATGCGGCATAAGCGTGCAGCGTAATGTCGGTCGGGCGCTTCATCCAACAATACCGCTGAACCAAAGTATGACATGCTGGTAAGAAATGCGACTTGTATAGCCCACAACTCACTTGTGTTCTACTCGTGCATATAACATCAACGCATAAAACCTGGCTCGGATGCCCTTTGTTGCGAGCGTAGTAATTTCAAAAAAATTCCTACGCACCGCAAGATCATGGGGATGCATAGCGAGCGAGGAGAGTGTTGTCCACGTACCCTCGTGAAACGAAAGCGGAGCGTTAGAATACTTAGCGGTTGATGTAGTCATACGTCTTCATGATCCGACCGATCCAAGTACCGAACATACGGCACCTCCGAGTTCAGCACACGTTCAGCTCGATGATGATCCCCGGACTCCGATCCAGCAGGGCGTCGGGGAAGAGTTCCGTCAGCACGACGCCGTGGTGACGATGATGATGTTCTACCGACATAGGGCTTCGCCTAAGCACCGCTACGATATGACCGAGGTGGAATATGGTGGAGGGGCACCGCCTGCAGCTGAGGCGATCACGAAGATCAACTTGTGTGTCATGGAGTGCCCCCCTGCCCTCGTATATAAAGGAGGGAGGGGGACGGTGCGGCCGGCCCCTAGTGGTGCGCCTGGAGCAGTCCTACTCCCACCGGGAGTAGGACTCCCCCCTCTTGCCTTGTTGGACAAGGAAGGGGGAAGGGGGAAAGAGGAAAGGGGGGCGCCACCCCCCCTTCCATGTCCTATTCGGACTAGGGGGGAGGGGGCACGCGGCCTGCCCTGGCCGGCCCTCCACTTCTCCCTTAGTGCCCATGTAGGCCCATTAACCCCCGGGAGGGTTCCGGTAACCCCCCCCCCCCCCCGGTACTCCGGTAAAATCCCGATTTCACCCGGAACGATTCCGATATCCAAATATAGGCTTCCAATATATCAATCTTTATGTCCCGACCATTTCAAGACTCCTCATCATGTCCGTGAACACATCCGGGACTCCGAACAACCTTCGGTACATCAAAAATTATAAACTCATAATATAATTGTCATCATAACATTAAGCGTGCGGACCCTACGGGTTCGAGAACTATGTAGACATGACCTAGAACATTTTCCGGTCAATAACCAATAGCGGAACCTATATGCTCATATTGGCTCCTACATATTCTACGAAGATCTTTATCGGTCAAACCGCATAACAACATACGTTGTTCCCTTTGTCATCGGTATGTTACTTGCTCGAGATTCGATCGTCGGTATCCAATACCTAGTTCAATCTCGTTACCGGCAAGTCTCTTTACTCGTCTACATAATGCATCATTCCATAACTAACTCATTAGCTACATTGCTCGCAAGGCTTATAGTGATGTGCATTACCGAGAGGGCCCGGAAGAAACCTCTCCGAGCAATCGGATGACAAAACCTAATAATCTCGAAATCGCCAACTCAACATGTACCTTTGGAGACACCTGTAGAGCTCCTTTATAATCACCCGATTCGTTGTGGCGTTTGGTAGCACACAAAGTGTTCCTCCGATAAGCAGGAATTGCATAATCTCATAGTTATAGGAACTTTGTTTGCTGCAAAAGCATCTGTCCTAATGATGAAACTCCAGGTCTCAAAGTGATTAGCGATTAAAGAATTGGCGATGTAAAGAGTTAGTTGCACGATAACAAGAACAAGTGGATAAGATGGGAGTGCAGTCTGATAGGCAGTTAGATCTTGAAAATAGGTTTGAGAGCCACCAGACAGAGGCGTCAGGTGAGGGAGGAGGGCGACCAGGCTGATGGTCAGAGGTCTGGGGGATGGACACTAAGTTGACGAACTATCGCTGTGGTTTGATGCGTAGGTAAGAACGGTTCTTGCTCAAGACGTAGCAGCCACGTGAAAATTCTTGAAAACAAAGTAGAGGACGCCTAACTTGTTTTTGCAGGGCATGTTGTGATGTGATATGGTCAAGACATGATGCTATATTTTATTGTATGAGATGATCATGTTACAGAACCGGTTATCGAGCCATATATTTGTCGCTTATTGTATGAAATGCAACGCGTAATTGCTTTACTTTATCACTAAGCGGTAGCGATAGTCGTAGAAGCAATAGATGGCGTAACGACAACGATGCTACGATGGAGATCAAGGTGTTGCGCCGGTTACGATGGTGATCATGACGGTGCTTCGGAGATGGAGATCACAAGCACAAGATGATGATGGCCATATCATATCACTTACATTGATTGCATGTGATGTTTATCCTTTATGCATCTTATCTTGCTTTGATTGACGGTAGCATTTTAAGATGATCTCTCACTAAATTATCAAGAAGTGTTCTCCCTGAGTATGCACTGTTGCGAAAGTTCTTCGTGCTGAGACACCACGTGATGATCGGGTGTGATAGGCTCTACGTTCAAATACAACGGGTGCAAAACAGTTGCACACGCGGAATACTCAGGTTAAAACTTGACGAGCCTAGCATATACAGATATGGCCTCGGAACACGGAGACCGAAAGGTCAAACGTGAATCATATAGTAGATATGATCAACATAGTGATGTTCACCGTTGAAACTACTCTATCTCACGTGATGATCGGACATGGTTTAGTTGATTTGGATCACGTGATCACTTAGATGACTAGAGAGATGTCTGTCTAAGTGGGAGTAAGTAATATGATTAATTGAACTTAAATTTATCATGAACTTAGTACCTGATAGTATTTTTCTTGTCTATGTTTGCTGTAGATAGATGGCTCGTGTTGTTGTCCCGTTCAATTTTAATGCGTTCCTTGAGAAAGCTAAGTTGAAAGATGATGGTAGCAATTACACGGATTGGGTCCGTAACCTGAGGATTATCCTCATTGCTGCACAGAAGAATTATGTCCTGGAAGCACCGCTGGGTGCCAGGCCTGCTGCAGATGCAACTGACGACGTTAAGAACGTCTGGGAGAGCAAAGCTAATGACTACTCGATAGTTCAGTGTGCCATGCTTTACGGCTTGGAACTGGGTCTTCAACGACGTTTTGAATGTCATGGAGCATATGAGATGTTCCAGGAGTTGAAGTTCATATTTCAAGCAAATGCCCGGATTGAGAGATATGAAGTCTCCAATAAGTTCTATAGTTGTAAGATGGAGGAGAATAGTTATGTCAGTGAACAAATACTCAAAATGTCTGGGTATAATAATCACTTGATTCAACTGGGAGTTAATCTTCCTGATGATAGTGTCATTGACAGAATTCTTCAATCACTGCCACCAAGCTACAAGAGCTTCGTGATGAATTATAATATGGAAGGGATGGACAAGACTATTCCCGAGCTCTTCGCAATGATGAAAGCTGCGGAGGTAGAAATCAAGAAGGAGCATCAAGTGTTGATGGTCAATAAGACCACCAGTTTCAAGAAAAAGGGCAAAGGGAAGAAGAAGGAACTTAAGAAGAGCAGCAAACAAGTTGTTGCTCAAGAGAAGAAACCCAAGTCTGGACCTAAGCCTGAGACTGAGTGCTTCTACTGCAAGCAGACTGGACACTGGAAGCGGAACTGCCCCAAGTATTTGGCGGATAAGAAGGATGGCAAAGTGAACAAAGGTATATGTGATATACATGTTATTGATGTGTACCTTACTAATGCTCGCAGAGCACCTGGTATTTGATACTGGTTCTGTTGCTAATATTTGCAACTCGAAACAGGGACTACGGATTAAGCGAAGATTGGCTAAGGACGAGGTGACGATGCACGTGGGAAATGGTTCCAAAGTCGACGTGATCGCGGTCGGCACGCTACATCTACATCTACCATCGGGATTAGTTTTAGACCTAAATAATTGTTATTCGGTGCCAGCGTTAAGCATGAAGATTATATCTGGATCTTGTTTGATGCGAGGCGGTTATTCATTTAAATCAGAGAATAAGTTCTATTTATATGAGTAATATCTTTTATGGTCATGCACCCTTGAAGAGTGGTCTATTTTTATTGAATCTCGATAGTAGTGATACACATATTGATAATGTTGAAGCCAAAAGATGCAGAGTTGATAATGATAGTGCAACTTATTTGTGGCACTCGCCGCTTAGGTCATATCGGTGTAAAGCGCATGAAGAAACTCCATACCGATGGACTTCTGGAATCACTTGATTATGAATCACTTGGTACTTTATGTAACCGTGCCTCATGGGCAAGATGACTAAAACGCCGCTTCTCCGGAACTCTGGAGCGAGCAACTGAATTATTGGAAATCATACATACTGATATATGTGGTCCAATGAATATTGAAGCTCGCGGCGGGTATCGTTATTTTCTCACCTTCACAGATGATTTGAGCAGATATGGGTATATCTACTTGATGAAACACAAGTCTGAAACATTTGAAAAGTTCAAACAATTTCAGAGTGAAGTGGAAAATCATCGTAACAAGAAAATAAAATTTCTACGATCTGATCGTGGAGGAGAATATTTGAGTTACGAGTTTGGTTTACATTTGAAACAATGTGGAATAGTTGCTAACTCACGCCACCCGAACACCACAACGAAATGGCGGTCCGAACGTCAGATTCAGCATTTTACTCGATATGGTGCGATCTATGATGTCTCTTACTGATTTACCGCTATCGCTTTTGGGGTTATGCTTTAGAGACGGCCGCATTCACGCTAAATAGGGCACCATCAAAATCCGCTTAGACGACGCCTTATGAACTATGGTTTGGCAAGAAACCAAAGTTGTCGCTTAAAGTTTGGGGCTGCGATGCTTATGTGAAGAAACTTCAACCAGATAAGCTCGAACCCAAATCGGAGAAATGTGTCTTCATAGGATACCTAAAAGAGACTATTGGGTACACCTTCTATCACAGATCTGAGAGCAAGATTTTTGTTGCTAAATTCGGATCCTTTCTAGAGAAGGAGTTTCTCTCGAAAGAAGTGAGTGGGAGGAAAGTAGAACTTGATGAGGTAACTGTACCTACTCCCTTGTTGGAAAGTAGTTCATCACAAGAACCGGTTCCTGTGACAACTACGCCAATTAGTGAGGAAGCTAATGATATTGATCATGAAACTTCAGATCAAGTTACTACTGAACCTCGTAGGTCTACCAGAATAACCAGAGTGGTACGGTAATCCTATTATGGAAGTCATGTTACTTGACCATGACGAACCTACGAACTATGAGGAAGCAATGATGAGCCCTTATTCCGCAAAATGGCTTGAGGCCATGAAATCTGAGATGGGATCCATGTATGAGAACAAAGTATGGACTTTGGTTGACTTGCCCGAAGATCGGCAAGCCATCGAAAATAAATGGATCTTCAAGAAGAAGACTGACGTTGATGGTAATGTAACTGTCTACAAAGCTCAACTTGTTGCGAAAGGTTTTCGACAAGTTCAAGGAGTTGACTACGATGAGACTTTCTCACCCGTAGCGATGCTTAAGTCTGTCCAAATCATGTTAGCAATTGCCGCATTTTATGATTATGAAATTTGGCAAATGGATGTCAAAACTGCATTCCTGAATGGATTTCTGGAAGGAGAGTTGTATATGATGCAACCAGAAGGTTTTGTCGATCCAAAAGGTGCTAAAAAAGTGTGCAAGCTCTAGCGATCCATCTATAAACTGGTGCAAGCATCTCGGAGTTGGAATAAACGTTTTGATAGTGTGATCAAAGCATATGGTTTTATACAGACTTTTAGAGAAGCCTGTATTTACAAGAAAGTGAGTGGGAGCTCTGTAGCATTTCTGATATTATATGTAGATGACATATTGTTAATTGGAAATGATATAGAATTTCTGGATAGCATAAAGGGATACTTGAATAAAAGTTTTTCAATGAAAGACCTCGTGAAGCTGCTTACATATTAGGCATCAAGATCTATAGAGATAGATCAAGACGCTTAATTGGACTTTCACAAAGCACATACCTTGATAAAATTTTGAAAAGGTTCAAATGGATCGTGCAAAGAAAGGGTTCTTGCCTCAGACATAAGGTGTGAAGTTGAGTCAGACTCAATGCCCGACCACAGCAGAAGATAGAGAGAAAATGAAAGGCGTTCCCTATGCTCCAGCCATAGGCTCTATCATGCATGCAATGCTGTGTACCAGACCTGATGTATGCTTAGCAATAAGTTTAGCAGGGAGGTACCAAAGTAATCCAGGAGTGGATCACCGGACAGCGGTCAAGAATATCCCAAATACCCGAAAAGGACTAAGGATATGTTTCGCTTATGGAGGTGACAAAGAGCTAGTCGTAAATGGTTACATCGATGCAAGCTTTGACACTGATCCGGACGATTCTAAATCACAAACCGGATACGTGTTTATATTGAATGGTGGAGCTGTCTGTTGGTGCAGTTCTAAACAAAGTGTCGTGGCGGGATCTACATGCGAAGCGGAGTTCATAGCTGCTTTGGAAGCAGCAAATGAAGGAGTTCATTTCCGATCTAGGTATCATACCTAGTGCATCGGGACCAATGAAGATCTTCTGTGACAATACTGGTGCAATTGCCTTGGCAAAGGAATCCAGATTTCACAAGAGGACCAAGCATATCAAAAGACGCCTAATTCCATCCGGGACCAAGTCCAGGTGGGAGACATAGAGATTTGCAAGATACATACGGATCTGAATGTTGCAGACCCGTTGACTAAGCCTCTTCCACGAGCAAAACATGATCAGCACGAAGACTCCATGGGTGGTAGAATCATTATCGTAATCTAGATTATTGACTCTAGTGCAAGTGGGAGACTGAAGGAAATATGCCCTAGAGGTAATAATAAAGTTATTATTTATTTCCTCATATCATGATAAATGTTTATTATCCATGCTATAATTGTGTTAACCGGAAACATGATACATGTGTGAATACATAGACAAACTTAATATCACTAGTATGCCTCTACTTGACTAGCTCATTAATCAAAAATGGTTATGTTTCCTAACCATAGACATGCGTTGTCATTTGATTAATGGGATCACATCATTAGGAGAATGATGTGATTGACTTGACCCATTCTGTTAGCTTAGCCTTGATCGTTTAGTATGTTGCTATTCCTTTCTTCATGACTTATACAAAGTTCCTATAACTATGAGATTATGCAATTCGCGTTTATCGGAGGAACACTTTGTGTGCTACCAAACGTCACAACGTAACTGGGTGATTATAAAGGAGCTCTACAAGTGTCTCGAAAGGTACATGTTGATTTGGCGTATTTGGAGATTAGGTTTTGTCACTCCGATTGTCAGAGAGGTTTCTCTGGGCCCTCTCGGTAATGCACATCACTATAAGCCTTGCAAGGAATGTAGCTAATGAGTTAGTTACGGAATGATGCATTACATAAACGAGTAAAGAGACTTGCCGGTAACGAGATTGAACTAGGTATTGGATACCGACGATCGAATCTCGAGCAAGTAACATACCGATGACAAAGGGAACAACGTATGTTGTTATGCGGTTTGACCGATAAAGATCTTCGTAGAATATGTAGGAGCCAATATGAGCATCCAGGTTCCGCTATTGGTTATTGACTGGAAAATGTTCTAGGTCATGTCTACATAGTTCTCGAACCCGTAGGGTCCGCACGCTTAACGTTACGACGATAGTTATATTACGAGTTTATAGTTTTTGATGTACCGAAGGTTGTTGGTAGTCCCGGATGTGATCAGGACATGACGAGGAGTCTAGAAATGGTCGAGACATAGGAAGCATATATTTGGATATTGGAATCGTTCCGGGTGAAATCGGGATTTTACCGGAGTACCGGGGGGTTAACGGAACCCCCCCCCCCCCCCGGAGGTTAATGGGCCTACTGAAGGAAATATGCCCTAGAGGCAATAATAAAGTTATTATTTATTTCCTTATATCATGATAAATGTTTATTATTCATGCTAGAATTGTATTAACCGGAAACATAATACATGTGTGAATATATAGACAAACAGTATGTCACTAGTATGCCTCTACTTGACTAGCTTGTTAATCAAAGATGGTTATGTTTCCTAACCATGAACAAGGAGTTGTTATTTGATTAACAAGGTCACATCATTAGTTGAATGATCTGATTGACATGACCCATTCCGTTAGCTTAGCACTCGATCGTTTAGTATGTTGCTATTGCTTCCTTCATGACTTATACATGTTCCTATGACTATGAGATTATGCAACTCCGTTTACCGGAGGAACACTTTGGTACTACCAAACGTCACAACGTAACTGGGTGATTATAAAGGAGTACTACAGGTGTCTCCAAAGGCAGATGTTGGGTTGGCGATTTCGAGATTAGGATTTGTCACTCCGAATGCTCGGAGAGGTATCTCTGGCCCTCTCGGTAATGCACATCACTTAAGCCTTGCAAGCATTGCAACTAATGAGTTAGTTGCGAGATGATGTATTACGGAACGAGTAAAGAGACTTGCCGGTGACGAGATTGAACTAGGTATTGGATACCGACGATCGAATCTCGGGCAAGTAACATACCGATGACAAAGGGAACAAAGTATGTTGTTATGCGGTTTGACCGATAAAGATCTTCGTAGAATATGTAGGAGCCAATATGGGCATCCAGGTTCCGCTATTGGTTATTGACCAAGAATAGTTCTAGGTCATGTCTACATAGTTCTCGAACCCGTAGGGTCCGCACGCTTAAGGTTTCGATGGCGACAGTTTTATTATGAGTTTATGAGTTTTGATGTACCGAAGGAGTTCGTAGTCCCGGATGAGATCGGGGACATGACGAGGAGTCTCGAAATGGTCGAGACGTAAAAATCGATATATTGGACGACTATATTCGGAGTTCGGAAAGGTTCCGAGTGATTCGGGTATTTTTCGGAGTACCGGTAGTTACGGGAGAAGTAATGGGCCTTGATGGGCTTTAGTGGGAAGAGGAAAAAGGCTGCTGCGCCCCCCCTCCCCTCTAGTCCGAATTGGACTAGGGAAAAGGGGGCCGGCCACCTTTCCTACTCCTCCACTTCCTTCTCCCTTCCTCCCCCTACATGGAAGGATTCCTAGTTGGACTAGGAAAGGGGGAATCCTACTCCCGGTGGGAGTAGGACTCCCCTTGGCGCGCCAAACATAGGGCCGGCCTCCTCCCTCCCTTGCTCCTTTATATACGGGGGCAGGGGGCACCCCATAGAGACAAGTTGATCTACGGATCTTGCCTTAGCCGTGTGCGGTGCCCCCTTCCACCATATTCCACTTCGGTCATATCGTCGCGGAGCTTAGGAGAAGCCCTGCGCCGGAGAAGTCATATCGTCATGAGCTTAGGCGAAGCCCCGCGTCGGTGGAGCATCAACATCGCCACCACGCCGTCAGGTTGACGGAACTCATCCCCGACACTTTGCTGGATCGGAGTCCGGGGATCGTCATCGAGCTGAACGTGTGCAGAACTCGGAGGTCCCGTACGTTCGGTACTTGGATCGGTTGGATCGGGAAGAAGTACGACTACATCAACCGCGTTGTTTTAACGCTTCCGCTTTCGGTCTACGAGGGTACGTGGACGGACACTCTCCCCTCTCGTTGCTATGCCATCACCATGGTCTTGCGTGATCGTAGGAATTTTTTTGAAATTACTACGTTTCCCAACAGTGGCATCCGAGCCTGGTTTTATGCGTTGATGTCATGTGCACGAGTAGAACACAAGTGAGTTGTGGACGATACAAGTCATACTGCCTACCAGCATGTCATACTTTGGTTCAGCGGTATTGTGAGATGAAGCGGCCCGGACCGACATTACGCGTACGCTTACGCGAGACTGGTTTCACCGCTCCGAGCACTCGTTGCTTAAAGGTGACCGGCGGGTGTCTGTCTCTCTCACTTTAGTTGAATCGAGTGTGGCTACGCCCGGTCCTTGAGAAGGTTAAAACGGAGTCTATTTGACGAAGTATCGTTGTGGTTTTGATGCGTAGGTAAGAACGGTTCTTGCTCAGCCCGTAGCAGCCACGTAAAACTTGCAACAACAAAGTAGAGGACGTCTAACTTGTTTTTGCAGGGCATGTTGTGATGTGATATGGTCAAGACGTGATGCTATATTTTATTGTATGAGATGATCATGTTTTGTAACCGAAGTTATCGGCAATCGGCAGGAGCCATATGGTTGTCGCTTATTGTATGAAATGCAATCGCTCTGTAATGCTTTACTTTATCACTAAGCGGTAGCGATAGTCGTAGAAGCATAAGATTGGCGAGACGACAACGATGCTACGATGGAGATCAAGGTGTCGCTACCGGTGACGATGGTGATCATGACGGTGCTTGAGATGGAGATCACAAGCACAAGATGATGATGGCCATATCATATCACTTATATTGATTGCATGTGATGTTAATCCTTTATGCATCTTATTTTGCTTTGATTGACGGTAGCATTATAAGATGATCCCTTACTAAATTATCAAGAAGTGTTCTCCTGAGTATGCACCGTTGCGAAAGTTCTTCGTGCTTTGAGACACCACGTGATGATCGGGTGTGATAGGCTCTACGTTCAAATACAACGGGTGCAAAACAGTTGCACACGCAGAATACTCAGGTTATACTTGACGAGCTATGCATATAAGATATGACCTCGGAACACGGAGACCGAAGGTCGAGCGTGAATCATATAGTAGATATGATCAACATATTGATGTTCACCATTGAAACTACTCCATCACACGTGATGATCGGTCATGGTGTAGTTGATATGGATCACGCAATCACTTAGAGAATTGGAGGGATATTTTTCTAAGTGGGAGTTCTTAAGTAATATGATTAATTGAACTTTAATTTATCATGAACTTAGTCCTGGTAGTATTTTGCAAATTATGTTGTAGATCAATAGCTCGCGTTGTTGCTTCCCTATGTTTTTATATGTGTTCCTAGAGAAAATTGTATTGAAAAATGATTAGTAGCAATGATGCGGATTGGATCCGTGATCTGAGGTTTATCCTCATTGCTGCGCAGAAGAATTATGTCCTTAATGCACCGCTAGGTGACAGACCTATTTGCAGGAGCAGATGCAGACGTTATGAACGTTTGGCTAGCTCAATATGAGCAGAATCTGGGCGTTATGAACGTTTGGCTAGCTCAATATGATGACTACTTGATAGTTTAGTGCACCATGCTTAACGGCTTAGAATCGGGACTTCAAAGACGTTTTGAACGTCATGGACCATATGAGATGTTCCAGGAATTGAAGTTAATATTTTTAGCAAATACCCGAGTTGAGAGATATGAAGTCTCCAACAAGTTCTATAGCTAAAAGATGGAGGAGAATCGCTCAACTAGTGAGCATGTGCTCAGATTGTCTGAGTACTTCAATCACTTGAATCAAGTGGGAGTTAATCTTCCAGATAAGATAGTGATTGACAGAATTCTCTAGTCACCATCACTAAGTTAGTAGAACTTCGTGATGAACTATAGTATGCAAGGGATGACGAAAAAGATTCTCGAGCTCTTCGCGATGCTAAAATCGGCGAAGGTAGAAATCAAGAAAAACATCAAGTGTTGATGGTTGACAAGACTAGTAGTCTCAAGGAAAATGGCAAAGGGAAGAAGGGGAACTTCAAAAGGAACGGCAAGCAAGTTGCTGCTCGAGTGAAGAAGCCCAAGTCTAGACCTAAGCCTGAGACTGAGTACTTTTGCTGCAATGGAACTGGTCACTGGAAGCGGAACTACCCCTGAATATTTGGTGGATAAGAAGGATGGCAAAGTGAACAAGGTTATATTTGATATACAGGTTATTGATGTGTACCTTACTAGTGTTTATAGTAGCCCCTGAGTATTTGATACTGCTTAGGTTGCTAAGATTAGTAACTCAAACAGGAGTTACAGAATAACAGAGACTAGTTGAAGGGAAAGTGACGATGAGTGTTGGAAGTAGTTCCAAGATTGATATGATCATCATCGCACACTCCCTATACTTTCGGGATTAGTGTGGAACCTAAATAAGTGTTATTTGGTGTTGAGCATAAATATGATTTGATCATGTTTATTGCAATACGGTTATTCATTTAAGTAAGAGAATAAATTGTTGTTCTGTTTACATGAATAAAACCTTATATGGTTACACACTCAATGAAAATGGTTCATTAGATCTCGATCATAGTGATACACATATTCATAATATTGAAACCAAAAGATGCAAAGTTAATAATGATAGTGCAACTTATTTATGGCACTGCCGTTTAGGTCATATTGGTGTAAAGCGCATGAAGAAACTCCATGCTGATGGATTTTTGGAATCACTTGATTATGAATCATTTGATACTTGCGAACCGTGCCTTTTGGGCAAGATGACTGAAACTCCGTTGTTCGGAACAATGGAACGAGATACTGACTTATTGGAAATAATACATACCGATGTATGCGATCCAATGAGTGTTGATACTCGTGGCAAATATCGTTATTTTCTGACCTTCACAAGATGATTTGAGCAGATATGGATATATCTTCTTGATGAAACATAAGTCTGAAATAGTTGAAAGGTTCAAAGAATTTCAGAGTGAAGTGGAAAATCATCGTAACAAGAAAATAAAGTTTCTGCGATCTGATCGTGGAGATGAATATTTGAGTTACGAGTTTGGTCTTCAATTAAAACAATGTGGAATAGTTTCACAGCTCACGCCACCTGGAACACCACAAACGTTATGGTGTGTCTGAACGTCGTAACCGTACTTTATTTTGATATGGTGCGATCTATGATGTCTCTTACAGATATAGTTTTGGGGTTATGCATTAGAGACAGCTGCATTCACGTTTAATAGGGCACCATCTAAATCCGTTGAGATGACACCGTATGAACTATGGTTTAGCAGTAAACCTAAGCTGTCATTTCTTAAAGTTTGGAGTTGTGATGCTTATGTGAAAAAGTTTTCACCTGATAAGCTCGAACCCAAATCGGAGAAGTGCGTCTTCATAGAATACCCAAAAAGAAACTGTTGGGTACACCTTCTATCACAGATCTAAAGGCAAAACATTCGTTGCTAAAATGGATCCTTTCTAGAGAAGAAGTTTCTCTCGAAAGAAGTGAGTGGGAGGAAAGTAGAACTTGATGAGGTAATTGTACCTTCTCCCTTATTGGAAAGTAGTTCATCACGAAATCAGTTCTAGTGATTCCTACACCAATTAGTAAGGAAGTTAATGATGATGATCATGAAACTTCAGATCAAGTTGCTACCAAACCTCGTAGGTCTTCCAGAGTAAGATCCGCACTGAGTGAATGCGGTAATCATGTTCGGAAGTCATGTTACTAGACCATGATGAACCGACGAACTATGAGGAAGCGATGATGAGCCCAGATTCCGTGAAATGGCTTGAGGCCATAAAATCTGAGATAGGATCCATGTATGAGAACAAAGTATGGACTTTGATTGACTTGCTCGATGATCAGCAAGCCATGTAGATAAATGGATCTTCAAGAGGAAGACAGATGTTGATAGTAGTGTTACTATCTACAAAGCTCGACTTGTCACAAAAGGTTTTCGACAAGTTCAAGGTGTTGACTACAATGAGATTTTCTCAACTGTAGCGATTCTTAAGTCTGTCCGAATCATGTTAGCAATTGCCACATTTTATGAAATCTGGCAAATGGATGTCAAAACTACATTCTTTAATGGATTTATTAAAGAAGAGTTGTATATGATGCAACCAGAAGTTTTTGTCAATCCTAAAGGAGCTAACAAAATGTGCAAACTCCAGCGATCCATCAATGGACTGGTGCAAGCATCTCGAGTTGGAATATACGCTTTGATGGGTTGATCAAAGCATATGATTTTATACAGACTTTTGGAAAGGCCTGTATTTACAAGAAAGTGAGTGGGAGCACTACAACATTTCTGATAAGTATATGTGAATGACATATTGTTGATCGGAAATGATGTAGAATTATTCTGCAAAGCATAAAGGAGTATTTGAAAGGAGTTTTTCAAAGAAAGACCTCGGTGAAGCTGCTTACATATTGAGCATCAAGATCTATAGAGATAGATCAAGACGCTTGATAAGTTTTTCAATGAATACATACCTTGACAAGATTTTGAAGTAGTTCAAAATGGAACAGTCAAAGAAAGAGTTCTTGCCTGTGTTACAAGGTGTGAGATTGAGTAAGACTCAAAACCCGACCACGACAGAAGATAGAAAGAGAATGAAAGTCATTCCCTATGCATCAGCCATAGGTTCTATAAAGTATGCCATGCTGTGTACCAGATCTATTGTATACCCCTGCACCGAAGTTTGGCAAGGGAGTACAATAGTGATCTAGGAATAGATCATCGACAGCGGTCAAAATTATCCTTAATGGAATAAGGATATATTTCTCGATTATGGAAGTGATAAAAGGTTCGTCAGTAAAGGGTTACGCCGATGCAAGTTTTGACACCGATCTGGATGACTTTAAGTCTCGATCTAGATACATATTGATAGTGGGAGCAATTAGCTAGAGTAGCTCCGTGCAGAGCATTGTTGACATAGAGATTTGCAAAATACATACGGATCTGAATGTGGCAGACCCATTGACTAAGATTCTCTCACAAAGCAAAACATGATCACACCTTAGTACCCTTTGGGTCTTGGTCACATGGCGATGTGAATTATGGGTGTTAATCACATGATGATGTGAACTATCGATGTTAATCACATGGTGATGTGATCTAGATTATTGACTCTAGTGCAAGTGGGAGACTGAAGGAAATATGCCCTAGAGGCAATAATAAAGTTATTATTTATTTCCTTATATCATGATAAATGTTTATTATTCATGCTAGAATTGTATTAACCGGAAACATAATACATGTGTGAATATATAGACAAACAGTATGTCACTAGTATGCCTCTACTTGACTAGCTTGTTAATCAAAGATGGTTATGTTTCCTAACCATGAACAAGGAGTTGTTATTTGATTAACAAGGTCACATCATTAGTTGAATGATCTGATTGACATGACCCATTCCGTTAGCTTAGCACTCGATCGTTTAGTATGTTGCTATTGCTTCCTTCATGACTTATACATGTTCCCATGACTATGAGATTATGCAACTCCCGTTTACCGGAGGAACACTTTGGGTACTACCAAACGTCACAACGTAACTGGGTGATTATAAAGGAGTACTACAGGTGTCTCCAAAGGCAGATGTTGGGTTGGCGTATTTCGAGATTAGGATTTGTCACTCCGAATGTCGGAGAGGTATCTCTGGGCCCTCTCGGTAATGCACATCACTTAAGCCTTGCAAGCATTGCAACTAATGAGTTAGTTGCGAGATGATGTATTACGGAACGAGTAAAGAGACTTGCGGTGACGAGATTGAACTAGGTATTGGATACCGACGATCGAATCTCGGGCAAGTAACATACCGATGACAAAGGGAACAAAGTATGTTGTTATGCGGTTTGACCGATAAAGATCTTCGTAGAATATGTAGGAGCCAATATGGGCATCCAGGTTCCGCTATTGGTTATTGACCAAGAATAGTTCTAGGTCATGTCTACATAGTTCTCGAACCCGTAGGGTCCGCACGCTTAAGGTTTCGATGACAGTTTTATTATGAGTTTATGAGTTTTGATGTACCGAAGGAGTTCGGAGTCCCGGATGAGATCGGGGACATGACGAGGAGTCTCGAAATGGTCGAGACGTAAAAATCGATATATTGGACGACTATATTCGGAGTTCGGAAAGGTTCCGAGTGATTCGGGTATTTTTCGGAGTACCGGTAGTTACAGAGAAGTAATGGGCCTTGATGGGCTTTAGTGGGAAGAGGAAAAGGCTGCTGCGCCCCCCTCCTCTAGTCCGAATTGACTAGGGAAAAGGGGCCGGCCACCTTTCCTACTCCTCCACTTCCTTCTCCCTTCCTCCCCTACATGGAAGGATTCCTAGTTGGACTAGGAAAGGGGAATCCTACTCCCGGTGGGAGTAGGACTCCCCTTGGCGCCAAACATAGGGCCGGCCTCCTCCCTCCCTTGCTCCTTTATATACGGGGGCAGGGGGCACCCCATAGAGACAAGTTGATCTACGGATCTTGCCTTAGCCGTGTGCGGTGCCCCCTTCCACCATATTCCACTTCGGTCATATCGTCATGGAGCTTAGGAGAAGCCATGAGCAGGAGAAGTCATATAGTAGATGAGCTTAGGCGAAGCCCTGCGTCGGTGGAGCATCAACATCGTCACCACGCCGTCGTGCTGACGGAACTCATCCCCGACACTTTGCTGGATCGGAGTCCGGGGATCGTCATCGAGCTGAACGTGTGCAGAACTCGGAGGTCCCGTACGTTCGGTACTTGGATCGGTTGGATCGGGAAGAAGTACGACTACATCAACCGCGTTGTTTTAACGCTTCCGCTTTCGGTCTACGAGGGTACGTGGACGGACACTCTCCCCTCTCGTTGCTATGCCATCACCATGGTCTTGCGTGATCGTAGGAAAATTTTTGAAATTACTACGTTCCCCAACACCTACATGGGCCCTAAGGGAGAAGAGGAGGGCCGGTCAGGGCAGGCCGCGCGCCCCCTCCCCCACTAGTCCGAATAGGACACGGAAGGGGGGCGGCGCCCCCCTTTCCTCTTTCCCCCTTCCCCCTTCCTTCTCCAACAAGGCAAGAGGGGGGAGTCCTACTCCCGGTGGGAGTAGGACTCCTCCAGGCGCACCCCTAGGGGCCGGCTGTTGGAAATATGCCCTAGAGGCAATAATAAAAGCATTATTATTATATTTCCTAGTTCATGATAATTGTCTTTTATTCATGCTATAATTGTATTATCCGGAAATCGTAATACACGTGTGAATACATAGACCACAATACGTCCCTAGTAAGCCTCTAGTTGACTAGCTCGTTGGTCAACCGATAGTCATGGTTTCGACTATGGACATCGATGTCATTGACAACGGGATCACGTCATTAGGAGAATGACGTGATGGACAAGACCCAATCCTAAGCATAGCACAAGATCGTGTAGTTCGCTTTGCAATAGCTTTCCAATGTCAAGTATCTCTTCCTTAGACCATGAGATCGTGTAACTCCCGGATACAGTAGGAGTGCTTTGGGTGTACCAAACGTCACAACGTAACTGGGTGACTATAAAGGTGCACTACAGGTATCTCCGAAAGTGTCTGTTGGGTTGACACGGATCGAGACTGGGATTTGTCACTCCGTATGACGGAGAGGTATCTCTGGGCCCACTCAGTAATGCATCATCATAATGAGCTCAAAGTGACCAAGTGTTTGGTCACTGGATCATGCATTACGTTTGGTGTATTGTGACTTGCCGGTAACGAGATTGAACGAGGTATTGGGATACCGACGATCGAGTCTCGGGCTTGTAACGTACCGATTGACAAAGGGAATAGTATACAGGGTTGCTTGAATCCTCGACATCGTGGTTCATCCGATGACATCATCGAGGAGCATGTGGGAGCCAACATGGGTATCCAGATCCCGCTGTTGGTTATTGACCTGAGAGCCGTCTCGGTCATGTCTGCATGTCTCCCGAACCCGTAGGGTCTACACACTTAAGGTTCGGTGGCGCTTAGGGTTATTAGGAAGACTTGTATGTGATTACCGAATGTTGTTCGGAGTCCCGGATGAGATCCCGGACGTCACGAGGAGTTCCGGAATAGTCCGGAGGTAAAGATTTATATATGGGAAGTTGTCATACGGACACCGGAAGGTTTCGGGGGCATATCGGTATTGTACCGGGGCCACTGGAAGGGTTCTGGGGGTCCACCGGGAGGGGCCACCCCTCCCGGGGGGCCACACGGGCTGCGTGGGGTAGGAGCCAGCCCCTGGAGGGCTGGGCGCCCCCCCCCCTTGGGCCCATGCGCCTAGGGTTTGGGGGGAACCCTAGAGGGGGCGCCCCCCTTGCTTGGGGGGCAAGTCCCCCTCCTCGGCCGCCGCCTCTAGATCCCATCTAGAGGGGCCGGCCCCCCTTGCCCCTTCCCCTATAAATAGATGGGTGAGGGGAGGGCTGAACACCACAAGCCAAGGCGCAGCCCCTCCCCTCCCCAACACCTCTCCTCCTCCGTACATGCTTGGCGAAGCCCTGTCGGAGTACTGCTGCACCAACAACATCACGCCGTCGTGCTGCCGTTGGAGCTGTCTTCCTCAACCTCTCCTTCCTCCTTGCTGGATCAAGACGGAGGAGACGTCGTCCGTACCGTACGTGTGTTGAACGCGGAGGTGCTGTCCGTTCAGCACTTGGTCATCGGTGATCTGAATCACGGCGAGTACGACTCCATCATCACCATCCCCTTGAACGCTTCCTTTTCGATCTACAAGTGGTATGTAGATGCAAACTCACTCCCTTGACTCGTTGCTTAGATGAACTCATAGATGGATCTTGGTGAAATCGTAGGAAAATTTTAATTTTCTGCAACGTTCCCCAACAGTGGCATCATGAGCTAGGTCTATGCGTAGTTCTCTATTGCACGAGTAGAACACAATTTTGTTGTGGGCGTAGATCTTGTCAACTTGCTTGCCGCTACTAGTCTAATCTTGCTTCAGCGGCATTGTGGGATGAAGCGGCCCGGACCAACATTACACGTACGCTTACGTGAGACCGGTTCCACCGACTAACATGCACTAGTTGCATAAGTTGGCTGGCGGGTGTCTGTCTCTCCCACTTTAGTTGGAGCGGATTCGATGAAAAGGGTCCTTATGAAGGGTAAATAGAAGTTGACAAAATCACGTTGTGGTTATCCGTAAGTAAGAAAACGTTCTTCCTAGAACCCAATTGCAGCCACGTAAAAGATGCAACAACAATTAGAGGACGTCTAACTTGTTTTTGCAGCAATTGTCATGTGATGTGATATGGCCAGAAGTTGTGATGAATGATGAATGACATATTGTGATGTATGAGATCATGTTCTTGTAATAGGAATCATGACTTGCATGTCGATGAGTATGACAACGGCAGGAGCCATAGGAGTTGTCTTTATTTTTGTATGACCTGCGTGTCATTGAAGAACGCCATGTAAATTACTTTACTTTATTGCTAAACGCGTTAGCCATAGAAGTAGAAGTAGTCGTTGGCGTGACAACTTCATGAAGACACGATGATGGAGATCATGATGATGGAGATCATGGTGTCATGCCGGTGACAAGATGATCATGGATCCCCGAAGATGGAGATCGAAGGAGCTATATGATATTGGCCATATCATGTCACTATTATATAATTGCATGTGATGTTTATTATGTTTATGCATCTTGTTTACTTAGAACGACGGTAGTAAATAAGATGATCCCTTACAAAAATTTCAAGAAGTGTTCTCCCCTAACTGTGCACCGTTGCTAAAGTTCGTTGTTTCAAAGCACCACATGATGATCGGGTGTGATAGATCCTTATGTTCACATACAACGGGTGTAAGACATTTTTACACATGCAAAACACTTAGGGTTAACTTGATGAGCCTAGCATGTACAGACATGGCCTCGGAACATGGAGACCGAAAGGTCGAACACGAGTCGTATGGAAGATACGATCAACATGAAGATGTTCACCGACGATGACTAGTCCGTCCCACGTGATGATCGGACATGGCCTAGTCGACTCGGATCGTGTAACACTTAGATGACTAGAGGGATGTCTAATCTAAGTGGGAGTTCATTAAAATAATTTGATTAGATGAACTTAATTATCATGAACTTAGTCTAAAACTTTTTGCATAATATGTCTTGTAGATCAAATGGCCAACGCTCATGTCAACATGAACTTCAACTCGTTCCTAGAGAAAACCAAGCTGAAAGATGATGGCAGCAACTATACGGACTGGGTCCGGAACCTGAGGATCATCCTCATAGCTGCCAGGAAACAATATGTCCTAGAAGGACCGCTAGGTGACGCTCCCGTCCCAGAGAACCAAGACATTATGAATGCTTGGCAGTCTCGTGATGATGATTACTCCCTCGTTCAGTGCGGCATGCTTTACAGCTTAGAACCGGGGCTCCAAAAGCGTTTTGAGCAACACGGAGCATATGAGATGTTCGAGGAGCTGAAACTAGTTTTCCAAGCTCATGCCCGGGTGAGAGATATGAAGTCTCCGACAAGTTCTATAGTTGTAAGATGGAGGAAAATAGTTCTGTCAGTGAGCACATACTCAAAATGTCTGGGTTGCACAACCGCCTGTCCCAGCTGGACATTAACCTCCGGACGAGGCGGTCATTGACAGAATCCTTCAGTCGCTCCCACCAAGCTACAAGAGCTTTGTGATGAACTACAATATGCAGGGGATGGTGAAGACCATTCCTGAAGTATTTTCAATGCTGAAGTCAGCAGAGGTTGAAATCAAGAAAGAACATCAAGTGTTGATGGTCAATAAGACCACTAAGTTCAAGAAGGGCAAGGGTAAGAAGAACTTCAAGAAGGACGGCAAAGATGTTGCCGCGCCGGTAAGCCGATTGCCAGGAAGAAGTCAAAGAATGGACCCAAGCCCGAGGTGAGTGCTTTTATTGCAGGGGAAGGGTCATCGAAGCGGAACTGCCCCAAATACTTAGCGGATAAGAAGGCCGGCAACACCAAAGGTATATTTGATATACATGTAATTGATGTGTACCTTACCGATTACTGTAGTAACTCCTGGGTATTTGATACGGTGCCGTTGCTCATATTTGTAACTCACAGCAGGAGCTGCGGAATAAGCGGAGACTGGCGAAGGACGAGGTGACGATGCGCGTCGGGAATGGTTCCAGAGTCGATGTGATCCCCGTCGGCACGCTACCTCTACATTTACCTACGGGATTAGTTTTGAACGTTAATAATTTTTATTTGGTGCCAAGTTAGAGCATGAACATTGTATCTGGATCTCGTTTGATACGAGATGGCTACTCATTTAAATCTGAGAATAATGGTTGTTCTATTTATATGAGAGATATGTTTTATGGTCATGCTCCGATGGTCAATGGTTTATTCTTAATGAATCTCGAACGTAATGTTACACATATTCATAGCGTGAATACCAAAAGATGTAAAGTTGATAACGATAGTCCCACATACTTGTGCCATTGCCGCCTTGGTCACATTGGTGTCAAGCGCATGAAGAAGCTCCATGTTGATGGACTTTTAGAGTCTCTCGATTATGAATCATTTGACACATGCGAACCATGCCTCATGGGCAAAATGACCAAGACTCCGTTCTCCGGAACAATGGAGCGAGCAACCAACCTGTTGGAAATCATACATACCGATGTGTGCGGTCCGATGAGTGTTGAGGCTCGCGGAGGATATCGTTATGTTCTCACTCTCACAGATGACTTGAGTAGATATGGGTATGTCTACTTGATGAAACACAAGTCTGAGACCTTTGAAAAGTTCAAGGAATTTCAGAATGAAGTAGAGAATCAACGTGACCGAAAGATAAAATTCTTACGGTCGAATCGTGGAGGAGAATATTTAAGTCACGAATTTGGTACACACTTAAGAAAATGTGGAATCGTTTCACAACTCACGCCGCCTGGAACACCTCAGCGTAACGGTGTGTCCGAACGTAAATGTCGCACTCTATTGGATATGGTGCGATCCATGATGTCTCTTACCGATTTACCGCTATCATTTTGGGGATACGCTCTAGAGACAGCTACATTCACTTTAAATAGGGCACCGTCTAAATCCGTTGAGACGACACCGTATGAATTATGGTTTGGGAAGAAACCTAAGCTGTCGTTTCTAAAAGTTTGGGGATGCGATGCTTATGTCAAGAAACTTCAACCTGAAAAGCTCGAACCCAAGTCGGAAAAATGCGTCTTCATAGGATACCCTAAAGAAACCATTGGGTATACCTTCTACTTAAGATCCGAGGGCAAGATCTTTGTTGCCAAGAACGGATCCTTTCTGGAAAAGGAGTTTCTCTCGAAAGAAGTAAGTGGGTGGAAAGTAGAACTCGATGAAGTACTACCTCTTGAACGGGAAAGTAGTGCAGCTCAGGAAAATGTTCCTGTGATGCCTACACCAACTGAAGAGGAAAATAATGATGATGATCAAGGTACTTCGGATCAAGTTTCTACTGAACTTGGTAGGTCCACAAGGACACGTTCCGCACCAGAGTGGTACGGCAACCCTGTCCTGGAAATCATGTTGTTAGACAACGGTGAACCATCAAACTATGAAGAAGCGATGGCGGGCCCAGATTCCAACAAATGGCTAGAAGCCATGAAATCCAAGATAGAATCCATGTATGAAAACAAAGTATGGACTTTGACTGACTTGCCCGATGATCCATGACGATAGAAAACAAATGGATCTTTAAGAGGAAGACGGACGCGGATGGTAAAGACACAATCTATAAAGCTCGACTTGTCGCTAAGGGTTATCGGCAAGATCAATGAAATGACTACGATTAGACTATAACACCCGTAGCGAAGATTAAGTCCGTCCGAATCATGTTAGCACTTGCCGCATACTATGATTATGAGATAGTGAAGATGGACGTCAAAACAGCGTTCCTTAACGGTTATCTTAAGGAAGAGTTGTATATGATGCAGCGGAAGGTTTTGTCGATCCTAAGAATGCTAACAAAGTATGCAAGCTCCAGCGATCCATTTATGGGCTGGTGCAAGCATCTCGGAGTTGGAACATTCGCTTTGATGAGATGATCAAAGCGTTTGGGTTTATCTTGAGACTTATGGAGAAGCCTGCGTTTACAAGAAAGTGAGTGGGAGCTCAGAGCATTTCTCATATTATATGTAGATGACATACTTTTGATGGGAAATGATGTAGAATTCTTGGACAACATTAAGGCCTACTTGAATAAGTGTTTTTCAATGAAGGACCTTGGAGAAGCTGCTTATATATTAGGCATCAAGATCTATAGAGATAGATCGAGACGCCTCATAGGTCTTTCACAAAGCACATACCTTGATAAGATTTTGAAGAAGTTCAAAATGGATCAGTCCAAAAGGGGTTCTTGCCTGTATTGCAAGGTGTGAGATTGAGCTCGGCTCAATGCCCGACCACGGCAAAAGATAAAGAAGAGATGAGTGTCATCCCCTATGCTTCAGCCATAGGATCTATTATCTATGCCATGCTGTGTACCAGACCTGATTTAAACCTTGCCGTAAGTTTGGTAGGAAGGTACCAAAGTAATCCCGGCAAGGAACACTGGATAGCGGTCAAGAATATCCTAAAGTACCTGAAAAGGACAAAGGACATGTTTCTCGTTTACGGAGGTGACGAAGAGCTCGTCAGAAGGGTTACGTCGACGCTTAGCTTCAACACAGATCTGGATGACTCTAAGTCACAAACCGGATACGTGTATATGTTGAATGGTGGAGCGAAGCTGGTGCAGCTGCAAGCAGAGCGTCGTGGCGGGATCTACATGTGAAGCGGAGTACATGGCAGCCTCGGAGGCAGCGCATGAAGCAATTTGGGTGAAGGAGTTCATCACCGACCTAGGAGTCATACCCAAAGCGTCGGGGCCGATCAAACTCTTCTGTGACAACACTGGAGCTATTGCACTTGCCAAGGAGCCCAGGTTTCACAAGAAGACCAGGCACATCAAGCGTCGTTTCAACTCCATCCGTGAAAATGTTCAAGATGGAGACATAGATATTTGCAAAGTGCATACGGATCTGAATGTCGCAGATCCGTTGACTAAACCTCTCTCGCGAGCAAAACATGATCAACACCAGAACTCTATGGGTGTTCGATTCATCACAATGTAACTAGATTATTGACTCTAGTGCAAGTGGGAGACTGTTGGAAATATGCCCTAGAGGCAATAATAAAAGCATTATTATTATATAGACGTGTGAATACATAGACCACAATACGTCCCTCGTAAGCCTCTAGTTGACTAGCTCGTTGGTCAACCGATAGTCATGGTTTCCTGACTATGGACATCAGATGTCATTGACAACGGGATCACGTCATTAGGACAATGACGTGATGGACAAGACCCAATCCTAAGCATAGCACAAGATCGTGTAGTTCGTTTTGCTAGAGCTTTTCAATGTCAAGTATCTCTTCCTTAGACCATGAGATCGTGTAACTCCCGGATACCGTAGGAGTGCTTTGGGTGTACCAAACGTCACAACGTAACTGGGTGGCTATAAAGTTGCACTACAGGTATCTCCGAAAGTGTATGTTGGGTTGACACGGATCGAGACTGGGATTTGTCACTCCGTATGACGGAGAGGTATCTCTGGGCCCACTCGGTAATGCATCATCATAATGAGCTCAAAGTGACCAAGTGTTTGGTCACGGGATCATGCATTACGGATGCAGTAAAGTGACTTGCCGGTAACGAGATTGAACGAGGTATTGGGATACCGACGATCGAGTCTCGGGCTTGTAACGCATCGATTGACAAAGGGAATAGTATACTGTGGTTGCTTGAATCCTCGACATCGTGGTTCATCCGATGACATCATTGAGGAGCATGTGGGAGCCAACATGGGTATCCAGATCCCGCTGTTGGTTATTGACCGAGAGCCGTCTCGGTCATGTTCAGATGTCTCCCGAACCCGTAGGGTCTACACACTTAAGGTTCGGTGACGCTTGGGTTATTAGGAAGACTTGTATGTGATTACCGAATGTTGTTCGGAGTCCCGGATGAGATCCCGGACGTCACGAGGAGTTCCGGAATAGTCCGGAGGTAAAGATTTATATATAGGAAGTTGTCATACGGACACCGGAAGGTTTCGGGGGCTTATCGGTATTGTACCAGGGCCACCGGAAGGGTTCCGGGGGTCCACCGGGAGGGGCCACCCCTCCCGGGGGGCCACATGGGCTGCGTGGGGCAGGAGCCAGCCCCTGGAGGGCTGGGCGCCCCCCCCCCTTGGGCCCATGCGCCTAGGGTTTGGGGGGGAACCCTAGAGGGGGCGCCCCCCTTGCTTGGGGGGCAAGTCCTTCCTCCCTGGCCGCCGCCCCCCTCTAGATCCCATCTAGAGGGGCCTGCCCCCCTTGCCCCTTCCCCTATAAATAGAGGGGTGAGGGGAGGGCTGAACACCACAAGCCAAGGCGCAGCCCCTCCCCTCCCCAACACCTCTCCACCTCCGAACATGCTTGGCGGCCACTGCCGAGTATCATGCACCAACAACATCACGCCCGTCGTGCTGCCGTTGGAGCTGTCTTCCTCAACCTCTCCTTCCTCCTTGCTGGATCAAGACGGAGGATACGTCGTCTGTACCGTACGTGTGTTGAACGCGGAGGTGCTGTCCGTTCAGCACTTGGTCATCGGTGATCTGAATCACGGCGAGTACGACTCCATCATCACCATCCCCTTGAACGCTTCCGCACTCGATCTACAAGTGGTATGTAGATGCAAACTCACTCCCTTGACTCGTTGCTTAGATGAACTCATAGATGGATCTTGGTGAAACCGTAGGAAAAATTTTAATTTTCTGCAACGTTCCCCAACACCGGCCGCACCTCCCCCCTCTCTCCTTTATATACGGGGGCAGGGGGCACCCCATGACACACAAGTTGATCTTCGTGATTGTTCCTTAGCCGTGTGTGGTGCCCCCCTCCACCATATTCAACCTCGGTCATATCGTAGCGGTGCTTAGGCGAAGCCCTGCATCGGTAGAACATCATCACCGTCACCGCGCCATCGTGCTGACGGAACTCTTCCCCGACACCCTGCTGGATCGGATTCCGGGGATCGTCATCGAGCTGAACGTGTGCTGAACTCGGAGGTGCCGTACGTTCGGTACTTGGATCGGTCGGATCGTGAAGACGTACGACTACATCAACCGCGTTGTTCTAACACTTCCGCTTTCGGTCTATGAGGGTACGTGGACAACACTCTCCCTTCCCGTTACTATGCATCACCATGATCTTGCGTGTGCGTAGAATTTTTTTTGAAATTACTACGTTCCCCAACAATAGTGACATGATATGGCCAATATCATATTGCTCCTTTGATCTCCATCTTCGGGGCGCCATGATCATCTTCATCACCGGCATGACACCATGATCTCCATCATCATGATCTCCATCATCATGTCTCCATGAAGTTGTTCGCCAACTATTACTTCTACTACTATGGCTAACGGTTTAGCAATAAAGTAAAGTAATTACATGGCGTTTATTCATTGACACGCAGGTCAAACAATAATTAAGACAACTCCTATGGCTCCTGCCGGTTGTCATACTCATCGACATGCAAGTCGTGATTCCTATTACAAGAACATGATCAATCTCATACATCACATATATATCATTCATCACAACCTTTTTGGCCATATCACATCACAAGGCATATGCTGCAAAAACAAGTTAGACGTCCTCTAATTGTTGTTGCATGTTTTTACGTGGCTGCAATAGGGTTCTAGAAAGAACGTTTCTTACCTACGTAAAACCACAATGTGATATGCCAGTTTATATTTACCCTTCATAAGGACCCTTTTCATCGAATCCGATCCGACTAAAGTGGGAGAGACAGACACCCGCTAGCCACCTTATGCATCTAGTGCATGTCAGTCGGTGGAACCTGTCTCACGTAAGCATACGTGTAAGGTCGGTCCGGGCCGCTTCATCCCACGATGCCGCCGAAACAAGATAAGACTAGTAGTGGCAAGAAAATTGACAACATCTACGCCCACAACAAGATTGTGTTCTACTCGTGCATAGAGACTATGCATAGACCTAGCTCATGATGCCACTGTTGGGGAACGTTGCAGAAAATAAAAAAATTATACGCTTCACCAAGATCAATCTATGGAGTCATCTAGCAACGAGAGAGACGAGTGCATCTACATACCCTTGTAGATCACGAGCGGAAGCGTTCAAGAGAACGGGGTTGAGGGATTCGTACTCGTCGTGATCCAAATCACCGAAGATCCTAGTGCCGAACGGACGGCACATCCGCGTTCAACACACGTACGGTTGGGGAAGACGTCTCCTCCTTCTTGATCCAGCAAGGGGAAAGGAGGGGTTGATGGAGATTCAGCAGCACGACGGCGTCGTGGTGGAAGTAGCGGCGATCTCGGCAGGGCTTCGCCAAGCTCAGCGAGAGGGAGAGGTGTTACGGGGGGTGAGGGAAGCGCCAGGGACTAGGGTGCGGCTGCCCTCCCTCCCCCCTCTTTATATATGGGCCCTGGGGGGCACCGTCCCCCTAGAGATCTAATCTCAAGGGGGGGGGGGCGGCGGCCAAGGGGGGGACTTGCCCCCCAAGCCAAGTGGGGCGCCCCCCACCCCTAGGGTTTCCAACCCTAGGCGCAGGAGGGGGCCCAAGGGGGGTGCACCAGCCCACCAGGGGCTGGTTCCCTTCCCTCTTCAGCCCACGGGGCCCTCCGGGATAGGTGGCCCCACCCGGTGGACCCCCGGGACCCTTCCGGTGGTCCCGGTACAATACCGGTGACCCTCAAAACTTTCCCGGTGGCCGAAACTGGACTTCCTATATACAATTCTTCACCTCCGGACCATTCCGTAACTCCTCATGACATCCGGGATCTCATCCGGGACTCCAAACAACTTTCGGGTTACCGCATACTAATATCTCTACAACCCTAGAGTCACCGAACCTTAAGTGTGTAGACCCTACGGGTTCGGGAATCACGCAGACATGACCGAGACAGCTCTCTGGCCAATAACCAACAACGGGATCTGGATATCCATGTTGGCTCCCACATGTTCCACGATGATCTCATCGAATGAACCACGATGTCGAGGATTCAAGTAATCCAGTATACAATTCCCTTTGTCAATCGGTACGTTACTTGCCCGAGATTCGATCGTTGGTATCCCAATACCTCGCTCAATCTCGTTACCGCAAGTCACTTTACTCGCATCAGAATGCATGATCCCATGACCAAACACTTGGTCACATTGAGCTCATTATGATGGTGCATTACCGAGTGGGCCCAGAGATACATCTCCGTTATACGGAGTGACAAATCCCATTCTCGATCCGTGTCAACCCAACAGATACTTTCGGGGATACCTGTAGTATACCTTTATAGTCACCTAGTTACGTTGTGATGTTTGGTACACCCAAAGCACTCCTACGGCATCCGGGAGTTACACGATCTCATGGTCTAAGGAAATGATACTTGACATTGGAAAAACTCTAGCAAACGAACTACACGATCTTATACTATGCTTAGGATTGGGTCTTGTCCATCACATCGTTCTCCTAATGATGTGATCCCGTTATCAATGACATCCAATGTCCATAGTCAGGAAACCATGACTATCCGTTGATCAACGAGCTAGTCAACTAGAGGCTCACTAGGGACATGTTATGGTCTATGTATTCACACATGTATTATGATTTCCGGATAACACAATTATAGCATGAATAATAGACAATTATCATGAACAAGGAATATAATAATAATCATTTTATTATTGCCTCTAGGGCATATTTCCAACAGGCGCGGGCTGCGCTGGCGTTGGTCCGCGGTCGGCTGCCTCCTCCATCTCCAGGGAGGCAGCGGCGTGGTGGTGGTGGTGCCCTGGGAGGAGTGTGGCCGGCGACTCCGACGCGTGGAGCGCGTCGGGCGGCGCGGGTTGGGCAGTGGCCGGGGTGGTCGCTGCTCCGGCCGTGGATGGCTCCACGGTGGCTTGACAAGTCGGCTTCAGCGACGGCTGGCTCGTCCTGGCGTCGGTTCGTCCGTAGGCGGCTTGTATCGGCCTTTGACCCCTCCTCCTCCTCGTCCGGTCGCTATGTTCGGCGAAGGGCTGGCCTTCTCCCAGCTGCGGTCCATCGCTCGTCTCGTGCCCGGTGCGCAGGTCCGAGCTCGTCTCGCGCATAGTGCCGCACGACTTAGCTCATCTCGCGCACGTTGCTGCAGGACTGACCTCGTCTCGCGCACGGCGTTGCGAGACCGAGCTCACCTCGCGCCCGGTGCTGCAGGACGGGTTGGGGGTCGCCCAGGGGTGCAAAAGGTTGGACCTTTCTGCTCGTCTCTTTGGTTGGGCTAGCGGCAGGTCTCGAGTGAGGTGGTGTCTAGGTCTTGGATGCCGGGGCGGCGGCCCTGGTGGTGGTTGTGCGGTGCTCTCGGGCGGAGACTGTGGCTTGGTGCTGCCCGGTGGCCATGGTCGTGTGGGCGGCATGGTCGCCGGGGTGTGGCGTTCGGTGGCGGTGAGTTTTGGCCGGGGTGAAAACCTGCTCTATCTTCGGACGGACCGGCGGCGGCGAAGCTCGTTCCCTTCTTGAAAGCGTCGTCGCGGCTCTCATTGCTCGTCAGGCGGCTCGGGAAACTCTAATCCTCGGATTGGGCGGTGGCGGCGCTCCGGTGTCGTATCCTTCCTGAAGGCGCCGCTTTGAAGCCCACGGTTCGTCGTATGCGGCTTCATCTTCTCGTGGTGGTAGTGCTAGGGTGGTGTTGCCGCGCACAGCGCCGTTGTATCATGCCTTGGGTGTGTGCGTGTGTTGTGGTGGCGTGCGTTTTACTGGGATGTGAGGATCGTGCTTTATATATAAAGCGGGGCGAAAGCCTTTTTGGTAAGGAATAAGGACTATTCAGTCAATAAGCACCGACAATGTTGCATGCTCTTTTTTATTGGACACAACATATATTGAGTGAACTTAAGAGGAGAGGACAACATTCAGGGAACTATTGGTAAAAGATGAAAACCCTGCGAATTTGGTGCGCCCAATTGTACGAAGTTAAAGAACTAACTATTAGTACAAAGTCAGACTTCAGTTATCCCACAAGTGACATGTACTCAACTGAAGTACTGCCTGTTTGATTCATCAAGAAAGCACGCACCACATACGAAAATATTTTTCATAAAAAAAAGCAATGCCTACCGCTGGGAAAGCACCCGATCGTCACATCAGGCTCCATCGTTGCATGCATACACTGGCTGGTCACATAAGCAGTTTTTTAATCGAGAGTAACACAGCGGGCACCGCTGAAGAAGATAGTTGAGAAATGAGAGTAGCATACCCACGAACTCGTCGCCGGCTGTGTTGCCGTGGAGCAGCGCATCAGGTGATACCTCAGAGACCTCGGGGTCGGGACTCTCGATATGCGAAGTCCAGCGCCGGCCGTCGCTCTGCCACTTGGTCGAGACGCACCACGATCCACAAGCCACCAGAGAGTCTACTCGGTTCATGAAGAAAACTACGGACCCCATCCCACAACTACTCTTCTCTCTCTGCTTCCGTCCCTTCTTCTTCCCTATGAACCAAAGCCAGGAGCTTGCGCCAGACGTCATCACCATCAATACAATCATACATACCTACGTATTTTTTTCTTGGTTCAAGATAGCCGTTCCACCTTGCCATACGGGGCCCTCCGCCGGAGTTTCCCACACGACAGTTCCCCACGGCGGTGGCGCGGCACGGAGACGGTCAGGTACCGGGCGGCCTGGGCCGGCACAAATAAGATGCGGCAAGGGTGAGGTCGAGCTGCCGAGCCACCGGTGTGGCAACACGCACTCCATCGGCTCCACACCCTCATCGATGTCGTCGACGGCTGGGTCGACGCCCAGGGGCGGAGACAGGACCCGGGCACCCAGGGCCCAGGCCCGGGGCGTCGGAATTCTTTTTCATGCCGAACTATGTCGATTTCAAGTTGGGCCCGGGGTCTAGCCCAGCAAGCACCGCACGGCTGCACGCAGCCACGCACTAAGGGTCCGAAGAGGCAATCTCGTCCTCCGTCCTCCCAGTTTCCTTCCACCCGCGAGGAGCGGCGGCGAACTCGCTCTACTGCTCCACGGCAAGCCGTCCCTCTCCTCGCACCGGTGCAGTGGTGGCCCCGCTCCCTTCTCCCTGCTGCCCGTGACCCCCTGGGACCACGCTCGTTCCCAAACGCATGCCATGGCGGCCGCCTCTCGTGCGCCGCCGGTGCGTCTCCTTGCCCTCCTAGAAAGATTGCTCCGGGAGACTGTTGTGTTGACCAGTTTGATTATGTGATGGTGAGAAGTCGAACACCTTTCTGAAGATTTATTCTTCATACATTTCAATGCATTTGCTGGTTCAAACTGATGTGTACACAACCATATCTAAGATCTGTTCATTTTTGCTGATTCGAATTGAAACATATTTGATGCATTCAGTACATGTTCATTTTCTTCACAGGAGCTGTTGGATTGACCTGGTGCACGGTACCAAAAAGTTGGATCAGCAGAAGTTTTCGTCCGACGAAATCAGTACACTTGAGAAGAACTTCTGACATAATTTCTTTCAGGTAAAGCATTACTAATATGTTAAGTATACAAGTGAAGTGTGTTAAGTATACAGAAAGGGTGTAATGCAAAAGGTTAATTCATACTATGTAGCAGGTAGTTTTCTAGATTTAAGGATCCATAAGCATTGGGTTAAATTCTAGATCGATTGTGCAATTGAGCCATATTGTATGTTTTCGCATGTGGTATTTTTTGGGTAGATATGAGGCACTTTGAGGGTAGTTATAGGCGGTAGAGATTTTCAATCTCGCCGATAATTTTTGAGCCCGGGGTTTGCTCCAATCCTGGCTCCGCCACTGTCGACGCCACATGTCTCACGCCTGAGCGCGCCGAGATTTTGCACGTCCGTGGGCGGTGAACACAAAAGGTTAGACGCCGGCGGCCGGGAATTGCGGTGGCGAGCGTAGCAACGAATAATCAAACAATCGATGATAGGAAGGGAAGCCTGCAAACCCATATACGCACCATGAAGGATCCCATATTTATAGGGAAGCCACGACTCCAGAAAGACCAAAGCATGGGCCCTCCAGAAACACCGGGCGATATCGATTTTAGCGGCACCGTACCGTGAACCATCGCATGCAAAAGTAGATGGAAACACGTAGTCATATCAGGTGTCAGCCAATCAACACGCACGACAACATCGATCGATAAAGAGGCACGCGCAGAGGAAGGGAAGCCCTCACAGGCACGGAACCACGGAAGAAAACTTGGGCCGCGAAGTCAACGGGCAATGCTGGCCCACGCTCCCCGAATTCGCTAAGCGCACCAACCGAATCGATACACACGTTGAGAAAATTTTGAGCAAGAATCTACATCCACCATGTAATTCTACACGGTCATATCCCAAAAAAATAGCACGTGCCACATCCAGAATTCACCATGGGTCTTTTTCATCCAAATGGACCAACCTTGAAGCGAAAATCTTGCCTGCAATAGAGGCTTGGGTATGAGGAGCCTTGATCTAATGATCTTTTTTCATGAAAAAAGGTATTGCCCATGTAAGTGTAATTATTCACATATTTCGTGCAAAATGTTTACCTAACACATGAGGATTTCCTTATGATCCAAATCAGTTCCTCTTCTGTGCGGAATCCAAAAGTTCAGGAAACAAATCATATATATTTGTGAACAATAAAAACTATTAAATATACACGTTTTACATTTTTTTAGTGCCGAATATACATTTCTTTAGAATCAAGCGCTAAATATACATGTTTTATAAAATTATAGTATCCGTTACTGGGCCAAGCCCACGAGAAGGGCTCGATCGGTAGTCATTCTTCCTTGGAGGGTATGGTGATTTTTTCCCACAAATCTACCACTAAATAAAAAAGGACGAGTTTCGGAAATTCAAATGATCTCAATCATTCAACCACCTATATCCAACATCCCACGCGGCTTCAATGATCTATCCATCACATCATGAATTTGCTTCCGCGTCAAGCACAACCATGCTTGTCAGAAAAGGTAAAAAATATGTGCTTCCACAAGGAGCGCATATTTGCTTCTCATGGAGTCACATATTTGCTTCCGTATGAAGCACAACTATGCTTCTCGAAAAAACAAAAAAAATATGCTTTCACGAGAAGCACATATTTGCTTCCGTCAGAAGCACAGAAAAGGAAAAAACACATATTTGCTTCTCGTGGAAGCATAAATTTGTTTCCACGAGAAGCACATCGGAATGGAAAAAAGTGAAGAAAAAAAGTGCTTCCACCTCTAGGTTGCTTCTTACGTTTTTATTATTCTTTTTGGTCATATTTTGGTTTTTTTGTATAATTTGTTTGGTTGTTTTTGGTTTTTGTTTTTTTCGTTAAGAAAGTCCGTCGAAATCTATGAACATGGGATTAGTTTTGAAGATCTCGACGCAAGAAATCCAACCGTGAAAACAATTTAGAATTTGGACGCATGGTTCTAAGAGATAAACGTTTTTGAATAAACGAATGTAAGGAAAAGCAAAAAAAATCTCAGGTTGCGACAAGTGACACCAATGCAAGCGCCTGAGAAGATGACAGAGACTTTTTACAAGGGGCAACCCTTGAGGAATGATTTCGGACAAACAATGAATAGTGCTGACCCATGGTTAATCTTATTTTCCGTTTGTGGCAACTAATGGGGTTTCATTTTTCATGGTTGTTTATTTTCTCTTTTTACATGTATGCTTATTTTTATTTAGTTTCCCTATTTCATTGTTATTCTTATTGTGCTTTTAGTTTTTGATTTAGATATTATTTTTATCTATTTATTTTAATTTTGGTATATGTGACATTTGTTTTCCTATTCAAACTGATTTGTGAAATGAGTAGAATGTGAATCTAAAATTTGGATTTATATTTTTTACAGCAAAATTTGGATTTATATTTGTTGAAAGAATTGTTTTTTGATATCCTTCGTTGAAAGGAAAAACAGAAAAACTGGAAACAATGTACTGTTAGTGGGCCACGCCAAATAGGGCCACCAAAAAGCGCTTCATGCCTCAAGGCCTCTATTCACTCGCGGTGAATTGCTCCCTACCCCTAAAACAGGAAAAGCGTTTAGAAAAACGGAAGCCGAAGAAAAGGCAGTGCAGTGGGATTCGAAGAGCCGACCTCTTGCTTCGTTGTACATTGCACTAACGACCCCGCAAACCCCAACTGACGTGCAAACTGCCTTATATTTACCTCTTTTCTTATTTTTCTTTTTATTTCTTCTATGTTCGTTCTTCTGTTTTCTTTTTTCTTCTTCCTAGGTTCAACGAACTTTTACCAAATTTGTGAAATTATTCTTCAAAATTGATGCACTGTTTTCAAATTCAGTGAACTTTTTTACAAATTTGACGAACTTTTTCCAAATTTAATGAACTTTTTTAAATTTTGATGAAATTTTCTTCAAATCCGATGAACTTTTTTCAAAATCGATGAACTTTTCTGAATTTGATAAACTTTTTTTAAAAATCGATGAACTTTATTTCAAATTCAATGAACTTTTTTCACTCTTTTGGAATATTTTTTTTGAAATCGATGAACTTTTTTGCAAAAATCATGATCTTTTTTAAAAGTTGATGAACTTTTTTCAAATTCGTGAACTATTATGAAAGTTGATGAACTGATTTCAAAATTGGTGAACATTTTTTAAAATTGATGAACCTTTTTCAAATATGTGAGCTTTTCTCTCAAGATCGTGAACTATTTTTCAAATGGATGAACTTTTTTCAAAATCGATAGACTTTTTTCTCGAAATAGAAAAGTGCGCTACAGTAATGTTTACATGTGTCAAAAATTGCGCGGCTAGAAAACATACTGAAATAATTCGCTCTCCAACTAATCAGTGGCATGTCGTTGGTCAGATGGTAAGCAGTTCTTGTACGCTGTTGTCACGACGGGAGTTCGATTCTTCAGGCGAACAAATTTTGGTTTTTTTTTGCTATTCCACAAAAATAATTTTTTTGCACAAAAAAATGCACTTTTTTTCGCGGGAGGCACGGTTTTCCTTTCGCCAGAGGCACGGTTGTGCTTTCACGAGAGGCACGGACGTGCCTCTTTCGGAAAGGGAACAAACATGTTTTCTGTTTTTTTTTTCGTCTTTCGCGAGAGGCACGGTTTTGCTTCCGCCAGAGGCACGGTTGTGCTTTCGCGAGAGGCACGGGCGTGCCTCTTTCGGAAAGGGAAAAACGCGTTTTCTGTTTTTTTCTTTCGTGAGAGGCACGGTTTTGCTTCCGCCAGAGGCACAGTTGTGCTTTCGCGAGAGGCACGGGTGTGCCTCTTTCGAAAAGGGAAAAAGACGCGTTTTCTGTTTTTTCTTCTTTTGTGAGAGGCACGGTTTTGCTTCCGTCAGAGTCACGGTTGTGCTTTCGCGAGAGGCATGGGCGTGCCTCTTTCGGAAAACGAAAAAAAACGTGTTTTCTGTTTTTTTAGGCGAGAGGCACGGTTGTGCTTTCGTCAAAGGCATGGGCGTGCCTCTTTCGGAAAGGGAAAAAACCCATGTTTCCCGTTCGGTTTTTTCGTCCGGTTTTTTCGTGATTTTTTTTTGTCAAAACCTATCAACATGGGATCTAGTTTTGAAGATCTCGACACGAAGAATCCAATGGCGAAAGCGGTTCGAGATTTGGACGCATGGTTTAAGAGATAAAACATTGTGAATAAACGGATCTACGAAAAAAGAGAAAACTCCCTGGTTGCAATAAGTGACGCACATGCAACGCGCCACTTGTCGCAACGTAGGAAAGTTGGAATGATCTCTGCAATGAGTGCTCCTTAATTAGTAATTTCGACCGGCTAGGAGCTCTCAGGAAAAGCTGACCATGCCACCAGCTAGGAGGACTCGTCTCGGCTGCAGCGCGACGAGTGTAGCCCCTGTGCGCGCGCAGGCTCGGCCCTGCAGATCTGTGGCATCGGCCGGCCGGCCGGCAAAAAGGTACGCAGATCAGCTCACCTAATTGCTAGAGTGAATTTCCATTTACAGATGTTTACAGATATAAGAGCATCTCCCGCGCCCCCAGAACGGCATTCCGAGACGCTTTTTTCATGCTGGAGCCGAAAAAACGGTCCAGTCTCGTCCCCAGAAACCTGATTTTCGCCGCCTTGGGCCGAAATCAGCGACGGCGGACTCAGGCCGAACCCGGCGCGCTGGGGACACCCGAGGGCGCCGGGGCGCGTGGTTTTGGCGCGAACCATCCACGGGTGCGCCGAGTCAGCGAGACGGGCGCTTCGTCACCCTCATCGCCTCGGTTCCCGCAGGAATAAATGCCAAGGCTGCCGCCGCCGGTCAGCCTTACCATTGATTCCTCACGGGCGGCGCGTCACGGGGCGGCGCGGCGACGCCTCCCCTCCCGTCACGCGTACACACGAGCGCGGCTATTTAAGCCGCCGGCCTCCCTCGCCTCTGGCCACACCAGCCTAGCGGAGCTCTCCCTCTCTAGCACTCCGCCGCCGAGCCCTCTCTGTCCCCGTGCGCCGCTGCCGAGCCCTCCCCTTTCCATCTCCCGATGGCCATGCGTTTCCCCGGCGACTCTGCGGCGGCCAATGGCTTCGACCGCCGCTCGCTCCACGAACAGGAGTCTTGGCTCCTGTTCGAGGCCAACCACTAGTGCAGAACATGCCTTTAGTGCCGGTTCGTAATGGCCTTTAGTGCTGGTTCGCCAACCGGCACTAAAGAGTGGGGACTAAAGGTCCCCCCTTTAGTACCGGTTCGTCACGAACCGGCGCTAAAGTGCAAACACGTGGCACGAGCCAGGCCGGGGTGCGCGTAGGGCTTTAGTACCGGTTGGTAACACCAACCGGTACTAAATGTTTGGGTGTTTTTTTTTAAATTTATGCTTTAGTTTTGTGTTTTTAATTCAATTTAGTGATTGTTTTACATTATAATGAGTTGTTAAATCATTAGGTGAAAGTACTGCGGATTAGTTTTGACTGGAGGATCTAGCTAGCTAAGTGATCAAGTATATGCCATATCGATATTATACTTGATCACCTAATTAGGTGATCAAGTATAATATATATGGATATGGCATATATATAGTTGATCACTTAGGTAGGATTCATCCAGCTGAAACTAATCTGTGGTTTCTTTCATTAAATGATATAATAACTCATCATTATCATATTAATATAAAAACTCTTGCATCATATCATCAATATACTCTAGAGCTAGCTAGCTGAAAATCATCGTAGTCGTCATTATCACTATTTAATCAGCATAGTCATTACCGCTATCTAATCACCATCAACAGTAGCTTAAAGAAGAAACATTCACTTGTACCAGAAGCAAAAATATCATCGAGTTCAACATGATTGTCATGATATTATAAGCGTTCATATATAACACCACAAAAGCAAATCACTCTTTGAGATTAAGTTCAGTACGAAGAACACGGACATGAAAGGACAAGTACTAAGAGCACCATGAACTAGCTAAATCACTCCTGCTAGCTACTCTCTCTCTCTCTGGTAAAATAGCATAGAACATGTATAGCTCTCCTGATTCATCATACTGGAGCACGCAGATGAACCTGCCTCCTAATCGTGGGTTGCGCTTCTCATTGCTGCCCCCTAGTACTTCTCTGCGATTGTTAACAATTTTCCTCCAATCTTTCACTATTAAGCATTCATCGCTTCTAGAAATCCTGAATGCATTCATGTGCAATGCAGGATATCTTGGCCGTAAGCTAACAATTGACATGCGGCCTTTAGTCTCGATCCCCTGAGGCACAACTGTCATCGGGAGTCCCTGTTGAAGAACATCGTATAGTACTTAATTAATATACTTAGCAATGAAAGTTTAGCAAAAAAAATATGTGTGCAAAAGATGCTCTGAGGACAAAAAGTAAAAATCTTACGATCATTCATAATTAGATGTGACCGTAGTTCAATACCATCACTATTGGTCGCACGTTTTGAGTACTAACATTTCTAAGTGCAGGAAGAAAATTTGTCTTGACAGTATGAAGATCCTCAAGCCATGAAACATAATGACTTATCTCCTCGCAGTTTAGTTCAGCTCCGGGACAGTAGTAGGTCCTGTCTACCAAGCGCTGGACATGTTTGCTTGAATGGAGATAAGCTGTCAATAGAAATTAGTTGTCAATTATTTTTGAATAAGCAATATCAAAGACAAAAATATAGTTGAGAAGAACTCACATAATGGTAGAATTGGAGGCGTCTGCACATCGACCCATCTGTCTCTATTACCTTCAATATCATCTTCCGGACGAATATCAAAGGTGATAACCATACCAGGCTCAAATGCATAAGTCTTGCATAGTGCTTGCCAAGTTTTGTATTCAAAATAGGTGTACATGTGTGCATTGTATACTTTGACGTTGAAAGTATAACCATGCTCAGTTTTCAGGTAAACTCTGTTTACCTCCATAATTTCCATATCATTGAAACCTATATTATCCAAGACAAAAATGTTGGGGAACGTAGTAATTTCAAAAAAATTCCTACGCACACGCAAGATCATGGTGATGCATAGCAACGAGAGGGGAGAGTGTGTCCACGTACCCTCGTAGACCGAAAGCGGAAGCGTTATGACAACGCGGTTGATGTAGTCATACGTCTTCACGATCCGACCGATCCAAGCACCGAACGTACGGCACCTCCGTGTTCTGCACACGTTCAGCTCGATGACGATCCCCGGACTCTGATCCAGCAGGGTGTCGGGGATGAGTTCCGTCAGCACGACAGCATGGTGACGGTGATGATGGTCTACCGACGCAGGGCTTCGCCTAAACTCCACGACGATATGGCCGAGGTGGAATATGGTGGAGGGGGGCACCGCACACGGCTAAGGAACGATCACGAAGATCAACTTGTGTGTTCTAGGGTGCCCCCCTGCACCCGTATATAAAGGAGCAAGGGGGAGGCCGGCCGGCCCTAGGGACGCGCCAAGGAGGGGGGGAGTCCTCCTCCTAGTGGGAGTAGGACACCCCTTTCCTAGTCCAACTAGGAAGAGAGAGGGGGAAGGAAAGAGAGGGAGAAGGAGAGGGAAAGAGGGGCCGCGCCCCCCCTCCCTAGTCCAATTCGGACTCCCCATGGGGGGGGCGCCACCTCCTAGGATGCAGCCCTCTCTCTCTCCCCTCAGGCCCACTAAGGCCCTATACTTCCCCGGGGGGTTCCGGTAACCCCTCCGGCACTCCGGTTTTATCCGAAATCACTCGGAACATTTCCGGTGTCCGAATATAGTCGTCCAATATATCGATCTTTATGTCTCGACCATTTCGAGACTCCTCGTCATGTCCGTGATCACATCCGGGACTCCGAACAACCTTCGGTACATCAAAACTTATAAACTCATAATAAAACTGTCATCGTAACGTTAAGCGTGCGGACCCTACGGGTTCTAGAACTATGTAGACATGACCAAGAACTGTTTCTGGTCAATAACCAATAGTGGAACCTGGATGTTCATATTGGCTCCTACATATTCTACGAAGATCTTTATCGGTCAAACCGCATAACAACATACGTTGTTCCCTTTGTCATCGGTATGTTACTTGCCCGAGATTTTATCGTCGGTATCCAATACCTAGTTCAATCTCGTTACCGGCAAGTCTCTTTACTCGTTCCGTAATACATCATCTCGCAACTAACTCATTAGTAACATTGCTTGCAAGGCTTATAGTGATGTGTATTACCGAGAGGGCCCAGAGATACCTCTCCGACAATCGAAGTGACAAAACCTAATCTCGAAATACGCCAACCCAACATGTACCTTCGGAGACACCTGTAGAGCTCCTTTATAATCACCCAGTTACGTTATGACGTTTGGTAGCACACAAAGTGTTCCTCCGGTAAACGGGAGTTGCATAATCTCATAGTTACAGGAACATGTATAAGTCATGAAGAAAGCAATAGCAACATACTAAACGATCAAGTGCTAGGCTAACGGAATGGGTCATGTCAATCACATCATTCTCCTAATGATGTGATCCCTTTAATCAAATGACAACACATGTCTATGGTTAGGAAACACAACCATCTTTGATTAATGAGCTAGTCAAGTAGAGGCATACTAGTGACACTTTTGTTTGTCTATGTATTCACACATGTATCAAGTTTCCGGTTAATACAATTCTAGCATGAATAATAAACATTTATCATGAAATAAGGAAATAAATAATAACTTTATTATTGCCTCTAGGGCATATTTCCTTCAGTCTCCCACTTGCACTAGAGTCAATAATCTAGTTCACATCATCATGTGATTTAACTCCAATATTCACATCTGCATGTGATTAATATCCATAGTTCACATCGCCATGTGACCAACACCCAAAAGGATTACTAGAGTCAATAATCTAGTTCACATCGGTATGTGATTAACACCCAAAGAGTACTAAGGTATGATCATTTTTTTTTGCTCGTGAGAGAAGCTTAGTCAACGGGTCTGTCATATTCAGAGCCGTATGTATTTTGCAAATATTCTATGTCTACAATGCTCTGCACGAAGCTACTATAGCTAATTGCTCCCACTTTCAATATGTATCCAGATTGAGACTTATAGTCATCTGGATCGGTGTAAAAGTTTGCACTGTTCTAACTCTTTACGACGGGCTCTTTTATCACCTCCATAATCGAGAAATATTTCCTTAGTCCTCACTAAGGATATTCTTGACCGCTGTCCAGTGATCTACTATTAGATCAAAATTGTATTCCTTTGCCAAACTCAGAGCAAGGTATACAATAGGTCTGGTTCACATCATAGCATACTTTATAGAACCTATGACTGAGGCATAGGGAATGACTTTTTATTTTCTGCCGTGGTCGGGCTTTGAGTCTTACTCAATTTCACACCTTCTAACACGGGCAAGAAACTCTTTCTTTGAGTGTTCCATTTTGAACTACTTTAAAATCTTGTCAAGGTATGTACTCATTGAAAAACTTATCAAGCGTCTTGATCTATCTCTATAGATCTTGATGCTCAATATGTCAGCAGCTTCACCGAGGTATTTCTTTAAAAAACACTCCTTTCAAACACTCCTTTATTCTTTGCAGAATAATTCTACACTATTTTCGATCAACAATATGTCATTCACATATACTTATCAGAAATGTTGTAGTGCACCCACTCACTTTCTTGTAAATACAGGCTTCTCCAAAAGTCTGTATAAAACCATATGCTTTGATCAACTCATCAAGCATATATTCCAACTCTGAGATGCTTGCACCAGTCCATAGATGGATCGCTGGAGTTTGCACATTTTTTTAGCACCTTTAGGATTGACAAAACCTTCTGGTTGCATCATATACAACTCTTCTTTAAAAATTCCATTAAGGAATGCAGCTTTCTTTATCCATTTGCCAGATTTCATAAAATGCGGCAATTGCTAACATGATTCGGACAGACTTAAGCATAGATACGAGTGAGAAACTCTCATCGTAGTCAACATCTTGAACTTGTCGAAAACCTTTTTGCGACAATTCTAGCTTTGTAGATAGTAACACTACTATCAGCGTTCGTCTTCCTCTTGAAGATCCATTTATTTTCTATGGCTTGCCGATCATCGGGCAAATCCATCAAAGTCCATACTTTGTTCTCATACATGGATCATATCTCAGATTTCATGGCCTCAAACCATTTCGCGGAATCTGGGCTCATCATCACTTCCTCATAGTTCGCAAGTTCGTCATGGTCTAGTAACATGACTTCCAGAACAGGATTACCGTACTACCCTGGTGCGGATCTCACTCTGGTTTACCTACAAGATTCGGTAGTAACTTGATCTGAAGTTACATGATCATCATCATTAGCTTCCTCACTAATTGTTGTAGTAGTCACAAGAACAGATTCCTGTGATGAACTACTTTCCAATAAGGGAGAAGGAACAATTACCTTATCAAGTTTTCTACTTTCCTCCAACTCACTTCTTTCGAGAGAAACTCCTTTTCTGGAAAGGATCCATTCTCAGCAACGAATATCTTGCCTTCGGATCTGTGATAGAAGGTGTACCCAACATTTTCTTTTGGGTATCCTATGAAGATGCACTTCTCCGATTTGGGTTTGAGCTTATCAGGATGAAACTTTTTCATATAAGCATCGCAACCCCAAACTTTAAGAAACGACAACTTTGGTTTCTTGCCAAACCACAGTTCATACGGTGTCGTCTCAACGGATTTAGATGGTGCCCCTTTTTTTTTACGTGAATGCAGTTGTCTCTAATGCATAACCCCAAAACTATAGTGGTAAATCGGTAAGAAACATCATAGATTGCACTATATCCAATAAAGTACGGTTATGACGTTCGGACATACCATTATGATGTGGTGTTCCAGGTGGCATGAATTTGTGAAACTATTCCACATTGTTTTAATTGAAGACCAAACTCGTAACTCAAATATTCGTCTCCGTAATCAGATCGTGGAAACCTTATTTTCTTGTCACGATGATTTTCCACTTCACTCTGAAATTCTTTGAACTGTTCAAATGTTTCAGACTTATGTTTCATCAAGTACATATACCCATATCTACTTAAATCATCTGTGAAGGTCAGAAAATAACGATACCCGCCGCGAGCTTCAACACTCATCGGATCGCATAAATCAGTATGTATTATTTCCAATAAGTCAGTTGCTTGCTCCATTGTTCCGGAGAATGAAGTCTTTAGTCATCTTGCCCATAAGACATGGTTCGCAAGCACCAAGTGATTCACAATCAAGTGATTCCAAAATCCCATCAGCATGGAGTTCCTTCATGCGCTTTACACCAATATGACATAAACGACAGTGCCACAAATAAGTTGCACTATTTTTATTAACTTTGCATCTTTTGGTTTCAATATTATGAATATGTGTATCACTACGATCGAGATCCAATGAACCATTTTCATTGGGTGTGTAACCATATAAGGTTTTATTCATGTAAACAGAACAACAATTTATTCTCTTACTTAAATGAATAATCAGACATATTACAATAAATATGATCAAATCATATTCATGCTCAACGCAAACACCAAATAACACTTATTTAGGTTCAACACTAATTCCGAAAGTATAAGGAGTGTGCGATGATGATCATATCAATCTTGGAACCACTTCCAACACACATTGTCACTTCTCCCTTAACTAGTCTCTGTTTATTCTGCAACTCCCGTTTCGAGTTACTAATCTTAGCAACTGAACTAGTATCAAGTACTGAGGGGTTTCTATAAACAATAGTAAAGTACACATCAATAACATGTATATCAAATATACTTATGTTCACTTTGCCATCCTTCTTATCCGCCAATCACTTGGGGTAGTTCCGCTTCCCGTGACCAGTCTCTTTGCAGTAGATGCACTTAGTCTCAGGCTTAGGACCAGACTTGGGCTTCTTCACTTGAGCAGCAACTTGCTTGCTGTTCTTCTTAAAGTTCCCCTTTTTTCCTTTGCACTTTTCTTGAAACTAGTGATCTTGTCAACCATCAACACTTGACTCTTTTTTTTTATTTCTACCTTCATCGATTTCATCATCATGAAAAGCTCGGGAGTCGTTTTCGTCATCCCTTGCATACTATAGTTCATCACGAAGTTCTACTAACTTGGTGATGGTGACTAGAGAATTCTGTTAATCACTATCTTTATCTGGAAGATTAACTCCCACTTGATTCAAGCGATTGTAGTACCCAGACAATCTGAGCACATGCTCACTAGTTGAGCGATTCTCCTCCATCTTTTAGCTATAGAACTTGTTGGAGACTTCATATTTCTCAACTCGGTATTTGCTTGAAATATTAACTTCAACTCCTGGAACATCTCATATGGTCCATGACGTTCAAAATGTCTTTGAAGTCCCGATTCTAAGCCGTTAAGTATGGTGCACTAAACTATCAAGTAGTCATCATATTGAGCTAGCCGAACGTTCATAACGTCTGCATCTGCTCCTGCAATAGGTCCGTCACCTAGCGGTGCATCAAGGACATAATTCTTACAGGCAGCAATGAGGATAAACCTCAGATCACGGATCCAATCCGCATCATTGCTACTAACATCTTTCAACACAATTTTCTCTAGGAACATATCAAAATAAACACAGGGAAGCAACAACGCGAGCTATTGATCTACAATATAGATATGCTAATACTACCAGGACTAAGTTCATGATAAATTTAAGTTCATTTAATCATATTACTTAAGAACTCCCACTTAGAAAGACATCCCTCTAATCTTCTAAGTGATCACGTGATCCAAATCAACTAAACCATGTCTGATCATCACGTGAGATGGAGTAGTTTCAATGGTGAACATCACTATGTTGATCATATCTACTATATGATTCACGTTCGACCTTTCGGTCTCCGTGTTCCGAGGCCATATCTGTATATGCTAGGCTCGTCAAGTTTAACCTGAGTATTCCGCGTGTGCAACTGTTTTGCACCCGTTGTATTTGAATGTAGAGCCTATCACACCCGATCATCACGTGGTGTCTCAGCACGAAGAACTTTCGCAACGGTGCATACTCAGGGAGAACACTTTTTGATAATTTTAGTGAGAGATCATCTTAAAATGCTACCGTCAAACAAAGCAAGATAAGATGCATAAAGGATAAACATCACATGCAATCAATATAAGTGATATGATATGGCCATCATCATCTTGTGCTTGTGATCTCCATCTCCGAAGCACCGTCGTGATCACCATCGTCACCGGCGCGACACCTTTATCTCCATCGTAGCATCGTTGTCGTTACGCCATCTATTGCTTCTACGACTATCGCTACCGCTTAGTGATAAAGTAAACCAATTACAGGGCGTTTGCATTTCATACAATAAAGCGACAACCATATGGCTCCTGCCAGTTGCCGATAACTTCGGTTACAAAACATGATCATCTCATACAATAAAATATAGCATCACGTCTTTACCATATCACATCACAACATGCCCTGCAAAAACAAGTTAGACGTCCTCTACTTTGTTGTTGCAAGTTTTACGTGGCTGCTACGGGCTGAGCAAGAACTGTTCTTACCTACGCATCAAAACCACAACGATAGTTTGTAAAGTTAGTGATGTTTTAACCTTCACAAGGACCGGGCATAGCCACACTAGGTTTAACTAAAGTTGGAGAAACAGACACCCGCCAGCCACCTGTGTGCAAAGCACGTTGGTAGAACCAGTCTCGCGTAAGCGTACGCGTAATGTCGGTCCGGGCCGCTTCATCCAACAATACCGCCGAACCAAAGTATGACATGCTGGTAAGCAGTATGAATTGTATCGCCCACAACTCACTTGTGTTCTACTCGTGCATATAACATCAACGCATAACACTACTAGGAAAAGGGCTATAAATGGGATGGACACTAATGGCGCACTGTACATGTGGTGCGCCATTACTATTTAGTAATGGCGCACCATGTGTTGGTGCGCCATTAGTGTGCAAATACTAATGGCGCACCACATCCCACGGTGCGCCATTAGTAAAAAAAATTATTTTTTTCAAAACTACTAAAGGCGCACGGTGGGAGTGGTGCGCCATTACTATGTTGACATAGTAATGGCGCACCACACCCATCGTGCGCCATTATTAGTTTTCCAAAAAATGTAAAAAAAAATAAAAAAAAATTTGTTACTAATGGCGCACCATGTCTCGGTGCGCCATTACTAGTTTTAACTACTAATGGCGCACTGCCCACTGGTGCGCCATTACTAATTTTTTTTCAAAAAAAAATTCAAAAAAATATCAATTTTTTTTATTTTTTTTCAAAACTAGTAATGGCGCACCGTGGGTGTGGTGCGCCATTACTAGTTTAACTAGTAATGGCGCACCACCCCACGGATCGCCTTTTCAGTTTTAAAAAAAATAAAAGAAAATGATGGAAATATCAAAAAAAAAAAGAAAATAAGTTTCCCATGTGATATGTGGTCTAGTTGTTGGGAAAATTTACAAATATGAATTTCGACTTTATTTGCAAAATCTCTCTGGAAATTTGTAAAATGTGCATAACTTTTGCATACGAACTCGGATGAAAAAGTTTTTTATATGAAAAATCATCTACTCGAAAAGTTACATCCAAATTTAACTGGGGGAACCCCGTTAAACATTTTCAAAATCCCCAAAAACCTAACAGAAAAAAAGTTATGGGGCTTTCAAGATCTAGAGGCAAAAAAATTTAAAAAATTTCAACTTACTAGTGGCGCACCGTGGATGTGGTGCGCCACTAGTAACAGAAAAAAAATTGGTTTTGAAATTTTTTTGAATTTTTCAAAAATTGATACGTAATATGACCGGGAAGTTTGAAATATTTTTCAAAATTTCATCATAGTCATGAACATGAACAAAGTCCTAGACATCAACAAGGTATAATAGGATTGATATGCTAGATATATCAAGAAGTTCCTGTGAAGTGAGTTGTTACTGGAGTTGGATAGAACTATTAAGTTAAGCGTGCTTGGGCTGGAGTAGTGTGAGGATGGGTGACCTTTTGGGAAGTTTGACCACAGAGTGCTATTTGACCTGAGATTAAGAAAAAAATTGAAAAAAAAATTGAATTTTTTTTTGAAAAAATATTGTTACTAATGGCGCACTTCTACGTGGTGAAGTGCGCCATTAGTACACCAGATACTAATGGCGCACCAGCAGTGGTACTAATGGCGCACCGGTAGTGCGCCATTAGTAGGAAAAACCGGTGCGCCATTAGTAGGCCTTTTCCTAGTAGTGTAAAACCTGGCTCTGATACCACTGTTGGGGAACGTAGTAATTTCAAAAAATTCCCTACGCACACGCAAGATCATGGTGATGCATAGCAACGAGAGGGGAGAGTGTGTCCACGCACTCGTGAGACCGAAGCGGAAGCGTCATGACAACGCGGTTGATGTAGTCGTACGTCTTCACGATCCGACCGATCCAAGCACCGAACGTACGGCACCTCCGTGTTCTACACACGTTCAGCTCGATGACGATCCCCGGACTCTGATCCAGCAGGGTGTCGGGGATGAGTTCCGTTAGCACGACGGCGTGGTGACGGTGATGATGTTCTACCGACGCAGGGCTTTGCCTAAACTCCGCGACGATATGACCGAGGTGGAATATGGTGGAGGGGGGCACCGCACACGGCTTAGGAACGATCACGAAGATCAACTTGTGTGTTCTAGGGTGCACCCCTGCCCCCGTATATAAAGGAGCAAGGGGGAGGCCGGCCGGCCCTAGGGACGCGCCAAGGAGGGGGGAGTCCTCCTCCTACTGGGAGTAGGACTCCCCTTTCCTAGTCCAACTAGGAAGAGAGAGGGGGAAGGAAAGAGGGGCCGCGCCCCCCCTCCCTAGTCCAATTCGGACTCCCCATGGGGGGGCGCGCCACCTCCTGGGTTGCAGCCCTCTCTCTCCCCTCAGGCCCACTAAGGCCCAATACTTCCCCGGGGGGTTCCGGTAACCCCTCCGGCATTCTGGTTTTATCCGAAATCACTCGGAACGTTTCCGGTGTCCGAATATAGTCGTCCAATATATCGATCTTTATGTCTCGACCATTTCGAGACTCCTCGTCATGTCCGTGATCACATCCGGGACTCCGAACAACCTTCGGTTCATCAAAACTTATAAACTCATAATAAAACTGGCATCGTAACGTTAAGCGTGTGGACCCTACGGGTTCGAGAACTATGTAGACATGACCTAGAACTGTTTCTGGTCAATAACCAATAGTGGAACCTGGATGTTCATATTGGCTCCTACATATTCTATGAAGATCTTTATCGGTCAAACCGCATAACAACATACGTTGTTCCCTTTGTCATCGGTATGTTACTTGCCCGAGATTTGATCGTCGGTATCCAATACCTAGTTCAATCTCGTTACCGGCAAGTCTCTTTACTCGTTCCGTAATACGTCATCTCGCAACTAACTCATTAGTCACATTGCTTGCAAGGCTTATAGTGATGTCTATTACCGAGAGGGCCCAGAGATACCTCTCCGACAATCGAAGTGACAAAACCTAATCTCGAAATACGCCAACCCAACATGTACATTCAGAGACACCTGTAGAGCTCCTTTATAATCACCCAGTTACGTTGTGCCGTTTGGTAGCACACAAAGTGTTCCTCCGGTAAACGGGAGTTGCATAATCTCATAGTTACAGGAACATGTATAAGTCATGAAGAAAGCAATATCAACATACTAACCGATCAAGTGCTAGGCTAACGGTATGGGTCATGTCAATCACATCATTCTCCTAATGATGTGATCCCTTTAATCAAATGACAACACATGTCTATGGTTAGGAAACACAACCATCTTTGATTAATGAGCTAGTCAAGTAGAGGCATACTAGTGACACTTTTGTTTGTCTATGTATTCACACATGTATCAAGTTTCCGGTTAATATAATTCTAGCATGAATAATAAACATTTATCATGAAATAAGGAAATAAATAATAACTTTATTATTGCCTCTAGGGCATATTTCTTTAAAAAATTCTTGCATGGCGGGGGATGCGCTAGTAGAATAGTGAAAATTAAAAATTATAAGTCAGGCAAATGAAGCATATATAAGTCATGCTTAATTACGAAAAAGACTTGTCGTTGTGACTTACTGTATCGATTCGAAGGTCTCATCCAGCTTGATGCTGAATCGCCTATCATCAACAAGGAAATTTATGTCGCACTGGCCGCACTGGTCTTCACAGTATTCACACATAATGAAATTTTCTCCATCGTCAGACGACATTTCCTATGTTCATATAGGCGAAACATTAAACACTTACTAATTCAACTAATTTAACTAATTCAACTAAGGATTTACTAAAAATAAATTAGTTATATTAATTCAAACAATCTCATATACATAAATTTTAATTAGTTCAAATAATCTCATATACCTAAATTTGCTAAAAGTAAACTGGTTCTATTAATTCAACTAGTTCAACTAAGCATTTACTAAAAATAAACTAGTTCTATTAATTCAACTAGTTCAACTAATCTCATATACCTAAATTTTCTTACTAAAAATAAACTAGTTATATTAATTCAACTAGTTCAACTAAGCATTTACTAAAAATAAACTAGTTATATTAATTCAAATAATCTCATAGACCTAAATTTTAATTAGTTAAAATAATCTCATATGCCTAAATTTTCTTGCTAAAAATAAACTAGTTCTATTAATTCAACTAGTTCAACTAAGCATTTACTAAAAATAAACTAGTTTTATTAATTCAAATAAGCTCATATATCTAAATTTTAATTAGTTCAAATAATCTCATATACCTAAATTTTCTTACTAAAAATAAACTAATTCTATTAATTCAACTAGTTCAACTAAGCATTTACTAAAAATAAACTAGTTATATTAATTTAACTAGTTCAAATAATCTCATATACCTAAATTTTCTTACTAAAAATAAACTAGTTCTAATTCATCTAACATTAACATTTCTAACATTCTAAAAATAAACTAGTTATATTAATTAATTCATCTAAACGATAGGAAATAGAAAATAAGTAAAAAAATGTGTGTGTGTGTGTATGTGTGTGTATGCGTGTGTGTGTGTGTGTATGTGTGTGTGTGGTACGATCGAGCGGGCGTACGGGCGGCGGCGGCGGCGAGGGCGGCGGGACGGCCGGGCGACGACGGGAGGCGGGCGGCGACGACGATGGGCGGCGGCGCCAAGGCAACGATGGGGACGACGACGACAAAGCGGCGGGGCGGTGAGGGGCGGGGACGGCGGCGATGTGGCGGCGGCGGCGACGGCGGGGGCGACGGAACGGCGGCGCGGTGGCGTCGGCGTCAGCGCGATAGATCGATGCTGTCGCGCGAGAAGTGGAACGAAGTGGTCGACGATAACTGATTTTCGTAAGTCTAGTATATATAGGATGGGCCTTTAGTACCGGTTGGTGGCTCCAACCGGTACTAAAGGCCAATTTTGGCCAGCCCAAGCGGCGGGAAACGAGGGCCTTTAGTACCGGTTGGTGGCTCCAACCGGTACTAAAGGGCAACACATTAGTACCGGTTGGAGCCACCAACCGGTACTAATGGCCGTGCGCTGCCACCCGCAGTGCGCTACTTTTAGTCCCACCTCGCCGAGCGAAGGGCAGCCGCACTGGTTTATAAACCTTTCGAACTCCTCTATATAGCAGTCTTCTTCTTCTTCTTCTTCTTCTTCTTCTTCTTCTTCTTCTTCTTCTTCTTCTTCTTCTTCTTCTTCTTCTTCTTCTTCTTCTCCTCCTCCTCCTCCTCCTCCCCTAGCACTACAATAGCCATCGGGGCCCGCTGCCGTGAACACACCACTGCGATGAGATGAAGCCACATATGACGAACCGTGCGCTCCATGGCGGCGCCTTCAGGAAGGAAACGACACCGGAGCGCCGCCACTGCCCGACCCAAGGGTCAGAGTTTTCCCTAGAGCAACACGACGGGCAATGAGAGCCGCGACGACGCCTTCGGGAAGGGAGCGGGATTCGCCGCCGCCGGTCCGTCCGAAGAAAGAGCGGGTTTTCACCCTGGCCAAAACTCACTGACACCGAACGCCACACCCCAGAAACCACACCGCCCCCACGGCCATAGTCACCGGGCAGCACCGAGCCACGGGCTCTGCCCATGGGCACCACCAGGGCCGCCGCCCCGGCATCCAAGGCCTAAACACCACCACACCCGAGACCCACTGCTACCCTAACCAAAGAGACCGAGCGCCCCCAAGCATTTGGCCTCCATCGACTCGTCCTGCTGCACCGTGCGCGAGACGAGCTCGGTCCAGTCGCCAGGCGCGAGACGAGCGCCGTCATGCAGCCGTGCGCGAGACGTACTCGGTCCTGCAGCCAGGCGCGAGAAGAGATCGGTCCTGCAGCCTGGGCACGAGACGAGCAATGGACCAAAGCTGGGGACGAGCCAACCCTCCGACGAAGATTGCACCCGGGCACCGAGAGGGGGGTCGAAGGCCTGCACAAGCCGCTCACTGACGGGCCGCCGCCGAAGAAGTCCAACCGCCGCTGTGAGACGAACTCGACCACCGCCAAGAGCCACCACCACGCCGTGGCAGCCCCATCCACGCCGCGCACAGCCCGCGGCACCTACCATCGCCGGATCGGTCGGGGGCCGGCAGGCCCGCCACCACCAGAGAGCGCCGCAGCAGGGGCAGGCACCGGAGCCGGCCACCGCCTGCAACGAGCCAGGGCCCCGCCACCACAGGGGCCCAGGCCACCCGCGCCGCCGCAGCGCCAGATCTGAGCCACGCCCGAGCCGCCGCCGCGGGAGCAGAGAACGCCCAGCCTGCACCAGCCACTCCACGCCGCCGCTGCAGGCAGCGCCCCCATCGCCAGCTGCCCGCCGCCACGCCGCTGCCTGAGCTCGCGCCGCGCCACCGCCTAGCCCAGATGGCCCGCGCCATCCAGCGCCGCGCGGGGGGAGGAAGAGGCCCCGCCGCTGCCCGAGCTGGCCGGGCTTTGCCCGCCAGCATGCCGGGGCAGCGGCGAGGGGAGGGAGGAGCAAGGAGGAGGGGCGAGCCCGCACTCTAGGGTTTCCCCCCGGCGGCGCTCGCGGGAGCGGCCAGGGAGAGGAGGGAGGTCACAGGGAGGGAGATTTTCCTTTTTCACCAACTTGCCGGTAGGTACACCGGCTACTTTGTCGAAACTAATTAAACTCTTATTGGGTTAGCTGTTAGGAGAAGCCAGCCAGCCAGAGCAATCCTTTTCTCGAGTAAAACAATAAAAGCTTTGTTATCTTTCTGTATCATTCAGAAAAGGAATAAAGAAATAAAGAAACAGCTTGCGTGTGTGGCCATTGTTTGTTGAAGGGCCACATCCCAAAGGAGAACCATTTGGCCATCATAAATGATCAGATTAAGCTTGCTGTCGTCAGTGAGGTACTGAGGTATGAATTACTTAAATCATATGCATCCCATGGAGCCATCAGTTAACAGCAGGTCTTGATCCGATCGTCCATGGCAAATGCTTGCCAGCAGCGACGCATCACTTATCATGATTAATTACGGGCAATGTTATAAGACTGTTCACTTGATCAATTCGATGTGAGAAAACGATTTATAATGTCTTAACAATAGTTTGAGGGCTAAACATGCATGTTATCTAAATAGGACTGCAATTGTTTCCACTGAAGATGCTTTCCATTGCGGTACTCGACTCGGACCCTTCCATGTAGCCTGAGCTACAAAGGAACTTTGTGATGCCGATATTGATTCAAATGAACAAACTTGACTCGATTATTGGCCTAGTTGTTTCGAAAAGACAGCACAGCTAACTGTAGATGGGACACACTAACATCTATGGAAAAGCCTAAACTCTGCAAAGGATTGCACAATTTCTCATAAACGCACAAGAATTACAAGAGCTTCCAGTCTGATCAAAAGCTGGTAAGTCCATACACATCGATAGCTGTGCTATTTTTCGTGTTCAATACTTGAAAATGTTGAGTTGTGAGAGCTGGAAGCTTCTATATACAAACCCCCAAATTACTTACCCAAATTCCCAGCTCAAAATGGTTCATGTTGTTGGAGGAAAACAAAACTAGTAGCTCGACAGCAGTCTACCGCAGTTCTCCATTCACCAAGCAAACACAACTGGGAAGCGGCACAAAAAGGAAGAAACCATGGGCTGAAGAAGACCAAATCTGAAGTCATTAGCAAGCATTATTCTTTTCTTGTTGTTTGGCTGTGGTTGTCAATTTAAGCATTATTCTTCTCTAGCTCATTGTCAGAGAAAGGATAAGCAGGCTCTCACATAGGTTGCCCCTCTGTCTTTATTTTTTCAGGTAGGTTGCCCCTCTTCGTCCCAATTCTGCGGCTAGGTTCTCAGGTAGGTTGCCCCTCTGTCTTTATTTTTTCTTTCGCATATGATCTCCTCTTCGTCCCAATGATTCCTGTGTTCAACATAGTTTTGGTCAACTGATTCAGGAGAATACTGAGATTTTCATTAGGGAACTGACAACCTCTCTTTCTTATTTTCATACAGTGGTGGAAATATTGTCTACCGATTATGTATTCATCTCCTACTGCTAAGTACAAGATCACAATAAAAATCAGGGAATCACAATGTTCTGTATGTGTTGCAGCACCATGGTGCTTCCTCTGTTCATTAGTGAGACAAAATATGCACCTGATAAATTTATTAAGGAACTAAGATCGCCACTGGCTTTTCCAATATCACAAGTCATTTAGCTTGATGCCTTGCATACTCACTAACTTAATTTCAGTGTGTTTATTCATCTAATAGTTTCATTCTTTCAATGCAGGATTGTCTTACATGAGCATTGATGATGGTTGGTGTTGCGGGTACAGTACTAACTTAATTTCAGCGTAGTTTTCATCTAACAGTTCCATTTTCCTATGAGCCTTGATGCTACTTGGTGTGACGGGTGCAATGTTTTATTATTTTAGTTTTGAGATTTCAAAGAGGGTCACTCAACAAAAAGGTTAGCATTCATCACCGTAACCCAGTCTTCTGCGCACTCGTTGAGTATCGATGTCATTATGATTAGTTTTGTTGGTGTTAATGGACCCTGTATATTTATATCGTGATGCTTGTTTTTTTTTAACTCAAAAATTCACAGGAGAGTGTCGAAGCTGCTTTCAAGGAAGTCTATGAACTAAACAAGTTTCTGTCACGACAACTAACTCAATGGCATGAAATATGCCATAGAGGATGACTATTCCATGATGAAACAGGAGGTAGGTCTCTTCACAAATAATTTGAAGCCAACAAATTATTACATGCATTCTTATTTCTTTTACTCATTTTCTTCATTTTTTTTGGTTTCTTTGTTGCACGGCAGGCTTTCCTGAGGAAGTAAGTAATGTGATGTGCGTGTGCCATCAATCCAGTGGATTATTGTTCTTGATCTGATTTCAGGTCTGTCTGCCGTAGGAACCGGAGGATAAAGCTCAGGAGATGATTGCATAGGCAGTAAAAAATCTGGTATTGTGATTGTATGAAACTGCACCTTCTATATACATGCTTGTTTCAAAGATACTGTTATGCTAAGTGAAAATCATTTAATTTCTTCGGAGCATAAAATCCAAATTCTGTGATCAGTACATCAGAAAAAGATGGACATTGCCCGAGCTATCATACTGATTACTGTGGTAGACTGTCGTAATCTTTGTTTGTAATTGTGCATAGGTTGATATCTTCTCTGTTTTTGGTAACCAAATTATTCGTGCCTACAAACCATTGTACATGCTTGCTAACGAGTATTTACTGCAAAGATAAACATATAGCCAAACATCCGTAGAGATACGTGGTATTAGAGCTCGTAAGTAATGTAACTATTATGATGTAAACATATCTTCTTCCCGAGATATGAAGGTTAGAGAAACTCATTTTCTGATATTTTAAAGCTATCTTCATGTTTCACTATAGTTTGGTGTGTTTGTGCCAGATGGTTGCAATTAATAATCTCCATTCAGAACAACGTTTGGTGTGTTTGTGCTTTGGTTATATAGGGTTGTACACTTGAAACACTGTAATATGAACTACTCAAATTATTTCAGATGGGTGGTATCAGGTTCCGTACTGTTGTAGATGTAGCTTTCAAGGCATGAATGAATGCTCTTCTTCCAGGAAGAAAAATTGCAACTCTTAGAAATATCAAGGGGGTTCCTGCTCTGTACAAGATATCTTCCCAAATTTTGAAAACCTTGATGTACTATCACTAAACCTATGTTCCTTTGGCAAGAATTGGCTCGAACGAATCTTACACATGAAAGAATTTAGAACTTTTAGTGAATTATAATCTATTCATATCTTCTCATGTATTTCCAGCGTCCCTTACTACCACATTATTTCACTGCAACACAGTTAAAATCCCCCCATTCAACTAACCAACTGATGAGTTGGTTATGTAAAAGTAACTTTCATGTTTTGTGTCACCATATATCTATGAATTTTCCTATCAATCTATTGACAAAATAGACGGGCGCATATGTTATACAGGTTTTAAATTTGATAGCTGGTAATATCCCATAGCTTATCTATAGATTGTTTGAATTTATTTCTAAAATACATTGAGTAAAGTTATTATGACCAAATGTCATATATATTTACAAATTCCTATCATGCTATTGTCAAAATGGATGAGGTGCATTAATCACTAATATTATAATGCCAAACTAGACGGGCGCAGCAACACGTGCCATCGACGATCTAGTTTGAACTAAAACTACAACACTTATTATGGATTAGAGTTACTAGTATTTATGCTTGGAACATGTAAATTATTTCATTTCATCTGCAATCAGTACAAGTTAACTGTGTATTTGTTACTGAATACCACTCAGTTATTTTTTATACAAGCTAAATGCCCCATTTGTTAATACAGGCCCATTCTTTATAAGCTATTCTATCAAGTTCACATGGCAAACTTGATTGTAACTGGAAAGTTGTTGGTACCTAAAGTTGTTGGTGCCTTCTATTTTAGCAGGTCAATGCAAGACTTCAGTTTCACTAGAGAACAATGGAGCAGTTGGCTAGGTAGTATAATCAATCTGCAAGGAAACAAACTGGAAAGCATTTAACATTATGTATATTCAGGCCAATAAGTGAGCAATAATTGATCTTATATTATAGGTTTGCCAAGCCATAGAAAAACAACTGCAATAAGTGAGGGAGTAGTTGTTTAGTATTTAGCTAGAACAACTGGTTATTGTAGATAGGTACCACCATCATATGCCTCCAAATCATGCATGTAAATTAAAGCATTAGTACACACATCATTTTCCAACTTGCCAATAGAATAAGTGAACTGATAAGGTTGCCACGCACACATATCCAAAGCTCATTGTGTTGGAGTAGGAAGGACATTATTTTCTATATATTGCTCCAATACTTTTTATTTGACGAACTGCAGTGGTTGTCCCCTTGGCTGGAAGAGACTGTCTATGGCTAAGGAGATAGTATAACATACATGGATGATTCTTTCCTCCATCATATTGAAAAAGGAGCCCTTTCCCTCCATCCACACTAACACAACATTTCCATAGCCAACACCCACGGAGCAGAAAGAACTCTGTCTCAGCAACAATGGAAAGATTTTTGGTGAGCGCATCCACTGGAGCCATGGGCTCTGTCCTAAGAAAGTTGGGCACTATGTTGAGTGATGAATACAAGCTGCTCAAGGGTGTTCGTAAGGACATCAAGTTCCTCAAGGATGAGCTTGAGGCCATGCAAGCATTCCTCATCATGATGGCAGAAGAGGAGGAACCAGACGAGCAAGCTAAGATCCGTGCAAATGCCGTGAGAGAGATGTCTTACGAGATCGAGGACAACATCGAAAAGTTCATGGTACTTGTGGAAGGTGAGCCTAGTTCCAAATCAGATGGCTTCATGAAGCTTTTCAACAAAAGCATGAGCAAGATAGCAGATGTCAAGATCCGTCATCAAATCGCCAAGGACATCCAAGATATCAAGAGCCAAGTGAAGGAGATCTGCAGTAGATATAGGAGGTACACAAATGATTTTTTTTACAAGTTATTTGTTTTACTTCCATTAACATATTGATGTCCCAGTCAAATATTATCACATCTCTGCCCCTTCATGACTAACTTCTTTCTCTACAATCGAAAGGTACAAAATCGATGAGTCCTCAAAAGCTAGAAATGCAAATGTTGACCCACGAATTGTGGCAATATATAGAGATGCATCTGGGCTTGTCGGCATTGATGGTCCAAGAGATGAGCTCGTGAAGTGGCTGAGTGGCCAGGAGGGTGAATTGCCACATCGACAAAGAGTTGTCTCAGTTGTCGGATATGGTGGATTAGGCAAGACAACCCTTGTCAAACAGGTCTATGACAAGCTTGGAGCAAACTATGACTGTCAAGCTTTTGTGTCAGTCTCACGAAATCCTGATATGATAAAAATTTTGAGTTCAATATTATCTGAAATCACCAATGGAAAAGAGCAGGCAAGGGAAAGGGATCAGCAAATCATCGACCAGATCAGGAAATTCCTTCAAGATAAAAGGTACTTATACAAGTGTTACTACTTAAAGTTCAAGCAAATCACTTTGACTTTATGCAGAATCATTCATAATGACCTAATTTTAATTGATGTGAGTAATAGACGAATTTATTTCCTTTAATTTGTGAAACTAAAAATTGTATAATTTTTCACAAGTGCCCGTGCAGTATTTCCCAGTTGTTATCTGCATAAACGCTTCTTTCAACTATGCAGACTGACACACATTCCACAATTCGTATGCCGGACTGTTGTATCTCACTATTAGCGCTGGAAAAATAATTAATTCTTGTGTACAGTAAATCATAGCTAGTAAGAAGTGTATCACGCCTCAACACGTGTTGTTGAAATAATAACCTTGTCTGTGTGTGTGTGGGGGTTATAAAATCTGCTACAGTATTTCTGACGGTGTTCTGATCAATAGTTGTGAAGACCATTGTGTTCGTGGCATCCCTGATCTTCCAAAGTATGTGAGTAGGGAGAGGCAGATGTCATAGTGGAGTCCTGGTCAACCGATAAGATCCCGAAGATCATCGATCGATGTTAGCGTCGTTGGTGCGTAAACGTAGATGGTGCCAAAATGCTGAATAGTGAGGGGCCACCGGATGAATATATGTCGTGTCCTCTACAGGGTATTGACACCTGGGGAAGGATTTCAGTAGACGATGTGCTTCAAAAGGATGTTGCGTCTGATAATCAGTTGTCAAGTGAAGAACTTGACCTTGTTGGGCGCTCGGCATCTTCAAATGAGCTCAGCATTTGGGCCCTTTGGATAAACCCCCATGAGCACGGAATAGGCGTTTTTGATGGAGAAAGTTAGTCTCGCATTGAGGAAGTAGTCGTTAACTCAGAGGAGAGCTGAAAATCCTGCAATAAACAGAACAAAGACTGTAACACGAGAGGAGCAATGTTGGTTAGGCAATTCCGCAGGTTAGAGTAGGACATTAGGTTCTAAGACAAGTGTAAATTGATTTGGGAAAGCCTTAGCTAGCGAATGTTGTTGGAGCCAGGTAGAAGCCACTGTTTTGTTACGGCAAAGATTTTCTTTGAGAAAACGCAAAGGACCTTTCCCTTTCATTTCATTGAAAAGAGACGGTTTAGGTTACAGTCCTCCTAAGAGGTAGGTCAAGCATGTATTCAGATACTAATGCACGTCCCAGGTGGCCGGTAGGACAACTCTAAGTCACGGCGGCGCCTGCCGAAGCCCATACCCTGACCTCCTCTTTTATTCTACTAACAAGGGTGTTAATAGAAGGGCACACAAGGTCGAAGATGCAGTCATTTCTACGCTTCCAAACCATCCAAGACACGAAAAGCATCTTTGATGCAAGCCCTTTGCGCGACAGCCTGGGTGTGCCTTGATTGTCTGACCCATGGCAAAGTTGTCTAGGATTGATTTCTACTAACAAGGGTGTTAAAAGAAGGGCACATACGGTCGTCTGCATATTAGAGATTTGTAGGTCGGAGATTGTCATAGATTGGGTGGCATAGGATTGATGTGGATTGGTGATGGTGGTTTAATATATATAAGGACTTCAACAACAATGACGAAGAGTATGGTGAGAGTGGGTCGCCTTGGCGACTTTTGCAATTGATCCAGGAACCCCAAAACACCGCTTGACATTTTTTTTTCCTGTTTTTGTGATGTTTTCAAAGAGGTACATATGTTTGAAAAGTTTTATTGTCTGAGAACAAGTAGCAATGATGGCCAGGAGTTTGAGTCGAATGCCTTTGTAAATCTAGTTTTAGGATCATGGTGGGAACCCATCGAGTCTGCCAAGAGTGAAGTAGGTCAGCCGCATAGATAAATGTTTCTGCGATATTTCTTCCCGACATGAAGCCTAGCTAGTCCTCGTGGACTAGAAGTGCGACCAGGGGATTTAATCTATTGGTTAGAACCTTGGCTACTGCTTTCATGGGGAATTTTTGTAGTGAAATAGGTCTATAAAGTGCCCAGGAGAAATCCTTGTGCAGCAAGACAATGTGTCCAGGAGCAATCTTTCGGAAGTGACGAGCAATTGCAACCATAGTGTGCAAATCTCACCCCTTATATGTCCATGGACGCGTAGCACGTTCGTGGATAGGAGCCGATCACCCTTATTTACAAACTCCCATTCCATACTAATCCATGCAATGTGAAATTCATCCTACGTAGTTCATAATACATACATAAAACGAGCTACATTCGACTGAAAACTACACTACTTCTACTTCTTGCCAGAGATGTAGATGAACCCCATACCGGATAGATTGGCCTCATCATCATTGACGGCTGGCCACAGCTCTGGCTTCTCATACTCATTGTCATCGTCAAGATCTACGAAGAGAGGCTCCTGCCTCACGTCAGCACCTCCCGCTCGGGTTGGATCGAGTCGAGGACAGCAGCTTGCTCCGCCTCAATGTACACCGCCGCCTCCGCGACATGGGTGTGTTGGAACTCTGCCTCCGCCTCCTCCATGCCAAGCTGCCGGGCTCAACCTCCATGCTCGATGCCTCGTTCATGTCCTCCAGGCCTACCTCCTCCTCGTTCTCCCACACCTCCTCCTCCTCATGCTCCACTGCAACTTGAGAGGTGCGGCAACCATCCTCGGTGCGCATCTTGGCGGCGATCTCTGCTCGCCACTCGGGCATGAGCATTTTTTTAGTAATTCATATTTTGGTGGCCCATGGTGGACAGAGATGTTGTAGTGGAAGTCGAAGAGGAGACAGAGGCAATGGCGGGGCGGATGGGAGGGAGAGGAGGGAATGGGGGCGCCTAGGTTTTTCTCCCGCCGCCCGACCTAAATAGCCGGATTTGGTCCCTCGGGTGGCATGCCAGAGTAGCGACATGAATGCGTCCTCACCAAATTGGTGGAACCCGGCGGACTGATGGGTTTTTGCATGGGTCCCGTTTGTTAGTCCGACATGGCGGATGAGTTCGAGCGTCCAAATATCCGCCCCACATATGGGGTGTATATGAGGGGTGCTAGACACCCTGGATGTTTGGGTTGGGTGTGTGTGGGGGGATCGGGGGTTGGGTCTTGTGTTTGTGACCGGCATGGCCGCCCGGACGTTTAGGGTTGGGGGCGTGAGGGCTCCAGTTGTAGATGCTCTAAGGAATAGCAATCTTGGAAGATGGGGAAGATGAGATTTTTATGGAATGCCAGTGTTTCCTGTAGAAGGTTGGGCCAAAGTTGCCGAGTCCGGTAAGACCTATAGGGTTCATTTGTAGAAATGCCGCGGCTAGTGGTAGGGTTCATCTGTAGAAACGTATCCGGTTTCTCTTGTTCCACGAAGATGTGGTACCACTAAGTGTGGTCTTTTAGCAGTAGCGCGGTGTTACCATACCCGTGCTACTACTACTATGTACCTGTAGTGTGGTCTTTTAGCCTGCGCTACTGATAAGTAGCAGTAGCGCGGGCCACATAGCCCGCGCCACTATTAAGTGGCTGCCTATATGGGTTTTTCTAGTAGTGGGTCTAGTGAGGAGAGTTATGGTATGGGATGGATATAGTTCTTGTAGCAAGAATTTCCAGGTGGTTTTAGGACAATGTCCTAGTAGTGAGGAGAAAATTGTTTTTAGCAGAGCACCCTTGTGGTCGTGGTCAAATAAGTCAACTTCATTGTCCTCAGAGAACTGTAATTTTGATTTTTCTCGAACGTTATGAGGCGGCAGCATAGAAGTACCTTGTGATATCACCGCCAATGGCGGCCCAAACCATACGCCTTTTGTTCCAAAAACAATACATTTTCTTTAATGGCGCATTGAAGGGTGCAAATAAGAACCAAGCGTACTAGTTTAATTTCTGCTTTAGAGAGAGGTCCCTTGATTCGTCTTTTAGGTTAACGAGGTTTATTACTAATTTGACTTGGCCTGGCTGCCTTTGTGTGGCACAATTGTTTAAGTCTGGATCGTGATGTTTTGATGACCCGGTACAGGTGTTCAGTATGGTTGATGGTTGGTGGGCCATTGTCCTAGCACTCGTTCTCAATGTTTGTGCAGGCCGAAGATAGGGCTCAACTAGATTTTTCAGCACATCTGTTAACATCTCCTTTGTCTAAAAAAAAGAAATTGTTAACATCTCCTAATCCTCATACATTCTAGGAACAGATGGAAATATTGGTGTGATTCATTCATGACAGAAGGCACACCAGAACCTAGACCTAGTCCTAATATTGTAACTATATGCATAATTTATAAAAAGATCCCAGTTTTAGCATAGTTTCTCAATGTAATTACTATAAATGTTGAACCATATGCTTTGATACTCTTATGTTCAGCACATCCTATCGTCTTATATATACTGCAGGTACTTTATCATAATTGATGATGTATGGGATGTAAAAGCATGGAGAACTTTGGAATGTGCATTGGTGAGGAACAATTGTGGTAGTGTAGTAATGACCACAACACGTATAAATGAAGTCGCTAAGTCCTGCTGCTCTTCTGAAGGGGATTTTTTGTACAAAATCCAACCACTTGATGTTTCTGACTCGAAGAAGTTGTTTTTTAACCGCATATTTGGTTGTGAAGAAAAGTGCCCAGATGACTTGAAAGAAGCGTCAGAAGATATCTTAAAAAAATGTGGTGGCTTACCACTCGCCATCATTGCAATATCCAGCTTGTTGGCTACTGGGAAAACGAAACAGGAGTGGAATAAGGTTCACAGTTCTATTGTCTTTGCACAAGGAAAAAATGATGATATTGATGACATGAATTACATACTGTCCCTGAGCTACTTTGACCTTCCCCTCCATCTCAGAAGTTGCCTATTGTACTTGAGTATGTTTCCAGAGGATCACTATATTGAAAGGCGAAGGTTAGTCCACAGATGGATTTCGGAAGGTTTCATACACGGTGAATATGGGGATGATCTTGTTGATATAGGAGAGGCATATTTCCATGAGCTTGTCAACAGAAGTTTAGTACAACCGATGGAGATAGAGTATGATGGCAAGGCATGTTTCTGCGTAGTGCATGACACTGTTCTTGATTTCCTCATTCACAAGTGTACCGGAGAGAACTTTTGTACCTTGTCAACCAATCCTTCAAAGCCAGAGAGCAGAGTTCGTCGGCTCGCTCTGGTGGGAAATGGTGATCAAGGGAAGGTCGAGCAATTGAATTTATCACATGCCCGGTCACTCGTTGCATTTGGGAGCTCCCGTGAATATTTTCCGTCTCTTGCCAAGACAAATGCTCTGCGTGTCCTGGACCTACAGGATTGCAGTTTACTAGCAAATAATCATATCAAAGATGTTGGAAGACTTCTTCAGTTGAGGTACTTGAACGTTTGTTCGACATATATAAATGAGCTTCCTAAAGAAATTGGAGACTTGGTGTATCTACAGACACTAGATGTGTCAGACACATTAGTAAATGAGATACCTGAATCAGCTACTCGGCTAAGACGACTGGAACGCCTGTTTGTTCCAGGTGCAGCAAAATTGCCTGATGGTATCGGAAACATGGAGAATTTGCAAGACCTTAAGTACATAGGCATCTCTGTGCAATCATTGAAGTTTCTGGAAGAGCTTGGCAATCTGTCAAATCTGAGGAAGCTGGACATTAATTGGGACTCAAGCAAATTTGACAAAGGAAATTGCAAGAGAGAAATGCTAGTGTCCTCCCTCTGCAAATTGGAGAAATTCAAGCTTCAAAGCATCTCTATTATGTTTTCTCTGAGAGAAGACGATGCAATCTCCACAGGGCATCCGTTCTTCTTCCCTGCTCTCAACAGCATCCGGGTTATTCATATCTGGGCTGGAGAAATCTGTTGGATTAGTAGATGGCTCGTGTCACTTATAAACCTAGAAAAAATAACTGTGTGGAAAGTGATGATGGACCAGCATGACGTTGAGATGGTTGGAAACATACCCAATCTGCTCGAGTTTAGTCTGCCAGCTACACGCGTGGGACCCATCACCATCAGCAGTGGACTATTGAGAAAGCTACAACTATTTGGTTTCAATATGACGGGGTTGAGGATGATTGAAGCAGGGGCTATGCCGGATCTCAGGTGGCTTGACCTCGTCATTGACCTACAGAAGTTCAAATTTACCAGTGGTGATTTTGATTTTGGCATCCATCACCTCTCCAGCCTTTGTCGGTTTCGGGTCTCGATGAATTGCGAAGGCGGGAGGGCTGCAGATGCGAAGGTTGTGGAGGGTGCATTCAAGACTATGGCCAGCGAGCACCCCAACCGCCCTACATTAGAGATGATGCGGTTTGATGAAGATCAAATGATACAAGCTGATGAGCCATGAACTCGTAAAATGGTACAAATCTCATCTAGACAACTTCGTTATTAATTAAGTTCAACACAATATGCTTCTTTGTTTATCTGAAAACTACTTTATGTATGTTTCCTCTTGATTGGCTAGCGAGCTCCGCATGCACGTACTTCCAGCACCGGATCATGAAAGTGAAGAAGGATGTGTATTGTGTACGTCCACATTTCGTTGCTGAAATTACAGAGGTTGCAAATGGAGATGTTCAGAATGATGCTTCTAGTTAAACTTGGCGATTTTGTCCTTGTTGTTTTTATTGCGATCTCTATGTTGTTTACAGGCAGTCTTCACATCTTACATACAATCGATTCAATGTCTGTTGATTATCATGTAAGGATTCAATATGGTGATTTTTTTTGTGTGTATGCGCTTTTTTTGGACTGTTCAAAGGTGTTGGTTTCAAGAATTTGACGCATGCACTAGTAGAAAAATGGTCAAACGTGAAGCACATTAGTGCCGGTTTGAATTTGAGCCGGCACTAATGTATACATTAGTGCCAGTACCAACAGCTAGTCGGGCCGCTTTCATTAGTACCGGTTCGTGGCGAACCTTTAGCACCGGTTCGTGCCACGAACCGGTACTAATGAGAGTGGTGGCAGGATGTTGTCAGACTAGGGCCCCTCCAGGCCCTTTAGTACCGGTTCCTGGCACGAACCGGTACTAAAGGTCGTCCTACATAAACCCTTCGTCCACCCGAGCTCGCTCTGTTCTTCCCCTTTCCCCTCTCCTCTCTGTTCTTCCCCTCTTCCTCTCGAGCTCATCACACATTTTGCCCAAAATTTATCAAGATTTGAAGGCCCCATCCATTCAAATGATCACAAAGGTTAGCAACTTTGTCCTTTCATCTCTCATTGCTAGATTAGCTCTTGCAATGCTTTATATATCGATTAATTTGTGAGTTTAGTAATTTGGGAGGAAATATATATATGTGCTAGTATTTGATTTATATGCAATTTGAGGTAAAAAATAACACTTAGTTTGCATATGTAGGTGTGTTTTACTTAGTGCCTTCTAAATCTCCGTCGTAACCACCGTCGATCGCCTCGCACCGTCTCCGTCAGCCGGCACCACCTTGTGGTGAGTCTCTTGTTCATGAAATTTTATTTAAAAATTGATGTTTGTGTGATTTGGATATATAGTTACTCGTATAATTATCTTACCCCTCGTTGTTTGTTATACATAGTGCCATGGTTTTGATATCCGTCGCCGTCGGCCCTCGTCCTTGTTATGATTCGGATGTGGTATATTCTCTTTTAAAACTATTTGTTGCATTTCGTGTTTATGACAAATATAATTATGCCCATCAAGTTGACATAGATATTTTTATCTAGGAGGTATGTGAACCGGAAACTCCAACCGACCCTATTGTCGAGAGGTTAAATTTAGTTGAAAGAGAAAACGAGTACTTGAAAGAAAAATTGAAAAGAATTGAGGGGGAGAAGATGTAATTGGAGTTGCATGTTGCCGATGTCGTCGATGATCACAAGATCAAGATGGAGAAAATGCGCTTGAAGATTAGAAAGATTAGAAAATATGCCATCGATAGTGAGGCTTGGTATCATTATGCTGTTGGATCAATTGTTACCTTAGTTGCGATCTTGATCGCATTTGTTGTTGCATTTAAATGCTTTAGCTAGAGAGTTATTTGTTTGTTGCATTTAAGTGCTGTGTGAACTTTATGTATGAACTTGTATTAATTTGGTCTATTCGGTGTAGTGTAATGAAGATGAGCCGGCAATGGATGTACGATGACCGATGCTCTCCCCAGTTCGTTGAGGGCGTGCATACTTTTCTGCTTGCGGCTGAGGCAAACAAGCGGGCGGATGGTTTTATGCCTTGTCCATGTGCTGGCTGTAAGAATGGTCGCAATTACTCTCGTCAAGAACCATTCACGTCCACCTGTTTGAGTCCGGTTTCATGCCCCACTATAATGTTTGGACCAAGCACGGAGAAAGAGGGGTTATGATGGAAGACAATGAAGAAGAAGAGGACGACGACAGCTATCCTGGCCATGGGTTCCCTGAATACGATGATACAACAATGGGGGAAGAAGCTGAGGCGGTAATGCGGGAAGAAGCTGAGCCGGCAATGCGGGAAGAAGCTGAAGAAGAGGCATCATATGAGCCCGTTGATGATCTAGGTCAGGCCATTGCCGATGCAAAGAGAAACTGCGCAAGTGATTTGGAGAAGAAGAAGTTGCAGCGCATGTTAGAGGATGACAAAAAATTGTTGTACCCGAATTGCGTAGGTGACAGGAAAAAGCTGGGCACCACACTGGAATTGCTGCAATAGAAGGCAGAGAATGGTGTATCTGACAAGGGATTTGGAAAGTTGCTGGTAATGATAAAGGATATGCTTCCAAAGGACAACGAATTGCCCGAGAGTACGTACGAAGCAAAGAAGGCTGTCTGCCCTCTAGGGTTAGAGGTGCAGAAGATACATACATGCCCTAATGATTGCATCCTCTGCCGCGGTGAGTACGAGGATTTGAACGCTTGCCCGGTATGTGGTGCATTGCGCTATAAGATCAGCCGCGATGACCCTGGTGATGTCGAGGGCGAGCGCCCCAGGAAGAAGATTCCTGCCAAGGTGATGTGGTATTGTCCTATAATACCACGGTTGAAACGTTGTTCCAAAACAAAGAGCATGCCAAGGCGTCACGATGGCACGAAGAAGACCGTAAGAAAGACGGAAAGTTGAGAGTACCACGACGGGTCGCAGTGGAGAAAAATCGAAAGAAAGTACAGGAAGGAGTTTGCAGATGACGCAAGGAGCGTATGGTTTGGTCTAAGCGCAGATGGCATTAATCCTTTTGGGGAGCAGAGCAGCAACCATAGCACCTGGCCTGTGACTCTATGTTTGTATAACCTTCCTCCTTGGTTGTGCATGAAGCGGAAGTTCATTATGATGCCAGTGCTCATCCAAGGCCCTAAGCAACCCGGCAACGACATTGATGTGTACCTAAGGCCATTAGTTGAAGAACTCTTACAACTGTGGAATGGAACAGGTGTACGTCGTGGGATGAGCACATGGGGGAAGAATTTGACCTAAAGGCGTTGCTGTTCGTGACCATCAATGATTGGCCTGCTCTCAGTAACCTTTCAGGATAGACAAACAAGGGATACCGCGGATGCACGTACTGTTTGGATGATACCGACAGTATATATTTGAATAGTTGTAAGAAGAATGTGTACAGGACATCGTCGATTTCTTCCGAGCAGGCATCCCGTAAGAAAGAAAGGCAAGCATTTCAAAGGTGAGGCGGATCACCGGACGAAGCCTCGCCACCGTCTTTGGTGCTGATGTACATGATATGGTCAAGGATTTGAAGGTGATATTTGGAAAGGGTCCTGGCGGACAACCTGTTCCGAAGGACGCTGACGGACGCGCACCCATGTGGAAGAAGAAACCTATATTTTGGGACCTGCCATATTGGAAAGACCTAGAGGTCCGCCCCATCCATGCTGAGAAGCAGCGTGGGTTCCACCCCGGACGACGCAATGCTGGATAGATACCCGGTGGATGACATCACGGATAACACTAACTGCGAGCTACACGTCAAAATGAAGAAGATATCCATGAAGGTGGCGGACGCCGTTGCTTTTACAAATCCCCCCAAGGCAACCTTCCATTGCAACCCGATTCCAGCTGAGCTATGCTCGTGTCTTGGTTGATGAGGTGGTGGACCCATATTCGAGCTACAGCTTGACATTCCTGGAGGTGACGACGAGCACTTTCTTGGAGAGGCCAAACATCGTATCATCCTATGAAAAAGGATTGCATCATCTTCAAGGCCACCGACACCGCATCAGCCGACTCCTCGTCGAAGTCCGCCACCGAGTCAGCAGACTCCGCTCCCGCAAGTCCACCAAGTCCGCAAAGTGTCAGGCCACTCCTCCTCCAAGTCCGCAAAGTGTCGCCACTCCTCCTCCTCCAAGTCCGCCACAGCGTCAGACGTCCACTCCTCCTCCAAGTCAGGCACAACCTCAGGCCACTCCTCCTCCAAGTCCGGCAAAGTGTCAGGCCACTCCTCCTCCTCCAAGTCCGCCACAGCGTCAGACGTCCACTCCTCCTCCAAGTCCGGCACAACCTCATGCCACTCCTCCTCCAAGTCCGGCACAGCTTCAGGCCACTCCTCCTCGTCCAACTCAGCCCTGTCAGCCGTCTCCGCCGCCTCAGCAATCGCAGAAGAGACACCCCGCAGCTATGGTGCGTAGCGGTACGAGTCGAGGTAGTACAGGAAGTACAGGCGGAGGCAAGCGATATAAATATGGTCCAAGCCTCACGCCTCTTCCGCAGAGGCCTTATGACAGGTCCGAGGAGGAAAACGCAGCCATATCGAAGGCCCAGGTGGAAGCTCATTTTGCACCGAAACCGCAACCGCCGCCAAGGGAGAAAGTGCCTAAGGAAACGATTGACCACTTCATTCGTATGGCTCAACCACCAGCTCACAAGCCTGTTGTCCTAGACTATGAGCGCCTCTTCTGGATGTTTAATGGAGCATGTATACGTATGGATGAGAGCTCGGGTTCGAGCAAACATCAAGCTTCTGTCGAAAAATGCGGAAAACCATTCCCCGCCTGGGAGAACAGCGCGCAATCGATCCCTCGCTTGTTGTGCCAACAACACGTGATAAAGACGCGTGCCCAATATTATTGTGGGCAAACAGTTTACGTTCCTGAGGTGGGCAATGTGGTAATAACCAAGGACCATATAATGCAGGCTGAAGTTCTCAACATCACTGTTGGACAACTCCTCGAGATCGAGCCCATGCCTGTGCTTACAGAGGATGAAATAAAACGGAAATATGTCCGGGGCCAACCTTTCGTCAAGCCAGACAAGGTCAAGAACCTCCCAACGAGAATGTATGAATTGCATCAATGGTACATGAACATTACGAAGATTTCCAATCGATTGTCCCTCATGGTGAATGTCAAGGAGGAGCATTACTTCCATGAGAAAGCTCTGTCCGTTGAGTATTCTGAACTGTTTCAGTTATACAATCAAGACGCACTCGACAAATCTATAAATCGATTGCTATTGTCTGTAAGTGATTTCTTTCTGTAATTTAAGTCTCAAGCTAGCTGTAGTGATCCTTTTGATCAATCATTACCTGTAATTATCCTCACTATATTGTTTTCTGTGGTATTATGCAGGATGAAGATGTATGAAATGAGAAAAGGTGGACGCTTTGGCATTGGGTTCATTGACCCAAACACCGTTAATGAATACACATGAAAAATAAATCCACATCATCAAAAGGTCGTAGAGGACAACATGCTAGAGTTCTTGAAGTGCCTCAAATACAATGAAGATATACTACTTCCTTACAACTTCCAGTGAGTCACACTGTCTTGTACTATAAATTCTCTGTTTTTGCCTACTAGCTAGCTACATGTTTTTGCTTACATATGCCCGCTTAATTAAGACATGCAAACGTGTGTGCATGGAGATTTCACTGGATCTTGTGTATCATTAAAGTTGACGCCGGAACAGTTGAAATACTGGACTCACTACTCAAAGCAAATACTGACTATAACATCTTGTTTGGGATAGCTACATGTTTTTGCTTACATATATCTCGGCCTATTTAGTTCGTCATTTCATTATATGAACTATTTAATAACCCCTTTATTCATTTTCTTTGTCGGCGGGCAGGGCTTGGGCAAGGTTCATCAGCGTCACGGAAGGCGAATGGAAAAAAAACTTAAATGATTTCGACCCAAGGTAAGTAATTAAGTAGTAGTAGCTAGCTAGCTAGCTGCCATCTCTTTAATTATCATGCTTGATTAATTATTATCTGATCAAATTCCATTCTCGTAAAGGCCCTGCAGCAGGCGCAGGGGACTGATATGTGTGCATTCTGCGTTTGCGAGAACATTCGCATGATGGCGTCCGAAAGGAGCAGATCTCAAAGACAGGAATGGGTACGCTTGTCAGAACACTATTCACAATTTTTACACCATTATTGATATCTAGTCACACAACTTATACACATGCATATTGATCTCTCTTAACAGTTCACAGAGGTGCGGGACAAGCTCCTAGAAACGGAGCGCGTAGAAGCACTTCAAGAGGAAATAGCGGGATTTTTGCTCGACCAGGTCATAAATCCAAGGAGAATACTATTACCCGCTACCGCCCCCATGAAAACCACTTCCAATTGTCATCGTGCTCTTAAGGCACCAATTAGGCTAATGCCACTGGCTCCGAAGGCAACATGCATATGTAGGAGAAATTGTATATAGCTATACATGTGTGTATGTGTGAATTAATTAATATGGTGGTTTGTGAGACATTGATGATATATATATGCATGATTGGTTCTACTAGAAATTCTATATATATATATATATATATATATATATATATATATATATATATATATAGATATATATATATATATATATATATATATATATATATATATATGCATAACGTGTACAATGTGTAGTATCGTAAAATACAAGCAAACGAAAAAAGAATTAAAATGGAAACATAAAATTAAATGAAAAGAAATCATAAAACTAAAACCCCCAAACCTTATAGTACCGGTTGGTGTTACCAACCGTACTAAAGGGCTCCTGCCCCGGAGCTGCCTCGTGCCCGCGTGGTTGGCCTTTAGCACCGGTTCATGCTGAACCGTACTAAAGGGGGGCTTTAGTGACCACACTTTAGTGCGGTTGTGGAACCCGGCACTAAAGACCTCTGAACAGTGCTATTGCCCGGTTCTGCACTAGTGATGTCTTAGTTGAAAGAAAAACATTGGCAGTACTCTCTCAAGCCCATGAACGATTGCAATCCACAACTACCGAAAAAGGCTTTCGCCCCGCTTTATTTATAAAGCACAGACCATCAGACAAACCGATACAAACACACACCACCACCACACACGACACACGCACCCAAGGCAAGATAGATAGCTGCCGGGCACCGCCACACCACCCCAACGCCACCAAGCCTAGATGGCCATCGAGGAGGGGTGAGACAGACCACGACGGAGCACGGACCCTAAGATAGTGCCTCCAAGAAGGGAAACGACTACAAAGCGACGCCACCGTCCGATCCCGAAGATCAAGTTTTCATCCAGAGCAATACGATGGGGAGGGAACAACCGCGACGGGGCCTTCACGAAGGGAATGACGTCCGCGGACGCCGCCGCCGTCAGCCAGTCCAACTGGGCAAGTAATAACCCCGGCTCAAGCCCCGCCATTGCACCCAAGCTTCGCCGACCACCAGCACCCATGCCACCCGCATGGCCATGGCTGCCCGCCCGCACCTGAGACGCTCGCTCCGCCCGCAAACGCCGCGTCTCCCGCCGCCAGGGCCGCCACCCTGCTTCCAACACTAGTAGAAAAGGGGGCAATGGTCCAGGACTGGCCAGCCCATTAGTCCCGGTTCAATCCAGAACCGGGACCAATGGGGGCATTGGACCCGATTCGTGAGCCCGAGGGCGGCCGGGCCACGTGGGCCATTGGTCCCGGTTAAATCTGGACCTTTTGGTCCCGGTTGGTAGGACGAACCGGGACCAATGGGCCTCGCTCTGGCCCACCACCATTGGTCCCGGTTGGTGGGACGAACGGGACCAAAGGCTGCCTTTAGTCCCGGTTCAAGTCACCAACCGGGACCAATTAGTTGCCTATATATACCCTCGCCCATGAAAGAGCACTTCCGATTGCTCTGTTTTTCAGAATGGGCGAGGGGAGAGCTTTGTGGTGCTCTACCTCACCTCCTATGCACACAGGTGTTCGATGGAATACCCGAGCCACACTACTTAAGCTTTCTCCTCTCCAAGCTCGACCTCCAAGCTCCATTTTCCTTAATATTTGTCTAGGTTTAGCGGTCCGTCACGTCCCGTCCCCGTCTTCACCGTCGTCGATCGCCCGCGCCGATCTCGTCGCCGGCACCACCGTGGTGAGCCACTTGTTCTTATCTTCTTTCTGAAAGGAAAAAAATATTCTTACTTGTATGTTTATATAGATACTTGTATAATTTTCTTACTTTTATTATTGCATCTTATATAGTGCGATGGTTTTGGTATCCGCCCCGTCGGCCCTCGTCACATCTATGATTCGGATGTGGTATATATTATCTTTTCATAACTATTGGTTCATTTATTGTTTATGACAATTATGCCGACCAACGTGACATAGATTTTATTTATCTAGGAGGTTGTTGAACCGGAAATTCCAACCGACCCTATTGTCGAGAGGTTAAATTTAGTTGAAGAAGAAAACAATTTCTTGAAGGAAAAATTAAGAAAAATTGAGGAGGAGAAGATGATATTGGAGTTGCATGTTGCGGATGTAAATGCGATGATCACAAGATCAAGATGGATGCAATGCGCTTGAAGATTAGAAAGATTAGAAAGTATGCCATTCATACCGAGGCTTGGTATCATTATGCCGTTGGATCAGTTGTTACATTGGTTGCGATTATGATCGCATTTGTTTCGCATTGAAATGTTTTACATAGTTTCAGTGTATGGTTTAATTAATTTAGATGCTCTGCAGAGCTTTATATTGTTAGATGAGAACTATGTATGTACTTTGGTTTTAATGTGATGATGAACTTCTATTAATTTGGTCACTTGATTATCTATTCATGATGTTCTGTAATGATTTTTGACACACTTAATTATATATAATGCACGCGGATGAACCGGCAATGGATGTATGCGGTGTGAGACACACCTCCGAGTACATTAAGGCGTGCATGATTTTCTCGAAGTGGCTGAGGCAAACAAGCAGAATGGTTTTATGTGTTGTCCATGCCCTATACGTGGGAATATGAAGTCTTACTCTGACCGGAAAATCCTCCACACCCACCTGCTTTACAAGGGTTTCATGCCACACTATAATGTTTGGACGAGGCACGGAGAAATAGGGGTTATAATGGAAGACGGCGAAGAAGAAGAGTACGATGACAACTATGTGCCCCCTGAATACGGTGATGCTACTAAACATCAAGAGGAACCAGACGATGTGCACGATGATGCTGCAACGGGCGAAGCTGCTGAAGATCAAGAGGAACCAGACGATGTGCCCAATGATGATGATCTCCGTCGGGTCATTGTCGATGCAAGGACGCAATGCGAAAGTCAAAAGGAGAAGCTGAAGTTCGATCGCATGTTAGAGGACCACAAAAAAGGGTTGTACCCCAATTGCGAAGATGGCAACACAAAGCTCGGTACCGTCTTTGGAATTGCTGCAGTGGAAGGCAGAGAATGCTGTGCCTGACAAAGGATTTGAGAAGCTACTGAAAATATTGAAGAAGAAGCTTCCAAAGGATAACGAATTGCCCGACAGTACATACGCAGCAAAGAAGGTCGTATGCCCCCTAGGATTGGAGGTGCAGAAGATACATGCATGCCCTAATGACTGCATCCTCTACCGCGGTGCGTACAAGGATCTGAACGCATGCCCGGTATGCGGTGCATTACGGTATAAGATCGGACGAGATGACCCTGGTGATGTTGACGGCGAGCCCCCCAGGAAGAGGGTTCCTGCGAAGGTGATCTGGTATGCTCCTATAATACCACGGTTGAAAGGACATGCGGTGCCCCCATGTGTGGTTTTGGTAATTGATGACATTCTCTATGGACTAATGGTTGCATTGAGTTATATTTGAAGGATTTGTCCATAGGCATTTCTTGAAGTCCATGTGTTGGTTTCAAGGAGTTTATGTGCTGACCAAGGTGCTATTAAGGAATTATCCAAAGATTGGTCATGTGAGTGTTGAGCTTATTGCAAGCATGTCTTGAAGAAGAAGATTGTGTGATCATTCATATTTACCTTCAAGACATCATCCAAACGAAGAGAGTTGGAAAGATTCAAGGTTGATCAAGACTAAGTCAAGAGTGAATCAAGTTGATCAACTCACAAAGCGTAGAAGATGTACCGAGAGGGATCAAGTGATCCCATGGTATGGTAAGCATTGTCCATTACGCTTTGTGTGCTAACCCATGTCTTCGTGAGAGTTCTTTGTGGGGTTAGGTTGCGGTGTGCAAGTTCAAGTGATGCATCACGAAGAGATCAAGTGCTTGAAGCTTGCCGTCCATTTGGTGACAATGGACTTGTGAAGATGTCTTGGAAGAGTGGCTCACCCATAGTGGAGTATGGGGAGCAATCAACTAGTCTTCTTCGAGCCAACGCATAATCAAGAAAGGTGGTCCAACTTGAGGGAGTCAAGATCGTCATCATCTAGCTCAAGTGGACCATGTGCAAGGCAAAGGTTTGCCCTTGATAGGTTTTCTATTTTACCGGTCTCATGGTAGTTGTGGAAGACCAGGTTATAGGATCGATAGCCGTACTATCAAGGGGGGCTCTCAAGTGAGTAGCTTGATCGTGATGTCGTTAAATCGAGAGCTCAAACCATTGCATCCTTGCATCATGTTTCTTGGTTCTTGTTTGGTTCTTCTCCTTGTGAGATTTGGAGCTTATGGTCATTTTTATGACAAGCTCGAGTTCATCGAAAACGGAGTTCTCATGCATCTTCTATGATGTTTTCGATGTTGGAGGGTATGTCGGTTCTTCTCGGTTGGAGGTTTCACTCCTTTGTTTGCTAAGCATACCTCCCCTGCCTCCGCTGTTTTGATGCTACTCGTCGTCTTGTTTCAAACAAGCTTGAGTTTGCTCAATTCGGAGCTCATATGAAGAAGTTATGGCAGTTCTGGTTTTCCTTGGAGTATTCTGTGTTTTCAAGGTTGGTGCGGTGATGAGTACCGTGCCCTCGGTGATAGTACCCTTGAAGCTCCCAATGATGATACCGCTCTCGGGCCAGTATGCCGCTCAAGCAAATAACCGCTCTCGAGCAGTAGTACCGCTTGAGAGCTTGGCCGTAGTACCCATGTGTCAGGCTACTTCGCCTCGATTCTCAAGCGAAGTTTTTTAGGTGTCGGGTTTCTTGCGGCACTAAGCAGCGATGAAAGCGGTAGTACCGCTCACGGCGGTAATGCCGCTCTACCCCCGTGCTAGTACCGCTCTGGGGCCAGTGGCCTGCCTTTCTCTTCAGCGCGGTAGTACCGCTGGATAGGGAGCGGTAGTACCGCCCTCAGCGGTAGTACCGCCCTTCCCTAGCGGTAGTACCGCTCTGTGCGGGGCTGCTCAGTGGGGTAACGGTTGGATTTTCCCCCTCCTATAAAAGGGGGTCTTCTTCCCCATTGAACCTTATCCTTTGAGCTCGTGTTCTTCCACCTTTGTTGACCTTATCCTAGCTTGCTATCTCTCAATCCCTCCATGGTTTCTTGCTAGTTTTTGGGGAAAAGAGAGAGAGATCTAGATCCACATTTCCACCAATCACTTTCTCCTCTATGTGAGGGGAACCCTTGGATCTAGTTCTTGGAGTTCTTGGTGTTCTCCTTCTTGTTCTTCCTCTCATTTTCCTCCCTAGCATTAGTTGCTTTGGTGGGATTTGAGAGAGAAGGACTTGGGCACTCCGTGTGCCCTTGCCATTGCATTTGGTGCATCGGTTTGAGTTCCCCACGGTGATACGTGGAAGTGAAGTTTGAGAAGCTTATTCTCTTGGGTGTTTGGGCACCCGAGAGCTTGTTCCTCTTGGGTGCTTGGGCGCCCTAGACGGTTGGTAGTGTTCGGAGCTCAATCATTGTGGTGTAAAGCTCCGGGCAAGCGTCGGGGTCTCCAATTAGGTTGTGGAGATCGCCCTGAGCAATTTGACGGGTTCCGGTGACCGCCCACAAGGGTTGCCAAAGTGTACGGGTTCGGTGACCGCCCCCAAGGGTTGCCATTTGTACGGGTTCGGTGACCGCCCTCAGGGGTCCCTTAGTGGAATCACGGCATCTTGCATTGTGCGAGGGCGTGAGAAGATTACGGTGGCTCTAGTGGCTTCTTGGGGAGCATTGTGCCTCCACACCGCTTCAAACGGAGATTAGCATCCGCAAGGGTGTGAACTTCGGGATACATCGTCGTCTCCGCGTGCCTCGGTTATCTCTTACCCGAGCCCCTTTACTTATGCACTTTACTTTGTGATAGCCATATTGTTCTTTGTCATATATCTTGCTATCACATAGTTGCTTATCTTGCTTAGCATAAGTTGTTGGTGCACATAGGTGAGCCTAGTTGTTTTAGGTTTTGTGCTTGACAAATTAACCGTTAGGTTTATTCCGCATTTGTTCAAGCCTAAACCGTAATTATTTTAAAGCGCCTATTCACCCCCCCCCCTCTAGGCGACATCCTCGATCTTTCAACGGTTGAAACACATCAGGACTTTCAGCAGTTGGTTGGAAGCACGTATCAGAGGTGACAAAATTGTTTGTGATGAGCTGTACTTGTTGTCCAGGGGACCATCTTTGACTGTATTGATTTGGGAAGGATACGAGATAAATGGGAATACATTTTACACGATTGACCAAGATCAAAAGAGCACCAACCAAAACAACGGTGTCCGCTTTGATGCAACAACCGAGAGGGGAAAGGACACATATTATGGTTACATAGTGGACATATGGGAACTTGACTACGGACATGATTTTAAGGTCCCTTTGTTTAAGTGCAAATGGGTCAATCTGTCAGAGGCGAAGTGCAGGTAGACCCACAGACGGAATGACAACAAGGATCTGAAAAATCTTGGGTACACTGACGAACCGTTCGTCCTAGCCAATGATGTGGCACAGGTTATCTATGTGAACGACATGTCTACCAGACCGAGAAAGAGAAAAGATAAGGAAGTGAATACATCATACGATGAGCCAAAACACCACATAGTTCTTTCAGGAAAAAGGGACATCGTGGGAGTGGAGGACGAGACAGACATGTCTGAAGATTATGAAAAGTTTCATGAAATTCCTCCCTTCAAAGTCAAGGCTGACCCCAGCATCCTGATAAATGATGAAGATTATCCATGGTTATGGCGCAATAAGGAAATGACACAAGCGAAGAAAAAGTGAAGACTTTCTCCCGCAACTATTATGATGATACCATGCCAACTTTGTGACTGACGAGTATGATACCATGGCAACTTTCAACTTTTTCAGAGTTCATTTGAAATGCTTTAATGTCTTATGGTTCGCCTCGTAATAATTAAAAATAGCAACAATAAATTTTTGTTGTAAGTAGAAACAAAATAAAATAAGTAAAGAAAGAAAGAAAAAAAAAAAAAACAAAAAAAGTGTTTTCAAATTTGAAAACTAATGGCACTAACAGAAAGTTTATAATTTTCCTAAGACTAAAAGCAAAAAGAATTGAAAAATAAAGCAAAAAACCAAAAGAAAATAAATAATGCAGAAATCAAAACAAAAAACAACAATAAGTATTTTGTTGTAAGTAGAAACAAAATAACATAAATAAAGCAAGAAAGAAAACAAAAAAACAAAAAAACAAAAAAATTGTTTGCAAATTTGAAAAGTAATGGCACTAACAGAAAGTTTATAATTTTCCTAAAACTAAAAGCAAAAAGAATTAAAAAATAAAGCAAAAAAAAAGAAAATAAATAATGCAGAAAACAAAACAAAAAAACTTGAAATAAAAATAAAAATAGCAACAATAAGTAAAGAAAACAAAAAAACAAAAAAATGCCTCCTACTGGGCCCCCACGGCCTGAATACGACATGAAACCCTACTATGGGCCAGGATTCAGGCCCGCGGTAGGCCCAGAAGGCCCATCAGGCACAACAATAGCAATTAGGCCCAAAAGCCTGCGGTGGAGAGGAGCTCGAGAGGGGTGCGGCGGTGGGGCTTATAAACCACTGCGCGCCCCTCTCAACTAGCGAGGTGGGACTAAACTTTGGCCCCGACGCGTGCAGCACAGGGGCCTTTGGTCCCGGTTGATGGCACAAACGGGACTAAAGGTGGGGCATTGGTAACGGTTCGTGGCACCAACCGGTACCAAAGGCTGCCGCTTCCGCCCTTTGGGCTGCCGAAAAGAGGCCTTCGTCCCGGTTGATGGCACGAACCGGGACTAAAGGGTGCATTAGTCCCGGTTGGTTTCATGAACCGGGACCAATGGCTTTGCTATATAAGCAAACACTTTGCAAAAATTCAGAATCTCATCGCCAGTTGCCCCCGACGACGCCGACCCTCCTCGACCCCTTGAGTTGCTCCACCTCGCCGTCGCCCGCCCGCCGCCGCCAAGGCCGTCGCCCCCAACCCAGCCGTCCTCGTCGCGGCCTCCCGAGCCAGCGCCTCGTCCCGCCCAGCACCGCCCGAGCCCCTGCCCGTCGTCCCGCCCAGCGCCGCCTCGCCGCCCACGTTGCCATCATCATCTAGCCGCCCCAGCTGAGCCGCCGTGATCGCACCGGCTCTGTTTTTTTTCATTTTTATTAGTTTAATTTTTTTGTTCATATATATATATATATATATATATATATATATATATATATATATATATATATATATAATGTATATGTGTATGTATGTGGCTATCCGTATGTAGATGTTCAAAATGTATAAAAAATGTTCAGAGCATGTTTTTCTTCATATATGTATTTTTTGTTCATATGTGTATTAATGTTTTCATATTTGCAAAAGATAGATTTTTAGAAAAGTTAGGTTTTTTTTTCTGTTCATAGATTTTTTGGTGATATTAATTATTGTAGAATATGCAAATGTTTGTATATTCATATGAACAATGCATTAGGCAAAACCTTTGTTTTTTTTTCGAAATTTTCTATTTGAACATTTTTTTAAACAAGCAATACTAAAAGAATGAGAGGAAAAAGGAAAATAAGAAGAGGAAGAAAGGAGAAGAAGAGGAGAGGAAGAAGAGGAAAAATAAATAAGAAGTGGAAAAAAGAAGAAAAAGAAGAGGAGAAGAAGAAAGGAATGGAGGAGAAGAAGAAAAATAGAAATTTTCCTTTCTTCTTCTCCTCTCTTTTTTTCTTCTTCCTTCTTCCTCTTTTCTTCCTTTTCCTTATTTTCCTTTCTAGAGGGAGAAGAAGAAAAAGAAGAGTAGAAGAAGAAGAAAGGAATGAGGAGAAAGAAGAAACTTCAACACTGGGGTTACCGATACCCCCTCCCCGATAACATTATTTTCCCATGTATATGTATGTCGCGTCGTTGTCGATATAACCCCCTCGAGATAACTTCGACATGAGGGGAGGTCGATATATATACCCCCTCTCGACATGAGGGGAGGCAGAATATAAAGCATTAGCAAATGCTACAGCAGAGATCATATGGGTTCAATCCATGTTGGAGGAGGTTGGTGTGAAAACTACACAAGTCCCATGCCTGTGGTGTGATAACCTTGGTGCCACCTACCTCTCTGCAAATCCAGTCTTTCATGCCAGAACAAAGCATATAGAAATTGATTTCCATTTTGTCAGAGAAAGAGTTGCTCAGAAGAAACTTGATATCCGGTTTGTACACTCCAGAGATCAAGTTGCAGATGGATTTACAAAGGCCTTACCTGTGAGGGGTTTTGAAGATTTTAAGCATAATCTCAACTTGATCAAGTTGTGATTAAGGAAGGGTGTTAAACATACAATGTATCTGGTCATATTGGAGATATATTCTCTTATAGTTAGGAGATAGATAGAGGTAGGTAGGTGCACGCTTGTATCTTATATTCAGTTGGAATCGGCTGCCTTATCTCTTGTATCTTCCTTCTTCTCCAAGTTGTATCTCCAACAGATTGTACGCGTATCAGGTCTCGCACACCTCTATATAACATGCAACACGTCGCCCATGACAGGGTAAGATGTTTCCGCTCTCGCACATGTTGGAGTTGTCTTAACATCTTTGGGCATGGGCCTTCTGTCCTCCAGGCAAAGGCTGGCCGTGCTGCTCAGAAACTAGCATGGAAGGGAACACTGTTGTCGATCGTTTGTAGTAATACATGCCTGTGAAAATTATGTCTTATGGAAGGGCAAACTCATGTCTTATGGAGGCCGACTGATCCTTATTAATTCGGTGCTCACGAGTATGCCTATGTTTCTCTTATCTTTTTTCGAAGTCACAGTTGGTGTTAGGAAAAGGCTGGACTTTTATCGATCCCGGTTCTTCTGGCAGAGTGATGAAACAAATAGAAAATACCGACTAGCCAAATGGTATATCATCTGTCGACCAAAGGACCAGGGGGGCCTTGGTATTGAGAATCTTGAAGTCAAAAACAGATGTCTTCTCAGTAAGTGGCTGTATAAACTTTCAGTTGAAACTGAGGTCACGTGCGCGCAGATTCTATGCAGTAAGTATCTGCAGTCCAAGACATTGTCCCGGGCGACAGTGAGACCGACAGACTCGCCGTTTTGGAAGGGGCTTATGAGAGTCAAAGCTGCCTTCTTTAATAGAACTAAGTTTATAGTCGGTAATGGTAACACCACTCGCTTCTGGGAGGATACTTGGCTTGGTGAAACGCCGTTGGCGCTTCAGTATCCATCTCTGTATCGTATTATTCAACGACGTGATGCTCTTGTTGCCACGATTTTGCAGTCCATCCCCCTTAATATTTATTTTAGGAGGGCGCTTGTGGGCGACCGGTGGGAAGCATGGCTTCATTTGATGAGTAGACTGATGGAGGTTCAGCTATCTCATCAGCCCGATAAGTTGTATTGGAAGCTTACTATGTCTGGAGAGTTCACAGTCAAGTCGATGTATATCGATGTCATTAATTCTACTGTTATCTCTAGTTCCTAAGAGGTTTCGAAAGTCAAAGTTCCTTTGAAAATTAAAGTGTTTATGTGGTTTGTACATAAACAAGTCATTCTAACAAAGGATAACTTGGTTAAGCGCAACTGGACAGGATCTACTAGGTGTAGTTTTTGTGATCGGGACGAAACCATCAAGCACCTCTTCTTTGACTGCCCTTTGGCAAAGGTTTTGTGGCACACGGTGCATATTGCCTTTAACATTACTCCTCCGAATTCGGTCAGTACGTTATTTGGAACGTGGCTTGTTGGGATAGAGTCCGAAACAACCAGACACATTCGTGTAGGAGTATGTGCTTTGTTGTGGGCAATCTGAAATTGCAGAAATGATTTGGCTTTTAACAGAAGAACGAATATTCATTTTTTGCAAGTTTTATTCCGAACTACTGCGCTGATCCGTATGTGTCCTTACTCACTCCGACGGAGGCCAGGAAGCGTTTGGTTACTGGATCTGTCCGGTGGGAGATGATAGCGCGGCATATCTTAAGCCGGTTTGGATGGCGGTCATGTAATAGGATAGGCAATTAGTTTACCTATCTTTGTTTTGCCAGCCGGTTGTGGCTTTTGCGCCTTGTGTTTTTGGCGTTGTGGCTCTTTGTGAGCTCGCCGTTACTTTGTTTTCAGACTTTACGACCTTGTTGAACAACTTTATTTATCTATTTATGTGATCGTATGCATCGTTCTGATGCAGAGGCCGGGGAGCCCCCCTTTTCGAAAAAAAAAATGCTTGTGAAGGTTTTCCAGACATGGCTGCTAAATTCAGTTATATGGAGTGCGAAAACATGAATCTCTTCTGAACATGCCATGTGCTGTAACTGTAATTACCACTGTCTCGTCATGCTCATGCCACGGAGCAGCCAAAAGACGGATCATGTATGCAACGGAGATAACGACGTTTAATAACTAATGAAACCGGGCAACGAAACTTTTGTAATATGATCTCAGGGATCTCTAAAATGATCAGATTACATGATGCTTCCGTTCATAATGAGGAACTTGTGAGTCCAGAGCACATGCATTGCACTTGTACGTTGTATGTATGTTCCACTCTACAAGAGTTTCAGAGAAGCAGAGTCGTGCTCAGGTGCCGATTTCTTCGGACCGGTGCCTGAAACAGCGCCTCTCCGGCCTTGCTCGCGTCAATTTCATGATGTTTCTCCATGGCGCGAGGGATGAAGATGTGGAGGCTGCCGAGGGTGCGGTCAAGAGCATGGCCGATGCGCGCCCCGACGGTCTCACATTAAAAATTCAGAGATTTGAAGGTCTCATGAATGCTGCACGACTGTAGGCAATGCTGAACTCTTACCTCTTGTTTCTTTTTCAGCATTCATAGCAGGGCGTATATCAAAAGTTAGGATGGCCATACAGAATGGATTTTGATCCTCTTTCAATACTGCAATAGTTAGTGACAGCAGGCTGATGGCGTTGTTCTATGCTTCGTGCTGAATCACCATAATTTGGCTCCAGTATTACCATAACAAGTATAGCAAACAGGCTGGAAACGATGCAGATGCAGACATGAACAAGCTGTACATAATTACAGGAGATATGTGACTCTGAACTGAAACAATCATCAACAGTACTCCTAATTAACTTGCCTTGGATTGCTGGGCGTGATTGACTTCTGAAGCTCGATCAGACCGTCTTCAGTACAGGTCGGTTTGGGTTCTTGGCGAGCTCGGCCCTCAGGTGTGCTATGTGATAAAAGACACATTCTAGCACAACTTCAACTTCCTTGAGGCTGGCGAGAGATGGTAGACCCAAAACGGAACTTCGAAGGACGTGAGAAGCACTCCTGTCAAACTTGAGCACCTCAAGCTTCGGGGTTGTTCCTTGTTCAAACTTGACAGACCCGAGGCTTGATCCAAGTCCCATGCTCAGCTCCAGCACCACCAGGCTCCGGAACATCCCCTGCTGGAAATTGAGATGGACCTCTTCACCCTCGAGTGACTTCTTCAACAGATGCAGGAATGCCAGATTTGTTAGGTTCCCAAGGACTTGTATGGCAGCATCGTCCTCTAGTATCATGGAGCTCCGCAGCTTCAGCTTCTCTAGACTCTTGAGCCCCTGGATCCATTCTGGCAACTTGAGCAGGTTACCGTAAAGCTTGAGGCTCTGGAAACGAGAACTTTCCCTCCAAGCAGCCACATAAACCAGGCTCCCCCTCTGATCGGATTGACAATGACTCCAGGCGGCTCAGACCAACAATTGCTGAACACAACTTGTGGCCTTTTTACTTATTGACGCCAGTCACTCCCACCTTGCGCAACAGCGTGAGTCCTTTTATGTCCTGTATAATAACCTTCCCTCGTGTTCCGATGTTCACAACACCCAATGTGTGCAGGGCTTTCAGTTTCCTCAACCCTCTTGGAACTAGCACACCATCCTCAGTCGGCATTGTGGTAGCTCGAAGATAGTTTAGCTTCTGAAGCTTGATGATCCTCTTTGGCAACTTGACAATCCTAGTACCTCTGACATCTAGTGTCTCGAGTTGCCTCAGGTTGCCCAGTGAATCTGGCAGGTAAAAAATATACCCACATCCTCTTAGAGAAAGGTATGTTAGGTGAAGAAGCTTCCCAATATGCTTAAGGTGATGATCATAGAGATCAGATGTGTCTTCCAGGTCTAGCACTCGTAGCAACCTCATCTTGCAAGAAAAAAACAATGACTTCCACACTCCAAAACATGTAATTGACCGTAGACGGGACATGTCCACTATGCTCTGAAACTCATTCTTATCTCCCTTCCAGTTGCTGCTTATAGCCAGGTGGCGCAACGTGGTCTGGCTGTTCGAGCTGCAACCTTCCTCCAGTGTAAAAACAAGATTTTCTTCCATCGACTTGGAGACACCAATTTCACGGATAAGATCATGAACTTGGCAGGAACCAATTCCATTTGTACCAACGATTGATTGTTGAGATGGTAGGATCATACTCCTGCTTATAAGTTCCATGAAGTAGCCGTCCGCTATTTCCATCGCACACTTGCCATGCACGTCCCTTGAGTAACCCTCTGCACTCCACCGACGTGCCAATCGTCCCCGTCCAACCTTGTAATCTTCAGGAAAGATGGGCATATATAGGAAACATGACTTGAGATGATAAGGCAAACCATCATAGCTTCTCATAAGGACATTTCTTATGGTCCCAAGCTCGGGATTCATCTCCAACTCAGAATTGATATTATCATTCAATTTCTTCCATTCCAAAGAGGTTTTTGGTTGGTTGGACAAGAAGCCACCTATGGTGACTATTGCAAGGGGGAGCCGACCACACTTTCTCAGAATCTGTTCTGTCTGTTCAACTAGCTCTGGATATTGCAAATTCAAATCAGTAGTCTTCTTCAATACCTGAAATCATGCGGTCTAGTTATTTAGTACTGTGGAAATTAAACCAGGTTGGGAAATAATGTTTCAGTATACTTATTGGAATTGACATGCAAGAATCTTTGTCTCGTATACATGTATTAAAAAATGTGCACCCAGAACTAAATCACTTTATACTCAAACTGTTCATTAAATACTAATTGATATGGAATAGAGCAGTTGCTAATCAGTTAAATTTTGCAGCAACAATTGGAATTTGCAAATCATGAAGTGAGCATTTTCTTCCATGTTTTTCAAAGTGATTGAGCAACTGGACCAACCAAATTGTTGACATGTACTACCAGTATGCCACGATATCACTAATGTTAGGAAGCATATATTTGTAGAACATACTATTGGAAATCATGAACTGCATTTTTGTTGCAATGCCTGAATTAGTTCCAGCATGGACCATGGTTGTAGAGAAAGGACGTGTTATAGATTAAGTTAAATTCAAAGTAGAGCTGATCATTTTGGTTGAACAACTAAGATGATGTAAAAAATACGTAGGGCACAATATGACTATGCCACATAAAAATAAAGATGATAATACTTTGTAACTAAGTACCTTTTTACTGAAGAGGTCACGTGCATCCGTGTGATCTAGATCTTTGAGCATGTATATATTTTCTTCTTGTCTCTGTGAACAAACTTTAGCTATATTTTCTTCCCTGGTGGTGACAATGATCCGGCTTGTATGTTCCATTCCAAGGAAATTCGGTACTATCATGTTCCATTCTGCAGTAGATGATACATCATCAAGAACAATCAAGCACCTCTTTCCTTCTATAAGTCTTTCCATCTCCTTAATAAGTGCTATTAGTGGCATCAATAGTAATGTGGTCCTTGTCTTGCCCATCAAACCCACCACGTCTTTCTTATCTGAAGATTCTCTTGTCTTGCCCATCAAACCCACCACGGCTTTCTTATCTAAAGATTCTCTATCAAGTTGCATAATCAAGCTCCTAAGAAGACCTTCAAGATTGAAAGGACGCATAACTGTGACACAAGCACGCTTCTCAAATGTGCTACTCAGCTCTTGGTTTTGGTAGATATCTTTGACTAGAGTGGTCTTTCCTAGACCACCCATTCCCCACACAGAGATCACCTGGTATTCTTGGGTAGCTTGATTTAAAATTAGCTTGATAATCTCAACTTTTTCTTTCTCTCGCCCTACAAGATGAGACTCCTCGAAAGCAGTCATCATTGTCCTGGTGCGACTGAAGCTCTTTTTTATGGTAATTTTTTCAGCAACACCCTTGAATTGATCCTCTAATATTTCACCAGTGGGAACTACAGTGTTGTTATCTGTTGTGGTAGTGGTATGGTCTGAGCTTGACGCTAAACCTGTTCCATCTTGAGAGACCTATGCACAAGCAAGAAATGTTCATCCATGTTGAGAACACTATTACATGAATCAATGTAAAATAATGCTAAATATGTACTCCGTCAGTAAAGAAATATAAGAGGGTTTAGATCACTATTCTAGTGATCTAAATGTTCTTATATTTCTTTACGGAGGGGGTAGATTATAAAAATCAACTGAATGGTTAAACTGCAACTTCCCATTTGAACCCTTATTGAGCTATTTTTGTACCATTTCCTGAACAAATCACAACCTAAAATATAAAATAAATTCAAACAAACATGTGCAGGTATACACACGCGAGCAAAACTGATTAATACTGATAACGGTGCATGCAGCACTAAAAACATCATCCGCTGGGAACCAGTGCAGTGCCCATATACCTCGAAAGATCAGAATGCTGTTATTAAATCCTGATCAGCTTGACCTTAACGGGCAGCAATAGCTCGGCAATTGTTATTCGCCACTTGAAACAAAGACGCCGGAGTGAGAACTTGAGCTAACGCGCCACAGCAGCTCGGCAAATACGAGCAGCTTCCACCTGCTCGGGCAAGCGACTGATCTGCTGCGGAAGCCCTGTACCGCGTTTCTAAACAGGCGGTATGAAAAAAATGCCCAGAAAGACTCATCCAATCGGAGGCATTCTTCAGAAACACCTTAAACTACAGGTGATTTGAGGCAAACCTAAAAAATGCCTTGTTATATATAGGTTGGAGGCATTTATGGAAATGCCTTTAACAAAACGTCTCATATATATTAACAACCGTGTTGTAGTGTAGGTTGATCTAGAAGAACAGCAGGAGGTGGAACTTGAATGTTACCTTCTCATGGAAAGCATAAATACTCTGATCAGCAGACATGCGCCTAAGCACTGATACTATGCTTTCTAGCTTGCAACTTCAACTTGAGCTGTGGACACTATGATCCTGCTCCCCATAGTCGTGTCTGGGAAGCACTTTTTAATCAGATCCCACTCCTCAACAGTGGACAGGTCGTTAAGTACAATCAGGTATCTTTTACTGTTCACATAACTTTTAAACTCTTGAGCCAACACTTGCAACGTCCTCTCCATTTCCAGCAGAACATCAACCCCAACGGCTGCGTGAAACTGCTGCACCAAACTCTGAACAAAGTCTTTTGGATTAAAAGGATGAATCACTCTGACCCAAGCTCGGTATGAGAACTTGCTTTTAATATCTGGATCCTCATACACCGTCCTGATGATGGAAGTCTGCCCGAGATCAGCACTTGTTCCCCACACTGCAATTACCCTAAGGTCATTCTCCTTCTCGTTGAGGAGCTGGACAAGTTCTACTTTCGATTTCTCCTGCTTCATTGCATGCCTTGCTTCATCGATGCCAAACAGTGCTGCAGAAGTAATGCTAGACTGCTCTGAAGCCATGGCGGCCTTGGATCCAGAGCCCTTGATGAGACTGTAGCGCATGTTTCTCTGGCTGACATCCTCAACATTGGCTCTGAGCTCCTTCATCTGCATTGCCACACGACGCCGGTCGAGTAGGTTGCGACGGATACGCCACCAAGACTGCTTCTGGAGGCGCACGGCGAACTCCTGGAGTGTGTCCTCGACGTCGTAGGCTACGTCGCGGACTTGCTTCACCCAGACCTTGACCACCCTGTTGCCATGATCTCCCTCGTCATGAGCAGACTCAAGGAAAGCCTGCATCATCTCGAGCTCATTGGTGATGAATACCTGGTCACGCCGGACTCCAAGCTGCAGAGCCACCTCCTCTGCCAGGGCGGATGTGGCGTATCTAATCGCTCCATTCAGCACGGACTTGCCAACGCTCAGGGCAGTGGCCTCCATGGCACTGATGTTTGGTTTGTGTGTAATGGTTGTGGTGGTTGGAGGCAGTAGTGCAAATGCTGGGCGCAAGTAGATGCAGAAGCTAAGGATGGTGGTCTGAAATGAGGAGCTTGCTTGGCTGCAAGAGCACAGTCGCGCGCAAGTGACTTTGCTAAGCTCCCAGTTGTGCTAGATGCAGTGCAACCCCTATAGTAATTAAAGTTTAGTTGAACCAATCTAACTATGGCATGTGCACCCCTTGAATACATGGAGGCCAGAGACAGAGATGCATTTGAAATTGCATCTTTGCTTGGGACCATATGGGATGCCTTGCACCAAGTATAAAGAAAAAACTAAGGACTGTATTTCATACTCAGCTGATGAAGGTTTGTGATATGGCACTTGCATAATCAGTCTATAATGCCCAACTAACATAATTTTTAAGTGGTGATGTCTTGTTAAGTTATCTGAAATTTCTATAAATCTCATGATGAAGCTCACTACGAAGCAGGATATGTTCAAGCTATTCAAAGCTCACAATCTCCTTGGCTGTAAATCTGCTTTTGCAAGATCGGAACAGGTGCATGCCAGTTGTCTCTTAGGATTCTGGGCAAGCAAATGACATAATTCTTAATGGAACCCAAGGAGAAGACATTGGCACAAGAGCCAACCAGTCGCCGAATATTTTTGTGTTCCCGTTGTAAGTACAGATAACCTAAATAATACTTGGGCTGTTGCATACCATTGTGTGGGTAACAGTAACCCACCTCGTTTACACTGCCTACTGTATATATGTTGGGGAACGTTGCAGAAAATTAAAATTTTTCCTACGGTTTCACCAAGATCCATCTATGAGTTCTACTAAGCAACGAGTCAAGAGAGAGAGTTTGCATCTACATACCACTTGTAGATCGAGTACGGAAGCGTTCGAGGGAGTGGTGATGATGGAGTCGTTCCCAACGTGATTCCGATCACCGATGACCAAGCGTTGAAAGGACAGCACCTCCGTGTTCAACACACGTACGGGCCGATGGCGTCTCCTCCGTCTTGATCCAGCAAGGACGAAGGAGAGGTTGAGGAAGACAACTCCAATGGCAGCACGACGGCGTGATGCAGTTGGTACGGCAGTTCTCAAACAGGGCTTCGCCAAGCTCGCACGGAGAAAGAGAGGAGTTGGGGAGGAGAGGGGCTGCGCCTTCAATGGTGTGTAGCAGCCCTCCCCTCACCCCTCTATTTATAGGAGGAGAGGGCAGGGGGGGGGGGCGGCCACCTAGGGGAAACCCTAGATGGGGCGGCGGCCAAAGGGGAGGAGGAGAGGGGGTGGCTTGCCCCCAAGCTGAGGCGCCCCTTATCCCTTTAGGGTTTCCCTCCCAAGCCCTAGCCGCATGGGCCTAGGTGGGAGGTGCGCCCAGCCACCAGGGGCTGGCTCCCTCTCCCACACAGCCCATGTGGCCCCCGAGGGGTGGCCCCTCCGTGGACCTCCGAACCTCCCGGTGGACCGGTACATTACCGTATACCCCCGAAACTTTCCGGAGTCCGTTTAACCACTTTCCATATATAAATCTTTACCTCCGGACCATTCCGGAACTCCTCGTGACGTCCGGGATCTCATCCGGGACTCCGAACAACATTCGGTAATCACATACTTGTCTTCCTAATAACCCTAGCGTCACCGAACCTTAAGTGTGTAGACCCTACGGGTTCGGGAGACATACAGACATGACCGAGACGACCTCAGGTCAATAACCAACAGCGGGATTTGGATACCCATGTTGGCTCCGACATGCTCCTCGATGTTGTCATCGGATGAACCACGATGTCGAGGGTTTAAGCAACCCCGTATGCTATTCCCTTTGTCAGACGGTATGTTACTTGCCCGAGACTCGATCGTCGGTATCCCAATACCTCGTTTAGTCTCAAGCATCGGCAAGTCACTTTACTCGCATCAGTAATGCATGATCCCGTGACCAGACACTTGATCACTTTGAGCTCATTATCATGATGCACTACCGAGTGGGCCCAGTGATACCTCTCCGTCATACGGAGTGACAAATCCCTGTCTCGATCCGTGTCAGCCCAACAGACACTTTCGGAGATACCTGTAGTGCACCTTTATAGTCACCCAGTTACGTTGTGACGTTTGGTACACCCTAAGCATTCCTACGGTATCCGTGAAGGAAATATGCCCTAGAGGCAATAATAATGTTATTATTTATTTCCTTATATCATGATAAATGTTTATTATTCATGCTAGAATTGTATTAACCGGAAACATAATACATGTGTGAATACATAGACAAACAGATAGTCACTAGTATGCCTCTACTAGACTAGCTCATTAATCGAAGATGGTTATGTTTCCTAACCATAGACATGTGTTGTCATTTGATTAATGGGATCACATCATTAGGAGAATGATGTGATTGACATGACCCATTCCGTTAGCTTAGCACTTGATCGTTTAGTATATTGCTATTGCTTTCTTCATGACCTATACATGTTCCTGTAACTATGAGATTATGCAACTCCCGTTTACGGAGGAACACTTTGGTAATGCGACCAAAGCGTCACAACGTAACTGGGTGATTATAAAGGAGTACTACAGGTGTCCCCAAAGGTACTTGTTGGGTTGGCGTATTCGAGATTAGGTTTTGTCACTCCGATTGTCGGAGAGGTATCTCTGGGCCTTCTCGGTAATACACATCACATAAGCCTTGCAAGCATTACAACTAATGAGTTAGTTGTGAGATGATATATTACGGAACGAGTAAAGAGACTTACCGGTAACGAGATTGAACTAGGTATTGGATACCGACGATCGAATCTCGGGTAAGTAACATACCGATGAAAAAGGGAACAACGTATATTGTTATGCGGTTTGACCGACAAAGATCTTCGTAGAATATGTAGGAACCAATATGGGCATCCAGGTTCCGCTATTGGTTATTGACCGAGAATGGTTCTAGGTCATGTCTACATAGTTCTCGAACCCGTAGGGTCCGCACGCTTAAACGCTTCGATGACAGTTCATTATGAGTTTATAAGTTTTGATGTACCGAAGGTTGTTCGAGTCCCGGATGTGATCCACGGACATGACGAGGAGTCTCAAAATGGTTGAGACATAAAGATTGATATATTGGAAGCCTATGTTTGGACTTGGAAAGGTTCGGATGAAAACAGGAAGTTACCGAACACCGGGGTTACCGGAACCCCCAGGGGTCAATGGGCCTTGATAGGCCATAGGGAGAAGAGGAAGGGCCGGCCCAGGTAGGCGCCCCCTCCTCTAGTCCGAATAGGACAAGGAGAGGGGCGCCCTTCCCTCTTCCCTCCTCCAATCCTAATCCAACTAGGAAGGGGGAGTCCTACTCGGTGGGAGTAGGACTCCTCCAGCGCCGCCTTGGGCTGGTCGCACCCCTTGCTCCTTTATATCTGAGGCAGGGGGCACCCCATGACACACAAGTTGATCTACGTGATCGTTCTTAGCCGTGTGCGGTGCCCCCCTCCACCATATTCCACTTCGGTCATATCGTCACGGAGCTTAGGCGAAGCCCTGCGTCGGTGAAGTCATATCGTCGCGGAGCATAGGCGAAGCCCTGCGTCGGTGGAGCATCATCATCGTCCCACGCCGTCGTCTTGACGGAACTCATCCCGACACTTTGCTGGATCGGAGTCCGGGATCGTCATCGAGCTGAGCGTGTGCAGAACTCGGAGGTGCCGTCGTTCGGTGCTTGGATCGGTCGGATCGTGAAGGACGTGCGACTACATCAACCGCGTTGTTATAACGCTCGCTTTCGGTCTACGAGGGTACGTGGACAGACACTCTCCCCTCTCGTTGCTATGCCATCACCATGGTCTTGCGTGTGCGTAGGAAATTTTTTGAAATTACTACGTTCCCCAACAATCCAGGAGTTACACGATCTCACGGTCTAAGGAAGAGATACTTGACATTGGAAAAGCTCTAGCAAAACGAACTACACGATCTTTGTGCTATGCTTAGGATTGGGTCTTGTCCATCACGTCATTCTCCTAATGACGTGATCCCGTTGTCAATGACATCTGATGTCCATAGTCAGGAAACCATGACTATCTGTCGACCAACGAGCTAGTCAACTAGAGGCTCACTAGGGACATATTGTGGTCTATATATTCACACGTGTATCACGATTTCCGGATGATACAGTTATAGCATGAACAAAAGACAATTATCATGAACAAGGAAATATAATAATAATGCTTTTATTATTGCCTCTAGGGCATATTTCCAACAATATATGTTATATACTAATCATGAAGCCAACAGCAAGGACTAAGAGCATGGTTAATAATATAGCCAGCTGCTGGCTATATGATGTTGCCATGTCACATATAGTCAAGCTTATAGTCAACAAGTACAATAGCTAGATATAAATATGTACTACTTTGTTGATACATGGCCCACCCCACTCTCTCATTATTGTTGATACATGACCCCTCCTTATATATGTTGAAAGGGCGGTTTACATGACTAGTCCTAGTTGGATTAGGATTACTCTATTACAAGTGGAGTCCTAGTCTTGCTTCCTTTATAAGGGAATACTCCTTAAGCTTTCCTCTTAAACCGGCCCACCATAACATGAACCGGCCTTCTGGGACTTGGGCCTAGTCCTTTATCTGACCTGTCGTCGGGGTCATTCGTGAGTCGTCAGGCTCGTAAATCGTCGGACCAGTGAACCGCCAGACCCATGAGTCGCCAGTCCTCTGGCGGGTTATGATGAAGCTCCAAGTCCGGCCGGGTTACGCCGCGTGCTATATCCCCGACATTTGCCCCTAGTTTAATTTGGATTTATCCATGTTAAACTGATATGGAACATAAACACAAGAACAAATTTGGCGGGTTGTGCTCCGATTTAAATATTCTTATAAACCGGCACTTGATCATCCTTAAGTCCTTGCCATTTCCTTCTTGATACATGCCCATGAACTCATAGCAAATCTCCTTTAGTAGATACGTTCAAATTTTTGTGAATGCAAAAAAAATATAGATACTTCTTTTGAGAGATCCGGGTCAATAATCCAGCTTCAGAATCACTTTGCTAACATTGGTCTCTTGTAGAGAAATATTGTGAGGAATAATCCACTGGAATCGGTTTCCAATGCTTTGTTTTGACAAAAATATTGGTCTTCGAATATTCAACTGATATTCAGCCAGCTTAAAAATGTAGATTGCCGGTTTATCATTGCCAAAATTTTTGTATTATAAAACAGACGATGTTGGGTCATAATTGTTGTTGACACCGGGTCATGTAATTGATCTTCCTGATTTGCTCAAAACTAATAATTTGAAGACGTTCCTCCTTTATATGCATAATACCAGTAGCCCCCAAGTCTTAAGAGGAGAACATAGTGATAACTTAAGACTTGCTCCAATAAGTGTTGCAACCTTGAAGAAATCCGGTTTGTTCATCTCAATCATATAAACTGAATATTCCACACATGTAGCCCCCAAGTGCCGGGTTGTCATGCTTGCAGCAACCTGGGACTTGTAAGTGCTTATGCTCATAAATACTTCAATCAATGTAGCCCCCAAGGGCCGGCTCAGTAAGATAATATTGAGCTGGGACTTTATATATACTTCACTGAAAATAACATCATATGATGTAATCCCTATCATGGGGCTTGAACCCACGTCCACAAGGTTAAGAGCTTTGTGCTTTAGCAACTAAGCAATAAACCTTTCAATATAATGGATTAAAGCTTGTGTACCTTAAATTTTTTGGCAGAAGCAATTGGTAGCCCCCAAGGGCCTGCTCATTATAATATGATGAGTCGGTTCTTTAATAAGGCCAGTAAAAATGACTTTGCATTAGCCCCCAAGGGTCATGGTGCATGCTGGCAGTGACATGGGACTTGCATATTTGATGTAATCTCAACTTGAATAATGTAGCCCCCAAGTGTCAAGCTGTAAGCCTGCAGCGACTCGGGACTATTCCTTAAATTGTAGAATAAATCATATTCATTGATAATATATTAGCCATTGCGCTAAAGCGAGTTTGAAAACCTTGATCATAATAATGGTTATTGATTTATAAGAGCATGATCCCAATGGCGCAATCCAAATATATACTGGCGACTTATAATCTCAAGCCAGGCCGGGTTAATAAACACCAGATAATTTATCATCATATACTGGCGACTTATAATCGAAAACCAGGCCGGGTTAATAAACGCCGGTGATTTATAATCATGCTTTATTCAACTTGTTTCTGCATACAACAAGTTTAAAGTGTCCTGGCGGTTTACCGCCGGACGGGTCATAATGCCCAACATATAGCCCGGATTTATAACCAAGGCTGCACTTAAAAATAATCAAATATGAAACATATCATACCTGTGACATTGAATCACATCGTTCGTTTACCAACTTTTTGTAGTAAGGGTGATAACCCAAATTTTGAGTACTAATAACTCCTCCCATGGCTTGCCGGTTTATAGTAAAATCGTACCGCGTTGTAATAAACACCGTATTATCCATATATAATACTGGCGACTTATTGTCAAAACCAGACCGGGTTAATAAGCGCCGGACTATAACTGATCATGTACTGACAACTTGTAGTTGAAAGCCGAGCCGGGTTAATGAAGGCCGGTTTATCAAAAACATTATAAATCTCATCAAAGGAGAAAAACCTTGGCAAATAAAAGCATATGAAAACTTGTAGTCGAGGCTTTTCATGGGCTGCCAGGCCCAAAATCGAGGCTTTTCATGGGCTGCCAGGCCACTGAGTTAAACCATTTTACAAAGCCTTTTAAGATGGACCTCAATCTTTAACCAATCGTCGTTTTAACTTTGACAAGTTCAGGGTCTATGAGATTGACTTGTCAAAAGTTCAGCGGATCATACCAGGTTTACCTGGACGGAGTGGCTTACTTAAAAAGGCAGGATAACCCGGGGTTTTAGGTGAATACACCTGGCTTCCAAGCCGTGGCTTGATAGCCTATTACAAGTGTAGATTCTTTGTTCATTGCGAAGCAAAGAATCCCCAAGCAATATTTTGAGTTGTGCTCAGTGGGTGCCTATGTTTGAGTTGTGCTTTTGCAACACACTCTTTGGCCCCTAAGTAATTTTCTTTTGGCCTTGGGCCGATCAAGAGGTGTAGCTATGGTTCGAATACGACCAAACCCCCAAGTGATCAATAATATGATAAGCCAATAAGGCAGGATACCCATGTTTGAACCGCGCATCATGGCAGCAGGTCCTCTTCGGCAACTTTTAACTTTTTGCAAGAGATAAATTCCTCTTGAACCGGGATTTTGAACCGGATATTGAGAGTGTCAGAGCTTTGGAAGAGATAGTTTCCTCTTAAACCGGATTTGAACCAGATACTAAGGGCTTCAGCGCTGTGTGGGAGACGGGATTTCCCTTGAACCGGATTTTAAACCGGAAGCATCATTATGAGCCGGAATATTTCTGACGGCCTTTAAATTTTCATCAATATAATAGTAGCCTCCGGGACTGGGTTATCTTTCCCTCCATCGTCCTGGGGTTCTTGAACTTGCTTAAACTGGCGAAATTTGTCGATTCATGTCATCGTAGCCCCCCGAGTCTTAAGACGACTCGAGGAGTTGTCTTGAGACTCTCCGTATTGACCATAGCAGAAGGTATATATTATTGGTGTTGATGACGTGATGTGAATCCACAGAAGGTTGAGGTGACCGCGGTGGGTTATAAATGATCCCGTATGAGCCGTGTCAGCAACTCGGCCAATGGTTCCCTCCAACTGGCGATTTGAAGTTAACCAAACTGTAGTGGCGGTGACTGGTGCGCCTGCCCATTGAGCCAACCAGTGTAGATGGCGGTTGATAGTATGTGATAATTTGCCTCCATTTTGTTGAAAGAAAACTGGGCTACCCAAACTGTGACTTGCTCATACTCAATAAACAGCTCATGCAGACAGGTGCGGCCCGGTATGTTGATGTAGACCAGGTTGCGAGAGACGGACGACAAAGACGACCGCGGCTTCAGAGGCAGCACAGATAGCTGAGTCAGCCGCGGTGTTATAAGCCGGCGTAGACAGGCGAGTTTAGCCACATCATGTTGATGTAATGAACAATTGTCCTGCCTCAAAAACATCACAAGCCAGAGTAATTGTTCCTTGACAAAAACAATATGTGCTAATAAAATAGACCTTAGATGGATATCACCTGATATGTTAGGCCGGAAATTATCCGCCGCGGAATTGATAATCACCACGGTGACGCAAAAATTAATCACGGCTAAGTCTTCCGCAGGAGTAGACTGATGAGTCGACCGAGCCGGTGCGGGCGAGCAAGTTGTCCTCCGTGTTGTAAGCCGGTGCGGACACGTGAACCGGAAGCAAGGGCGGATAAGCGAGTCACCCGTGGCGTGGTAAGGCGGCGCGGATGGGCGAGTCAGCCATGGCGTTGTAAGCCGGTGCGGGAGTCCGTTGAGTAAGGACGACCACCTATGCCGAATGATGTTGGCACATCTCCATTTCCGCGATATAATGCCACTTTGTAATGAATAATTCTCCTGCATATAAAATACTGCAGGGCAAACTAGTTTTATTCGGATGAATTAATATGTGCTTAAAAATAAATAGGGTAAATAGCACTTAGTATTTTTTGTCGGACGAATGAGGATGCTAGTGTTGGATAATGCTGGATATAATTGGACGAAGCAGATGTTCGTGTATACTGATGTGAAGTAGTACTAACACCCACTGGGTACGCGCAGATGCCTTCACATATAATATTATCACATTTGCACTGTTTCTTCCATTAGTACTAATCTAATCTGGCTAGTGTTGCATAAGATCTTCACGTGGAAAAAACAGTAGCAGCAGATATGGTTAATACTCCCTGGCGTGTCCCATCACCACCAAAAACTGCTTTAGCCACTATGTGATAGAACTCTAGATTGATGTAGGCTAGATCAATCGGTGTTTTACCTTTCTCGAACCAGCAGCCATGGTGGTGTTGTGGCGGCGGTGATTGCAGTGAGATGGCAAGGTGGTGGCGGTGCTTCCCGTCAGCACTGCACTAACCTTAGATCGGTAGGGGATGTAGGTGGGGTGTACGGCATCGTGACAGACCTCGTGGTGCGAGCCATCAGCCACCTCCTCTTGAAATAGTGCAGACCTCTTTTATATAGTGCAGGTGACAAGGGCTTGTCAACCATAGTCGGTTGAGCGCCCCCGATCAGGGTGCGGATCTAAGGGCCCGGTGGGCCGTTCGGCCCACACGATAGAGATCATCCTAACACTGTGACCACAGCAAGCTTCTTTGCTCCCTTCACGACTGACTTCTCATGATTTAATCTATAAACTTGGCAGTATCTTCTCAGTGTGTTTGTTGCTTTGTATATTTCATACTTCCGACAAGCAAACTCAACCAGCTCCTCGTACATGGCATTACTGTTGTAATTGATTAATAAGGCCTGAAGACTGAAGTAGCTCAAGTCTCCATAGAAGCGGCAGTGGTGCTTTCCACAAGTCAAAGCTGTGAAAGGAAAACTGCAATCTTCAATGTCAAGGCTGTTGTTGACAAAGAGACGACCGGTTGAGGCAAGGGCGAGGCCATGGCGGCGGCTGCTGACGGGGTGGCGAAGGCGGCTCCAGGCGCGGACGACGGAGGCGGGTCAGGGCGGCCGGCCGGTTGAGGCAAGTGAGATGGCTCGGGGCCGCGAGGCGGGGCAGCTCGGAAGCAGCGCCAGGCCGGGGCGACTCAGCGGTGGTGGGTCGTCTTCAGGGCCAGTGGCAGAAGTAGGCTCTGGCGAGGTGACACGGGGGCGGCCGCGGCAGAGGAATGCGGCTGGTGTGACAGCTTTAGTGGCGCACTGGCAGGAGCGGCTCGGACGGCCGAAGGTACGGCGGCGACTCAAGCAAGGGCCGTGGAGGCGGCGATTAGACGAAGCGCCGGCTCAGACCCGTTCCTGCGAAGGCAACGCGAGGCCCGGGCCACTCGGACATGAGACCGACGACTGAAGTAGCGGCGGCTTATAACGGCGGCTTGCGGCAGTGAACCGGCAGGTGGGCGCGGCCACGGGAGCGGCACGGGTGCGCGGTCGAGCGCCGAGGCGAGGGTGCCCAGCGGCGGTCGTGGAGGCGAGCCACGGCGGCGGATCGATGAAGAACAAGGTGCTTGGGAGTGACTCGGAGATGGCGTTAGGTGGCGACTCAGAGGTGGAGACGGCCGTCGATGCAGAGACGAGGCAGCCTGGGAGGCCGATTCGTGGCACGGCGGCGACAAACGAACTAAGCCGCGGAAGTGGCCGTATCTGTTTGTGTGTCATGACCGTATCCAATTCCGAGTCGTGGCCCTTTTTTTGGATCTAGTGGACCACTTGATGCCCTCGATTGATGGATCTTGGCTTTGATGGATCACTAGATACTGCAGACAGCAATCGTTGAAAAAAGCTGATCGCGTGCCCTCCATTGCACGGTCGTACGCGGATAAATTTCCGCTGGTTTCGATGGATCACGTCGTGTTGCTGGCGGCGCACAAACCGTCAAACCCTAATTATCATTTATCTCAATATGGTCTCTATTATTCTTGTTGGAAATATGCCCTAAAGGCAATAATAAAAAGATTATTATTATTTTTTCTTGTTCATGATAATTGTTTTTTATTTATGCTATAATTGTATTATCCGGAAATCGTAATACACGTGTGAATACATAGACCACAACATGTCCCTAGTGAGCCTCTAGTTGACCAGCTCGTTGATCAACAGATAGTCATGGTTTTCTGACTATGGACATTGGATGCCATTGATAACGAGATCACATAATTAGGAGAATGATGTGATGGACAAGACCCAATCATAATCATGGCACATGATCGTGTAGTTCGTTTGCTAGAGCTTTTCCAATGTCAAGTATCTTTTCCTTAGACCATGAAATCGTGTAACTCCCGGATACCGTAGGAGTGCTTTGGGTGCACGAAACGTCACAACGTAACTGGGTGACTATAAAGGTATACTACGGTTATCTCCGAAAGTATCTGTTGGGTTGACACGGATCGAGACTGGAATTTGTCACTCAGTATGACGGAGAGGTATCTCTGGGCCCACTCGGTAATGCATCATCATAATGAGCTCAAAGTGACCAAGTGTCTGGTCATGGGATCATGCATTACGGTACGAGTAAAGTGACTTGCCGGTAACGAGATTGAACGAGGTATTGGGATACCGAGGATCGAATCTCGGGCAAGTAACGTATCGACTGACAAAGGGAATCGTATACGGGGTTGCTTGAATCCTCGACATCGTGGTTCATCCGATGAGATCATCAAGGAGCATGTGGGAGCCAACATGGGTATCCAGATCCCGCTGTTGGTTACTGACCGGAGAGTCGTCTCGGTCATGTCTACATGTCTCCCGAACCCGTAGGGTCTACACACTTAAGGTTCGGTGACGCTAGGATTATTAGGAAGACTTGTATGTGATTACCGAATGTTGTTCGGAGTCCTTGATAAGATCCTGGACGTCACGAGGAGTTCCGGAATGGTCCGGAGGTGAAGATTTTTATATGGGAAGTTGTCATACGGTCACCAGAAAGGTTCGGGGGCATATCGGTATTGTACCGGGGCCGCCGGAGGGGTTCCGGGGGTCCACCGGGAGGGGCCACCTCTCTCGGAGGGCCACATGGGCCGTAGGGGGCAGGGAACCAACCCCTGGAGGGCTGGGCGCGCCCCCCTTGGGCTCATGCGCCTAGGGTTGGGGGGGAAACCCTAAGGGGGGCGCCCCCCTTGCTTGGGGGGCAAGCCCCCTCCCTTGCCCCCCCCTATAGATCTCATCTAGAGGGGCCGCCCCTTCCCCTTCCCCTATAAATAGAGGCGAGGGAGGCTGCACAAAACATCCAAGGCGCAGCCTCTCCCCTCCCCAACACCTCTCCTCCTCCGATAAGAGCTTGGCGAAGCCCTGCTGGAATACTGCCTCTCCACCACCACCACGCCGTCGTGCTGCTGCTGGAGCTTTCTTCCTCAACCTCTCCCTCCACCTTGCTGGATCAAGGCGCGGGAGACGTCTCCGCTCCGTACGTGTGTTGAACGCGGAGGTGCTGTCCGTTCAGCACTAGGATCATCGGTGATTTGGATCACGTCGAGTACGACTCCGTCAACCCCGTTCTTTTGAACGCTTCCGCTCGCGATCTACAAGGGCATGTAGATGCACTCCTCTCTCTCGTTGCTAGATGAACTCATAGATAGATCTTGGTGAAATCGTAGAAATTTTTTATTTTCTGCAACGCTCCCCAACAATTCTGACCGCTCCTCGTGTAGACAATGTAAATCCTTTGCATCGGCTCTTTCCTCATCCGGCTAATCGCCAGCTTATTGATACCTTAGAAGTGATCCCTCCAAGAACACAACACCACCATGCGCAAGTCCCACGGTGGGCGCCAACTGTCGTGAAATTGTCATGGCAGATGTCCTAGTGTGAGGACTTAGTCGTGAGGCCAGCGCATGTATGTAGTAGCTTGAGAGGGGTTGATCGAAATCGAGAGACGCAACACAAGACAAGAGTTTAGACAGCTTCGGGCCCCGGGAAACATCATCCGGTAACAACCCTACATGTTGTTTGTGGCTAGGTCTCATTATCATCGCGAGGGAGTCGCCATAAACCGGCTCTCCCAGTTATGTCTAGCCCTAGAGATTATTGCTTGTTGCTTGTCCCTCTTTGGGGAGCCCTGCCCCTCTTTATATATGTTGAAAGGGCGGTTTACATGACTAGTCCTAATTGGATTAGGATTACTCTATTACAAGTGGAGTCTTAGTCTTGCTTCCTTTATAAGGGAATACTCCTTAAGCTTTCCTCTTAAACCGGCCCACCATAACATGAACCAGCCGTCTGGTCCTTGGGTCTAGTCCTTTATCTGACCCATTGTCGGGGTCATTCGTGAGTCGCCAGGCTCGTAAATCGTCAGACCAGTGAACCGCCAGACCCATGAATCGCCAGTCCTCTGGCGGGTTATGATGAAACGCCAAGTCTGGCCGGGTTATACTTCCGGCCGGGTTACGCCGCGGGGTATATCCCCGACGGAATGGCTGGCTCAACGTGAAGGCATTACGCTTGAAACTCGTAGAGAGGCCATGCTTTTGGTCTTCCGTTCGAGCGACTGTTCATGCGTGGATCACTCATCTACGGTTCGAGGGACTCAAAGTACGATTTACACCGACTCGTCGGCTTCCGTTGGTACTTGGAGTCGGTAGCAATCATGATTCAAACCGTTTATGCATCTTCAAATTGTTCCAAAGTGATCGTACGCCAGATTTCTTTGTTTCCTACTATGTTTCCAACGGTGAATATCCTTATTACACTAGAATTGTGTACTCCTTCCGTTTAAATTTTCTATGCATATTAGGTTTGTCTAAAGTTAAATTTTATATATTTTCAACAAGCTTGTAGAAAATATACTAACTTATACGCGACCAAATCACATCATTGGATTCATCATTGCAAATATTTTCACGCCATAAAAAATTGCCACTCTAAACGTTCATACTGTTAATTTTGTTCAAATTTTATAAAGATTGACTTTAGTCAAAATTAATAGTGAAATAAATAAAAAACACAGGGAATCATACGCTAGCATATTTGCTAATACGTACATATGACAAACAGTCTCTGTCAAACAGCTCCACCCGGAGACGTGACACATAGTCAGCAGCAATGCAACATATTCTTCCTCCAATTTGAATCAGTTAGCTAGATAACAGCCAATCCGGCAGGACGTGCGCGCAACACAGACAACACCTGGTCCTCTTGAAAAAGAAACCTAGGGTTCCTCTGCTTCACATCGGCACCACTGCCTGTCCGCCTTGTCTTCAATGGCTCTAGGGCCATGGAGGCGCGATGAGCCCTGGCACTTGCCCGCGGGAGGGATGTTGCTTCGTTTTTTGGTGTTTTTATGAGGTGGTTTAGAGTTTATGTCCTATTAAGGAAGACGAGGTGGCGGCGACTCTCTGAAAATGAAATAAGATTCTCTCTACCCAGCCCTCGTTTCAGAGATGCGTCTAACATCGTTAGAGAGCGTGTGGAGGTGTGTCTCTAGCGGATCTAGCGAGATTAGGTCGGTGCTAGTCTTCAGTGGATCCGCTTGGATCCCGTATTTGTTCGTCTTTGTTCATGTGTCTACAAGTTCGATTCATTCGATCTATACTTCACTTCCAGAGTGGCGGCTGTTGTTCTCGTGTGATGGTCCTGTGGGGTCTTAACACGATGACTTTCTGACAATCTAATATAACAAGTTTGTCCCGGCTCCTGTGAGAGAGGGTGATGACGGTGACACGCCTTCGGTTTGCTTCAGTGCTTGTAGTCGTAGCTAGGTGGTCTACACACCTGGAAATAATTTTAGTTATTTTTATGTTTTTTGTACTACCATGATAGGATGAATAGATCGGAAGTTTTTTTTGAAAAAAAAGCTAGCCTCCAATTAATCAGCACACAGGCGCCGCTCCCGTGGGACACCTTGATCCCCGAGTTTCACTTCCAACTGGCTCCCGTGGGACACCAGGACATCCTCGGGCCACCATCAAACAACTGCGTCATCCATCTCTAGCATCTAGTGGAGTGTAATCGAACTCCTCTGACCACGCAGATACAGGGCTTCGATCACAGTCAATCTCGATCTACCATCGGCAAGGGCAGAAGATCATGTTTCAGCATTAAGTTAACTGGGATACCATGCAAACACAAAATCGCCAAATCTAAGATTGTGCACAACAAAGTAAAATAGAACAGACAAAATAATTGATGATCAATAAGCATTCTCACAAGCATGTCACAAGAAGATTTTATTACAGATCACACCATTGTGCATCCTTTGACATCAGGTTTAGTGTAACTTTAGAAACATACGACACAGTAACAATACGCCGTGGATGGGTTTTCAACCCAACACTCTGATATCATGACGTCGCGTCCCCAAACATTCTGGCAGGCCCTCTTGCAATTTGGTTCCGTGCACGAAGGGCTTAAAAAACCAATTCGCTTCTGGCATTGCTCTGTACACAAGAACAAACATCATTAAAATAAGTCCAAACTGTGAAAATTCAAAAAACAATATCATGTACTCCGGTTAACAGGAGAATAGAAACGTATATAGGGATGGGGAGATTGATTCTGTACCAATATGAATGGAGTTTCCTAGCTGCACAATCACCATAATGCAAAGAAGAATAGCTTTCCCCTCCATAAGAGCAGACACAAATTTCTTTCCAGATGTACTTTGGCAAAACTGAATTTCTTATGCCTAAGGCTGTTTGAGCGTCCAGCAGCATACATGGTTGTATCTTTATATAAGACTCACAATGAGAGTGCACTTACTACCATCTCACTCAATAAATTTCTAAAAGATCTGACCATATCACTCAGCTTAATTTGCAAAATATTGTTCTATGTTTATGGTGGTATCCATTCACTGTACTGTAGTATTACATTTGTCCATATCTTTGGCAATATAAATTTGGGAGATTTCCTAAATTGTGCGCCATTAAATGTGATACAATCAAATCTAGTATTAAATAGCATATCATTTGAGTACTCGCACATTCGACGTGCTTAGGCCACCGTTGACCATCACCTGACAAAATTTATTCTCATGTTGCACGACAGCTTCTCATTTCCCTTCTCCTTCCTCGCATCTACTTCAAATTTATGCGTCGCTTGCTAGGCCAACGCTCATGCTATCAGCCGATCGGCTGTGCCCGACAGGTGGGTCCTGCATGTATCAGCATTTGTTACTTGAGTTGTGCCTCTCCTTTCACAGTCAATGGGCAACACATATCGGCATGGACCTACCTGTCAGACACTTGCGTACTCTTCAGATGGTTAAAAAAGATCAAGCAGGCCCTGGCACTCCGTTCCCAAACCCAGCCCAGCTCGCACTCCAAGTCTCCCCAATCTCCCACTTCTCTTCCAGCACCGGTTACAGCCTTCCCTAGCGAGCAGCAGCATGCGCCGTCTTGCCTGCCATCGTTCCATTACTAATAATCGAGGGGCCGCCCAGATCTTTTCCGCCGGCCCCTCCATCGTACGTCATTGCCTCTGTTTAGATCTTACAACCACGGCGACCTTGCTCTCCACCCACCCTAGTCTACTTCACTGCTCTCACTACAGCGTGTCTTTGGTCGATAGCATTGCACCTACCAGTCGAAATGCTGCAGTCGGTGCCAGCGCGGTAACATCACATGCTGCAGCCAAATCGGCTCCACCAATGGTCACCACACAGGTGACACGGCGACTACAGGATGACTGGGCATGAAGCACGAGCATGGCGGTAACGCCAATGACCATCGGCATGACAATTCTAGAGTCCAGGCGATGCTTATTTTCCGTACTAGCTCACTCTCCATTTGGCTCATCCCACCCCCAACCATATATTTCCTTTATGATCTTTCTCTGGTTCTGATGCGGGCACTGAAGAATCGAAGAGCTAAGGGACAACATGGTAAAGGACCCCCTCTCAGGCCCGCCTAGGTGCCACTGCGGCTGACGTGGGTGACCTGGATACCCCCGCTGGCCAATCAAAGGAGACTGCTCCTGATCCCGTTGATCTTGTCCAGAACGAGACGACTGGGTCCTCTCCTTCTTTTGGGGATACCGAGGCAACCCCTCCCCCAAGCCAGAAACCAACCTGCCATGCAGCGGTTTTGGAAGGCCGATCCCCTGCATGGAACGATTCGGCTGTCGACCCCGTGCTTGGCCCGGCCTCGAATCCCGCCCTGCCTCCTGCAGCCTCGGGCCCCTGTCCCTGATCCAGAGGACACCACACCCAATAGGCCACCTCCAAGGGCGCCCGCTGTGGACGAGCCATCCGCTCCTCTGCAAGTCCGTCCAATGGTGGGGGCCATGCTTGCTGATGCCCAATTGCAGCCCATACAACCCATGCAGATCCCATGCACGTCCAACGGCAACGCTCCATGCGCTATCCCATCCCACGCACTCCAGTTCACCGCTTCGCTCAGGCAGGAGACAGAGCCCGTCCTGGAGACTCCTGCGCCCCAGAAAAAGAGTGGTGCAATCCCCCCGAACTTCACCCCCCGCTGCAGCGGACTAATCGCCATGAACGACCGGGGTTTTGACTCCGCCGAATCCGCTGACGCACTGGCTAGCTACGCCAAGTTATTCGAACGGCCACTCGTCATAGACGTCATTCTTGCCTTTGCCGATTTCTTCGGATGGCAGCTACCGTGTGACCTGCTACCAAATCTTGCTCCTGGCCGAGCCCTGGGCATCTCGGCTTGACTGCGTCCGGCTCCAGTCCACCGCCACCCCCATCCTCTCTATGGATCTGTACAACAAAATTGTATTCTGGAATGTGCGTGGACTCAACAGTAGGGCGAAGCGCACCACTGTCCGCACTATAATCAACTCAGCATCCCCCTACATTGTCTGCCTCCAGGAAACCAAGGTCGCTGCGATCAACTTGCCTCTAGTTCTGGAGACGCTAGGGCCTATGTTTCATGACTTCTTCTGGCTGGCAGCAGATGGCACGCGCGACGATATCCTGCTCACGTGGCGCAGCGATGTCATCTCCCTCACCAACCCAATGATCGGGCTTTTCCATGTCTCGGCCCCTGTCTCCCCAGTTTTGGGCAGTCAGCACTGGTGGATCATAGTTGTGTACGGCCCCCAGAGTGAGCAGGACATGTGATACGTCTCCGTCGTATCTACTTTTCCAAACACTTTTGCCATTGTTTTGGACTCTAACTTGCATAATTTGAATGGAACTAACCCGGACTGACGCTGTTTTCAGCAAAATTGCCATGGTGTTATTTTTGTGCAGAAATAAAAAATCTCAGAATGACCTGAAAATCAACGGAGAATTATTTTGGAATATATAAAAAATACTGAAAGAATCCACGTCAGGGGGGCCTCCACCTGTCCATGAGGGTGGGGGCGCGCCCCTGCCTTGTGGGCCCCCTAACGCTCCACCGACCTCAACTCCAACTCAATATATTCGTGTTTGGGGAGAAAAAAATCAGAGAGATAGTTTCATCGCATTTTACGATACGTAGCCGCCGCCAAGCCCTAAAACCTCTCTCGAGGGCTGATCTGGAGTCCGTTCGGGGCTCCGGAGAGGGGAATCCGTCGCCATCGTCATCATCAACCATCCTCCATCACCAATTTCATGATGCTCACCGCCGTCCGTGAGTAATTCCATCGTAGGCTTGCTGGACGGTGATGGGTTGGATGAGATTTATCATGTAATCGAGTTAGTTTTGTTAGGGTTTGATCCCTAGTATCCACTATGTTCTCAGATTGATGTTGTTATGACTTTGCTATGCTTAATGCTTGTCACTAGGGCCCGAGTGCCATGATTTCAGATCTGAACCTATTATGTATTCATGAATATATGTGAGTTCTTGATCCTACCTTGCAAGTCTATAGTCACCTACTATATGTTATGATCCGGGAACCCCGAAGTGACAATAATCGGGACCACTCCTGGTGATGACCGTAGTTTGAGGAGTTCATGTATTCACTATGTGTTAATGCTTTGGTCTGGTACTCTATTAAAAGGAGGCCTTAATATCCCTTAGTTTCCGCTCGGACCCCGCTGCCACTGGAGGGTAGGACAAAAGATGTCATGTAAGTTCTTTTCCATAAGCACGTATGACTATATTCGGAATACATGCCTACATTACATTGATGAATTGGAGCTAGTTCTGTGTCACCCTATGTTATGATTGTTACATGATGAACCGCATCCGGCATAATTCTCCATCACCGATCTAATGCCTACAAACTTTTCACATATTGTTCTTTGCTTATTTACTTTTCTGTCGCTACTGTTACAATCACTACAAAACCCAAAAATATTACTTTTGCTACCGTTACCGTTACTTCCATATTACTTTGCTACTAAATACTTTACTGCAGATATTTAGTTATCCAGCTGTGGTTGAATTGACAACTCAACTGCTAATACTTGAGAATATTCTTTGGCTCTCCTTGTGTCGAATTAATAAATTTGGGTTGAATACTCTACCCTCGAAAACTGTTGCGATCCCCTATACTTGTGGGTTATCAAGACTATTTCTTGGCGCCGTTGCCGGGGAGCATAGCTCTATTCTTTGAGTCACTTGGGATTTATATCTGCTGGTCACTATGAAGAACTTGAAAGACGAGAAAACCAAAATTTATCCCTCAACTACAAGGGGAGGTAAGGAACTGCCATCTAGCTCTGCACTTGATTCACCTTCTGTTTTGAGTAAGCTTGCGACACCTAAACCTGCTTCTGTTATTCATTCTGATATGTCGCATGTTATTGATGATGCCACTTCTGCTATGCATGATACTTATGATGAAACTACTTCTATGCTTGATACTACTGTGCCACTTGGTGAATTTCTTGATGAACAACTTGCTAGGGCTAGAGAGAATGAAATTATTGAAATTGATAATATTGATGATAGTGATGATGAAGACTCTCCCCCTAATAAATACGAATTGCCTGTCGTGCCTGAGGGCTATGTTATGGATGAAGAAACTAAAAGAGACTTTCTTGCTTGCAATGATAGAAGTGTTCTTAAGAAATTATTAGCTAAGCTGAAACAAAAAACTCTGAATGCTAGAATGAAATATGATCCTGCTTATACTACTTCACCTATCTTTGTTACTGATAAGGATTATGAATTCTCTATTGATCCTGATATAATTACTTTGGTTGAGTTTGATCCTTTTTATGGCTATGAATCTGAAACTGTTGTGGCACATCTTACTAAATTAAATGATATAGCCATCCTGTTCACTAATGATGAGAGAACTCGCTACTTTTACATCCTTAAAATATTTCCGTTCTCACTAAAGGGTGATGCTAAGATATGGTTTAATTCTCTTGATCCTGGTTGTGTGCGTAGTCCCCTGGATATGATTTATTACTTCTATGCTAAATATTTCCCTGATCATAAGAAACAAGTTGCTTTAAGGGATATATATAATTTTGTGCAAATTGAAGAAGAGAGTCTCCCACAAGCTTGGGGGAGGCTTCTCCAATTACTTAATGCTTTGCCTGATCATCCTCTTAAGAAAAATGAAATACTTGATATCTTTTATAGTGGACTAACCGATGCTTCCAGAGATTACCTGGATAGTTGTGCTGGTTCTGTTTTCAGGGAAAGAACACCGGATGAAGCTGAAATTCTATTGAATAATATGTTGAGAAATAAAAATAATTGGACATGCATGCAAGGGATAATTAATGTCCTCCTTTGCTAGTACCACGAGGCATCGATTAGTGTGGCCTTGTATATCTGCAAATTGTAATTTTGATAGTGGCCCCTTGTATATAAAAATGGAAGGAGAAAGATGAGAGATAAGTCGAGGAGGAGTGGGGCGTGGTGGTGACTGGTGGTCGGACTGGGCGGAGACATGGGGATGGACGGCGCATTATGTCTAGGTTTGTATCTCTCTCACACACACCCACGTAGGTGGGGGAAGGTGCACGCACGGCGCACGTACCCCCGTCTCTTTCCCAACCACACCCGCGCGGGTACACGATTGAGCTCATTTCTGTACGAAAAAGGCAGCCCACGTGGTAATTTGGCACGTGTACTGGTTGTCCACTTGGTGGAGGGAGGATCGTCTACCACGGGTGAACAAACAAATTGCGACTTGACGCGTTATGTTAAATTAAAAAAAGAGGCAAACCATGCGGGGCCTACCTTAGAGGCAAGGCTCTATACACTGGAGTACTTTTGATGTGTCCCGTCAACTCGCAGAACGAGGAGAAGCTTGCTTAGTACGCCGTCTCCCCCGCCCACGGGCGCGGTGGCTCGCAGGATGAGGTGAAGCTTGCTTACGAGTAGTAGTAGTAGTACTACTACTACTGTACGCCTTTACGCCCGCTCCCTCGCCCACGCGCGCGGTGGCTCGCAGCACGAGGAGAAAATTTTACTACTCCCTCCGTTTACTCCTCGTCCCTACTACGTATACTTTGGTTAGTACTCCCTCCATTTGCTTATACAAGGCCACTATAAAAAAATATATTTTGCATCTATACAAGGCCACAAATAGTAATCGAGACAAAAGTTACTACTCCCTCCTATCCTGTTTATGGCTCAATTTCAAAATTTCTCCAACCAAGGTAGACGGTGAGTGGTCGAATTAATTTCGTAGTTTGCACAAGTAATTAGTACGCTTGTTTTTCTCAAGAAGTTATGTTTACCGAGGCATTAATTAGAACGAATGCATGAATGACCACTAAATTCCCATGAACTTGTACATGCATCGGTAAGTACAATAGTGCGCTTTACTACATGGCATTTTTGCATATGTGGAGGAAAGAGAGGCAAGGAAAAAGTGGAGAAGTGGGCTCTCATGCAAGAGCCAGCCTCTACTACATGGTGGAGCACTGGGAGAGGCACCTGTATGGAGGTGGTCAGGAATCAGGAGACTCACGCCGGTCGTAGCGCCATAGTTAAAATGATAATGGCAATTCAAGTCACGGGGCCTCACCTGTCCAGCAGTAACTCGCTGTCAAATCACACAGCCCTACTTTTCCAGCAGCCTACTCCCTCGTCTTCTCGCATCTCTGTCGAACCGACTAGGTGGAACTGCCCCGCCGCCTACCGCGCAGGAAAAGCCCCGCCAAGCCCCGCCCTTGACTTTTAAATACAACTACATACGCTTAAGAATCCAATGATATACTTTTTGTGACATAGCTAGTAACTCATATTTAGTTAGTCAAATGGATGAACTAGAACTACGTGCAGGCCCTATAAACCGAGACGCCTAAAAATAAAAAAACCGAGACGGAGAGGGTAGTTCAGCAGGTATCTTTTTAGATCAATATAGTCGGGATTCACCAAGGAGCAAAACCAAGTGGTAGGCTGCTCCTGTCGTGTGGGCGTAGCAACTCAAGCAGGGCCAGTCCGCACACGAAATGGCGACACACTTAACAGGACCCCTTTGGCCGACATGTGGCTCATCCACCGTCTTGTTCCACGTGCGATGCACCAAATTACAGTTCGGAGCAGCGGTTGGAATTGGAGGCACCCCGGTCATAGCGCCGCAGTAGTAGAAAATGAGCGATGAGGGGTCAAATCACAAAGCCCCACCTTTCCCGCATTAAGCTGGAGTGCTGGACGGACGAAGCAACCATCATTTCACTCTAGGGCGCAAGAGCATAAAGAAAAGAGAAAACAATGATGCATGCGGCAGCTACCTAGGGCACCCTAGGGTAGGGGTCTCCACTACAGATCCTTTTTTTAAAGCGTCTCCACTACAAATCGGCTTCTCCCTCATCCTATTGAAGAAAATCGATGATGAGTGCGGCGGTAGGGTTTGTAGGAGTACTACGGCGTGCGGGGCCACGTCGTAGTAAATGGGTTCGAGTCGATGCCTTAAATATGTGTGGGCCGCTTGGTTTTATGGGAACGAGGCAGCATTTTGGGTTCGGGGAACAGTGGAGATATAGTACGTACAAAAAATTGTGGACGTAGGTTCGACCAAAAGGCAATGATGCATGGGCCCTGCATTTTGATATACCCAGGTCCGCGTGAAATTTGCTACTCTACTCAAAACTAGTAAGGTACACATGTATTGAATTTCGAAACCAAATTATGAATAAATACACACTATAGCATGTAAAGCTTTCAGTCATATATGCATGATGTAGATGTTCTTTTAGTTCTTATAGTTCATCTCATTCAAAATCAATTAGTTTTATGAAAATGTTAAGATTCATGGGGTTGTGCACTGTAAATGATAAAGTAAAAAACAAATAATGGCAATTCATTTAGAAAAAAATAATCAATTATGATACAAAAGATTCTTGGAGTCTTCTAAATTGTACATGTGGCAGATCTGGTGGAATGTTGATGATATTCAACGGCCAGTAGTGCTCGGATTTGCCTATCTCTGCATTGTCAGGTTAGCTTCATCCAGCGACCATGTTTCAAAGTTATTGGCACACTATATAGTTCTCGTGCCATAGTTGCATGTTTTGGAAAAAAACTACTAGTGGGTTGTACTATCTATTTAGGAATAGAAGATGTATACATGGAAGTTGTAGGGAAAGAGATGACATGAAGCATCTCAATTCCTATGAGTAGGGATTGGAAAACAGATGTCATTTGGTTCACATCATAGGAACTTTTCTATTGAATCTAGAGATGACATGTATCTCAATTCCTATAAGGAGGGATTAAAAGATGTAATTTGGTTCATATCATAGGACCTTTTCTATTGAATATACGCTAATGTTTATTTTCCTTTGAAATTAAGGGAGTATAGGAATCCATTCATATGAACCAAGTGGCTCTAAAGCTATAGAAATGATATCATGTTTATTTACTTTGAAATGTCGAGTATATGAATCTATTCCTATGAACCAATTGGCTCTAAAGGAAAAAATCCTATAAAAATCATATCATATAGAGTTCCTATGATATTCCTCGACACTAAAGGATGCTTGAAATTTCTGCGGGTGATACGATGGTCTTTCTTTGTAGACTCCTCACCCATATTTATAGTTACCTCTCGAAGATGAATGAAATGATATATACAGGTATTCTACATGTGCAATTTGGTACACGAAAACTCGGTAAAAGTTTGCGAGGTTCGAATTTTCAATAAAGCTATATGCACTGCATTTCGGAACGGAGGGAGCATACGACAGTTGCTAACACTCACGTGGAAGATTTGTGTGTAGGAGGAGTGGCTGTTCTGTTAAATGACATGGCAAAACTGACACTGTCGGATGCCGATCTAACGGTTCTTACGACGTTCATCAGGAAAAGGCTTGTGGCGAACGTTTGTCGGATAATGATTTACGGACACATGCATTGCATTGATACGTGCCCCCTCTCTCTCACGCACATGCACCCTCACGAGTCACGACTCTCCCGAGTCCTCTCGCAGACTCGCACGTCGCACCCACCGTCTATCTGCAGGTACACGTCACACACATATGGGCTCTTCACACCCTACCCTCAGAACTTCTAAAAACAAAAGACGGCACGCACATTTTATTTTAGCTCACACGTCACACACTTATACTATTACTCTTGCGGCGAATGTTCTTTGGGCATAGTATATTGTACTCTCACGAAGAGAAGCGGTGCACGCACACACTAGTTCTCTCACACCCACTCGCGGGTACACGTAGGAGCGCATTTTTTTTGAAGCTAGTTCAACAAAATCACTCCACTATATATAAAAGCAGGAGCCTTAGCGCTTGCTTTACTAGGGTTCCTCTCGTTCACTCTCTCATACTCTCCAGATCTAAGCAAGACATAGGTGGCCACACTCTCTCTCGGCTCACGGCTGGTCACAAATCTGGCTGGACAACCTCGACCGGGTCAGGGGTGTAGGTGCATCGTTCACGCTGTTGTCGGCGGCGAGGGAGGAGACCAACGGCTGCCCGTGGCCCCGATCGGGCGGTCGTGCTGCCTCTCCCAGAGCGCCGGCTCGGGAGGGCCTCCGACCCCTTCTTCCTCCCTGCGGTATTGTGGCCAAGATGCGGCCTCTCGACGCCGTCTTTGCCACATGCCGACGACCCTCAGGTATATATTCCTTCGAAACCTGCCTTGCTCTACTGCCCCAGCTCCCTTCGTGTGGATCCTTTTCTACTTCCGTCCGCTGTTCCAAAGCCACCTAGACTTCTACTATTATTAGAAGTAAAGCTAGTTCATACAGTCGACTCAAAGCGTTGGTTCAAACAGGGAAGAAAGTGGGAAAGTTGTAGCATGAATCTAGGACTTGGTTCTAAGAGGAAACGGGGGAAAGTAGTAATATCTGTCACTGTTTAAATAACCATATTTCGTATTTGCGCAAACAGGGATGTCTGTCTCCGTATCGTTTCTATCCGCGCAATCAAAAGCACACACCTCAGTTTTAGTACAACTGCGCAAAATGAGATGGCTATCCCTCGTTGCCATCGTCTAACCTCCCGTCTTCAAGGTATCCCTACATTGGTAGTAGTAACTAAGGTAGAATGACCAACGCAATCTAAAAGAAGCTGTTTCGTACATTTTACTTCCTGATTGCAGTGCAGGGACGAGCGAAAACAACTGCATCCTTGTCCGGAATGCACTTTCTACAAGTTCATCCATGGACCGAGGACTAGCTGGCACGTCTGCACGGCGGTTTTTTGGACAGATGCGCGGACAAGAGACATTGTGGTCTGCTTATTTCTGCAAATAGTGGTGCTTAAATTTAGTGGAATGCACAAGCATTTTAGCTGGTCAGTACACTGCATGGTTCAGTTCAGCATTTCAGCTGAGACCACAATTATAACTGGTTATTTTGGAACGAGAGAACCTAACCCTGGATGGTGGCAACAAGAAAAAAACATAGTGAACTCCAGGAAATTTAAGCCTGCCGGGAGGCCCTTTGCTCAGAGAAGCCTTTTGCTTGTTTTTTCCTGATTTGTAAACCTTCTCACAACTTTGTCTTTTGCTATGAACTAGTATATGTTTGTTATGTTCTATGAATCCTTGAGATGTATAAAATTGCTTAACTTATGCTTTTCAAGTTTTTTATGAAGACGAGTTTAATGTGATTGTTCCACATGAGCGCTGGACTACCGTGTGAACGTTTGAAATTTATTACATTGTGTCCTCAATTAACTACATGAACCACTGTAACAAGATACATAGTTGTTTATATGTCAGATAGCAGATTGTTGATTGTTAGCTGGTCGATAGCCTAGTGTTGAAGCGAGCTGAGCCAATGTGCCGTGTTTTGCACAACTGCTTACAAGTAGGGTAGCACCAATTGTGTTTACAAGTACTTATGTATACGTCGACACATGGTTCTCGAACGAGTGCTCTATTTCATCAAAACACACACTGCTCGTATGATAAACCGTGACAACTTATGTCTTACCATGCCATATTCATGAAAAAACTAGTGAGGACGCATCTGTTTCGGCAACAATTACGATGGTTCTCACATGATTCACGGGCACAAAAAGTAGCAGCAGTTCCCATAGACGGATTCAAACAGAGTACTAGCCCCAGAGGGGTCGATAACAGGCAAGGTTCGGATAATTAGACACAATCCAAACTACTATTAAACACTAGCTGGGGCAACTATTTCATGCCTCGATCTAATTTGGGCTGGACACAAGATGGACCTTGCCATGAACATCATCGAGGACGTCGGCAACAGCTCAATCCTGTGAACCTTCATGAAGACAACCTTGTGGCCTTGCCACTGATAAACTTGTTTGTGGAGGCATGCCACGTCATCTTCCTGCGTAAGCTTGACAAGAACAGTATGCCTCACAAACGAAGGAGTAGCTTTGAACTTCTTGTGCTTCAATACACCCTGGACAACACGCCTGACAACAGTGAGGCTCGAATACAACTCTTCATTGGTATAACCGCAAATGGCTTCCAGGATCCAACAGCCTAAGACACTACTAGGAAAAGGCATGCTAGTGGCGCACCAGTTTTGCCTACTAGTGGCGCACTACTGGTGCGCCACTAGCATCACGCCATTAGAATTAAATTCTAATGGCGCACCACTGGTGCACCATTAGTATCTGGTGTTCTAATGGCGCACCACGTAGTGCGCCATTAGTATCCCACAGGTGCGCCATTAGTATCTCGTATACTAATGGCGCACCACATGGAAGTGCGCCATTAGTAACAATTGTTTTAATTTTTTTTTGTTTTTTCTTAATCTCAGGTCACTATTTCACATATGAGATATCCAACACATATATATACAACAAGCATCAATATAACAATCATATCCAACACACAAGTTTCATCATATATGCATACATAGCCAGCACATAGTTCCATCATTACATATTACAAAAGTTTCACATTGTTCATCCAACACCGTTATCCATCAATTCACAAAAGTTTCACATTGATACAAAATAAAAACAAAAATGGAAAAGAAGCACTCCATCCATGCAAGCTTCCGTGAATTAAATCAAATCTGCAAAATGATAAACAAGAAGTTAGAAGAAGCAGAAGAATAAGAAGAGAAGTAGAAGAAGAAGACTAGAAGAATACTAGAAGAAGAAGAACACTAGAAGAATACTAGAAGAAGAATAAGAAGAAGAATAAGAAGAATAAGAATAAGACTATAAGCTTATTATGTAAACTTGATCATTTTGTGCTAACATAAGTAATTTTGGAGCTAACCTATAGGAAACTAAGCATATAAGCTCTCTAAGTTAGCATATTAGAGCCAACTTAGGTAAAATGAAGCTAAACTATGTCATTTTGGAAAAGAAGAAGAATAAGAAGAATAAGAAGACGACTATAAGCTTATTATGTAACTTGATCATTTTGTGCTAACATAAGTAATTTTGGAGCTAACCTATAGGAAATTAAGCATATAAGCTCTAAGTTAGCATATTAGAGCCAACTTAGGTAAAATGAAGCTAACATAAGTCATTTTGGAAAAGAAAAGAATAAGAAGAAGACTATAAGCTTATTATGTAAACTTGATCATTTTGTGCTAACATAAGTAATTTTGGAGCTAACCTATAGGAAACTAAGCATATAAGCTCTAAGTTAGCATATTAGAGCCAACTTAGGTAATATGAAGCTAACCTATGTCCTTTTGGAAAAGAAGAAGAATAAGAAGAATAAGAAGAAGACTATAAGCTTATTATGTAAACTTGATCATTCTGTGCTAACATAAGTAATTTTGGAGCTAACCTATAGGAAACTAAGCATATTAGAGGTAACATAGGTAACTAAGTATATATATATATATATATATATATATATATATATATATATATATATATATATATATATATCATTTTGGAGATCTGACATACCTGACATAGTTCAGTTCTCATTGTTCTTCTCCTTCTCCTTCCTCAGCCTGATGCGCCAAGAGCGGCAAGGCGGTGGAGGCAGCTGTGGGATGTAGTCTTCTACCACAATTGGCGTGGTCATGTCGCCCAGCTGTGGGATCGACGGCGCCACCACCTGTGCGTGGTCATTGTCGTGCACCACCACCATCAGCGAGGCCACGTTCAGGCGGGGCAGGCACGACCACCTCTAGGTCATCCTCACCACCACCATCTCTTGCCCATGGTCAGCCACCACCATCTCTTGCCCTTGGCCAGCCACCACGAGCGCTAGGTCATCCTCAGCCTGATGCCCATCGTCATCCTGCAACTCCTCATCCCCACTCTGCTCCTCTTCTCCCCCACTCCAGTCCGGATCATCCTTCTTATTGTCTATATATATATATATATATATATATATATATATATATATATATATATATATATATATATATCATTTTGGAGATCTGACATACCTGACATAGTTCAGTTCTCATTGTTCTTCTCCTTCTCCTTCCTCAGCCTGATGCGCCAAGAGCGGCTAGGCGGTGGAGGTAGCTGTGGGATGTAGTCTTCTACCACAATTGGCGTGGTCATGTCGCCCAGCTGTGGGATCGACGGCGCCACCACCTGTGCGTGGTCATTGTCAGGCACCACCACCATCGCGAGGCCACGTTCAGGCAGGACGGGCACGACCACCTCTAGGTCATCCTCAGCCACCACCATCTCTTGCCCATGGTCAGCCACCACCATCTCTTGCCCTTGGCCAGCCACCACGAGCGCTAGGTCATCCTCAGCCTGATGCCCATCGTCATCCTGCAACTCCTCATCCCCACTCTGCTCCTCTTCTCCCCCACTCCAGTCCGGATCATCCTTCTTATTGTCTTTGCTGCTGCCAGAATTGCTGCTGCTTTCGCTAAAGCCAGAATCGCTGTTGCTTTTGCTACAGCCATAATCTCTGCTGCTTTGGCTGTAGCCAATGTCGCTGCTGCTGCTCCCATTGCCTGTCCAAATGCAACAATGACCGTTAACAATCAATGTGAGACAAAGCCAAATGTAGAGGAATAAGAAGAGGCAGAACACACTAGCATCTTTGTCGTCAGCGTAGCGCATGCGACACATAGTCGCGTTGAAAACCTTCACGATGAGCATTGTGGCGTCATCGTCGTACCCGAAGAGAAGAAAGTACCCGGTCCGCAGGTCGTAGGAACTGTAGAACTTCTCCCAGCCACGGCACATGTACATGTGGCCCTCCTCGATCACCAACTCCACGTCCGACAGCCTGCGAATCCCGCTGCCGGCCTGTCGGAGCTTCACATTATCGGGCGGATCTTCACCCAGCATGTTCATAAAAGTGTCAGGCAGCCTCTGCAATTTGGGACAATGAGTGATGTAGCAAACAACAGAGTTATCATAATGAGATGGGTGAAGGGGAGATCTCTCGTTTTATATACCTGCCTCGTGGCTGATACTGAAGAACTCAAAAGCATCCAACTCATACTCCGGTGAGGCAGAGCGGCGGTGGCTGCTTCCCCCAATCTCTGATAAGCAGCACAAGAGACCAATTAGTACCCTTACAACATTATCATACAACATTATAGCAGCATAAATTTTGAGCAAAAGATAATCAACTACACCAATGCACTTCCGAAGTTCCCGCTTCCCACCCATGATGTTGTTAAGCGAGGACTAGTGCCAAATGCATTTTCGGTACGAAAATACATCACATGCCACTATGTTATTTAATATTATTCTTCTCGAAGACTAATGATTGTTACATCCTACTAAAATGATGTTCTGTCCTCAGAGATGTCTCGTTGCTTATGAGGAAGCAGAAAATAAACACTTGAAAAAAGCTCTCGTCCTCGAAGATGCAATATCTGATTTACCCAAGGTTGGTCCTGAAAATTTCCTCCCCATGTTCAATTAATTCTGGAGTGCTGCTTGAGACTTTTTTTATGTCTGTATGAATTATATTGCTTTCTACAGGTTCAGAACCATCAGCATAATGATGTCATGGAGTATGGCAGTGACCCCAAAACAGAGTTCCAACGCTATATCCGGCTCAGCAGTAAAGGTGTGACCTATTGAATGTGCAAGCTTAATGTCAGCAACTAGTTTCTTTATAATGATTTTTTTCTCTGTTATGCCTTCTAGCTTTGCATATGCAGAGTTATGTTTTTTTTTTCAATCATGTGGGTGGGTTTAATGATGTCAAAACCTTGCCGTAGTTTCCACTGTTTTAATGTTTTGTATGATTTCTTGGTTATATTACCGTTCTGAGTTATGTAGTTCTGTTATTTTATTTAAAGACATGAAGGGTTAGTTATTTGAAGATGCTACTCCTTAGAAAGGTCAACTTTTCGATCATCAGCCTCTACAATTAAACAATGATGCATTCTTCCTTTTCCTTTCCATCTTCTTCTTCTCCACCTCTCTTCTTTTCTTGTTCTCCTTTTCCTTTCTTCTCCTTCCTCCTCCTCCTCTTCTCCTTCTTCCTTTCTTGTTATGTTTTCAACTTTCTTCTTATTCTTCTTCCTTTTTTCCTTTTTCCTCTTCTTCTACTTCTTCTTCTTTTTTTCAACTTTCTTCTTCTTCTAATTATCTAAACCTAAATCTAGCACTAACCTAAACCAACCACTAACCTAAACCTATCAATAACCTAATTAAACCTAAACAGCAAAGAAAAACAGTAGAAAAAAACAAAAAATGCTCACCTTGGCTCCGGGGGAAGGGGGTGGTGGTGGACGGCCGCGGTTAGGGCAGCGGCGGCGGGCCCGGTCTGGGGCGAGGGACGAGGGGGCAAGGAGCCTGGCTCAGCGGCCTTGCGGGCAGCAGGCGGTGGTGGCGGCGGGCACCAGGCGCCGTTCAGGCGACAGGCGCCGGGCGCCGGGCCGGTGGCGGGTGGTGAGGCGACGGGCGAGGCGGTGGGGCCAGGCGGTGGCGGATGGTTGGGACGGTGGGCGGCAGGCGAGGGAGGTGGGGCAAGGGGCGCGAGGGAGGCGGCAGGCGAGGGATCGAGATGGGGCTCGGCATTACTAACAATTTTTTTTATTTTTTTTCAAAACTACTAATGGCGCACGGTCGGTGTGGTGCGCCATTACTATGTCAACTAGTAATGGCGCACTATACCACGGTGCGCCATTAGTAACAAATGTTTTTTTCAAAACTACTAATGGCGCACCAAAGACCAGGTGCACCATTAGTAATATCCTACTAAGGGACAATCGCATTTTTACCCCTAGTTGGTTCCTACCCACGGATTTTGCCCTTTCTTTTCGAGCTTGCTCAGTTTTGCCCTTACTTTTTCCGTTGAGGTCCCTCGAATGCCCTTTGACCATTTGACCAAAACTTTGAAAATTCATAACTAATTCATATGAACTCAGAAAAATGCAAATAAGATATCAAAATGTTCAGATAAACATTACCTTTATGAGCATATCATTTGCATTCAGGACAGATGCACCCTTTAAACTACCTGAGCTAATTAATTTTATTAACATTATTAAAAATAAAAAGGTATAAACAATATTTTTTTTCATGAATAAAAATTACATGCAAATGTTGGTGATGTTTTCTGAACATCCTGATATCTTATTTGCATTTTTCTGAGTTTGTATAAACTTTTTATGAAGTTTCCAAATAATGGTCAAAGTCATTAGAACATTCTTAACAAGATGATACGAACTCAGAAAAATGCAAATAAGATATTTGGATGTTCAGAAAACATCAGCTACATTTGCATGTAATTTTTTTTCATGAAAAAAATATTGTTTATACGTTTTTATTTTTAATAATGTTAATAATATTAATTACCCCAGGGAGTTTAAAGGGTGCTTTTGTGCTGAATGCAAATGATATGCACATAAAGGTAATGTTTATCTGAACATTTTGATATCTTATTTTCATTTTTCTGAGTTCATATGAATTAGTTATGAATTTTCAAAGTTTTGGTCAAACGGTCAAAGGGCATTCGAGGGACCACGACGGAAAAAGTAAGGGCAAAACTGAGCAAGCTCGAAAAGTAAGGGCAAAACCCGTGGGTAGGAACCAACTAGGGGTAAAAATGCAATTGTCCCTATTACTAATGGCGCACCAACACATGGTGCGCCATTTGTAATAGTAATGGCGCACCACATGTCTGGTGCGCATTAGTGGCCATATCATCTATAGCCCTTTTCCTAGTAGTGAGAGCTCTGTTTTCCCAGTGTGTATAATCAGGTCGTCCGCCTCATAGCGAGTGACATGTACAACCACACAATCCTTGTCTGCCTCGGGGCTCTAATTAAAACAGAAACAAATTCCGAATTACTTTTCAGTATAATAAACACAAGTTATTTAAACCACTATGTATAGCATGGCATCGAAGCTAATAAAATTTTGCATTATTAATCACCACATACTTCCTTTTCTAAAAAAATCACCACATACTTAGATGAAAAACCACAATCGAGATCAGCAAAGAAGGAAATCACCTTGGGCAGCTCGAAGGGGGAAAACTGCTCCTGCAGTGCCACGGGGGCTGTAACCTCAAACGGGGCGTTGACCATCTCAGTAGTGGCCGTGAGCGTATCTGGGGTCAGCTCGGTGGTTGCCTCCATCTTCTTGGAGCTCTCTGTCTCGTGGGGATCAGCCTCCCGCGTCTGCTCCAATATCGGCAGATCTTTGCCTGGTTCTCCTTGGTCCATCATGAAACTAACGAATACTAGGAGACCACCGAAAGGAAAACACAATCGCAATGACAATGAAACAAAAAAGAGAGTGAGGATCGGTTACTGCTTTGCAAAAGATTTTTTTTCTCTGAACGAAAATATACCAACATCACGGATCCGCTTACCCTCCCTTCGTTCGGAGAGAAGAATAGTGGCGGAATCACGAGTGTTGCCTTTCTTGAAGACGGTGAGGGAGAAGGGGATTCAGCGAAGAGTGAAATGATGGTTGCTTCGTCCGTCAAACTTAGACTGCGGGGAGGTGGGGTTTTGTGATGCGACGGCTTGTTACTGCCGCGCTACGACCGGGGTGACTCTCCGCCTGCATACTGCCCTCTAATTTGGTGGATGGCATTTGGGCCCGCGCGCTGCATGGTCCGCATGTCGGTGAACAAAGGTATAACGGCATTCAGTAGAGGGAGATTTTTCAATGACCTAGGAGGCGCCAGAAGCGGTAGAGTGTCTCCACTATACTAGTAGTAATTGTTTTTCTGGGTAGCTGTAGAGTGTCTCCACTGTACTAGTAGTAATTGTTTCTCTGGGCCCAAGACAAAACAACCCATCCACACTAGTAAATAGTAAAATCAATTCAAAAGCCCATATATTTACTGAATGAGAGGCGCTACCCACACCCAAAGACACCCCCCAAAAACCTGGGTGCTCTTCTTCCTCCTCGCTCCCACCCACCTCACGTCATTTCGCTCCACTGCATTCCCAAAATTCCTCACCTTACTCCTACTGAAAACCCCAGCTTCCCTTCTTCCTCACTCCTACAGAAAACCCCCAGCTCCCCTTCTTCCTCGCTCGCACTACAACTAGGCTTGTCATTCATTACTCTGCTCAAATCTGTGAGCGCGACGCGACGCCCTCGAGGAAAATGGAGTCAGCTGACCCCAGCGCCAAGGAGATGAGGCTCCCGCCAGCGGCGACGCCTGTTGTAGATACCGCACCCGGCAGCGCGGGGAGAAGCGGCGACCCCGCCCCCATCGGAGCCCAGGAACCCATAGAATCTCGGGTGGACCGCATCAGCGATCTCCCGGACGCCATCCTTGGGGAGATCATCTCGCTTCTCCCCACCAAGGATTGCTGCCGCACCCAAGTCCTCTCAATTCGGTGGCGTCCTCTATGGCACGCCGTGCCCCTTAATCTCGACTGTCATCAGCTATCTCTCTTCATGATTTTAAAATCCCCAGAGCCATCATCTCCTCCCACCAGGGCTCCGTTCAAAGCCTCTGCATCCCGTCATGCTACCTGAGCAAGCATACCATGCCCTGCACGGTGGACGCCTGGCTGAAATCTCCTGAATTCACAGAACTACAGCTGCTTGAGTTCTACTATTCCCCTGGAAATCACATACCACATACCGAACGCCATGAACTTGTGCCCTTAGCACTAATGTCCATCTCGCGGTTTTCCTCCTCTCTCCACACTGCCACCTTTGCGCTGTGCTACCTACGAGACAATCTGGTACTAAACCTTCGACCCCCATTTCTCAAGAAACTTTCACTTGTGCGGGTTCGTATATTGGAGGCCTCATTGCATAGCATCATCCACTCCAGTTGCCCTGCGCTAGTGTGCTTGGTGCTTGTTTTCACAGTTAGATTCGGTTGTCTCCAAATAAAGTCGCCTAACCTTGTAAGAATTGGAATTTCTTTTGACGGAAGGCAGCTCATCATCCAAGATGCCCCTTCACTTCAAAGGTTGATCCTTGATTCTAGTTATCCAGCGTTGCAAATAATCGTCCTCTCTGCGCCTAAACTGGAGACCTTGTGTGTAATACATGATCTCTGTGCTCATTTCAATATGGTGTTTGGCTCCACAGTTCTTCAGGTACTTTATATTATTCTCTACACTTGTAACCATAAGCTGCATTTTAAATTTCTGCGCATAATTTATATATCATCTTGGAGTACACATATTGTACTAATATTATGTTCTATGCTCAATGAAGAGTTTCTCCATGGATGGCCTATCAATGGTGCTGGATTCTATCAAGATCTTATATATCCAAATGAATAGTTTTGATCTGAACAAGATTATTCGCTTGCTGCAATGCTTTCCATGTCTGGAGAAGTTGTATATAAAGGTGATAATTTCACGCACATTGGAAGCCCGCATATAGTGTACTAGAATTAACCGTTCAGTTGTTGCTCTTTCGACACTCTTCTTTTAGACCTTAACTGTTTTCAATCTTCATGTATATTTAGGCAACAAGATAGGGTAAGAAAGTCATAAACAATCGGTGTATTCGTAAGCATCAGAATTTTCTCACTTCTCATGAGATTCAATTGAAGACAATAATGATGAAGTCATGTACCTAGGGTAGGGTCATAGACCTGCCCAAAGGTACCCTCCCCAAGGACACTCGCGAAAGAAGCTGCCTTCCAGTCGACCTGGTAGGCTTCCACTCGACAGATTCAAAGACACTCGACCATGAAGACCCACTCGACCACCTGGAGTTCAAGAGCCACTCGGCGTCCAAACGGTCTGTAGTTAAGTAGTATTTATGGTCATGATGACACTTTATGTAAGGCGTTACCAGTAACGCCTAGCCTTAATGTACCTTAAACCCTCCGTTACGTGGGCTGGCTGGGGTCCTGGCGCACTCTATATAAGCCACCCCCCTCCACAGGTAGAAGGGTTCGCACCCCTGTAACACATACGGATATAATCCAGTCGACCGCCTCCGGGCACCGAGACGTAGGGCTGTTACTTCCTCGGAGAAGGGCCTGAACTCGTAAATCTCTTGCGTATACAACTACTCCATAGCTAGGATCTTGCCTCTCCATTCCTACCCCCATTCTCTTTGTCGGACTTAGAACCACGACAGGTTGGCGCCCACCGTGGGGCGGGTGTTCTAGCGATTTGTTGGAGAAGTTGGAATTCTTTCGATCTCCTACATCATGGTTTCAGGTGGAGTTCTGGTCGAGGGCCGCGAGATCCGTCTCGGTGCGCTCATGTTCGTCGCCGATGACTCTGCTTGGCTTCAGGAGGCTCCACTCGACGTGGACGCGCTCCCCGTCCGCGGGGCGACGCACTTTCACGCTGCAGTGTCCGCGGCGTCCTCCTCATGCAACCGCCGACCCAGTATGGGTCGGCTCCTGTGCCGTCCTCGCTCCCAGTCTCCCGCCGGCGCAAGCGTTCCGGTCGGTCGAGGCTTCAGTGGTGGGTGAGGCATGCGGTGGCTCGCCAGTCGGCCACCCCCAAAGTCGGGGCGATCGAGCCCGACGAATCTCTCTACGGCCTGTTCAACCTGTCGACTGGCTCCGCAGAGACTGCGTCCGAGTGCGATAGCAGTGACCCGGTGGCAGAGGTTCTGATGGTCGATGGACCACACAATCCCCCCGGATTCCCCCGCACCAACGGAGGTGACGGTGGAGGCGATCCGGAGCAAGCCCACGAAGAGTACGTGCCCGAGCCCCTCACTTCGCTTCACAGGGAGGAGCTTCACCGTCGGAACGTGGATGTGCTTCACACTCCTATCGTTGGAGAAACCCCCGAGGCTCGTGCCTTGGAGGATGCGCGCTGGCCAATAACCTGTTCTGAGCGCACTCGGACCGAGAACCTTCAGCGAGTACTCGACGAGCGCGCGCGACAAAGGGTTCCAGAATCCAATCGATGTCAGCTCTTCCAGCCACCAACTCAGGTATATTGAACTCCGATTCAGAATTTAGCACCTGCCGCCCGTATAGCAGAGTCAATTGAGCCCTCCCAGTAAGAGGCGGGTAGAGGTTTGCTACAAATCAGAGATCTGCTCCTGGCGGCAGGAGACCAAAACTCAGTCATATCACAGTCGCGGAACAGGATTCACCGCCGATCAGTCGCTGCGAATTCATTCCAGTCGGCCCATAGTCCGAGATCGCCCCCGAGGCGTGAGGAACGTCGAGGCCGGCGTGATGATCAGTACAAGAGCCGCGAGAAATATGAGCACCGATTCGATCGCAATGATCAACGTCGAGTGCCCACTCCTCCCCCAAGGGGTGGATCATACGCTCCTCGGCAACAGGACGACAGACGCCAGCACAGTGTTGGGCGAAGAGTTCCAGTCGACCCCAGGGAACCAAGCTTTGATGCAAGATCTATTATCGTTCAAGGTTTGGTCGGCAGGAACAGAGCTCACCGAGATGGCCATGACAGAGATGTTCCCTCCAGCAGCAGAGTTCATGTCTCAGGGCCGGAGTGTTTCAGCAGAGCCATCAGAGCCGCGGTGATTCCTCCCAACTTCAGGTTGGCGATCGAGTCGATAAGTTCACTGGTGAATCCAAGCCCGACACTTGGCTTGAAGATTACAGAGTGGCTGTTCAGATCGGCGGCGGCAACGATGAGGTAGCCATGAAGCATTTGCCTCTTATGTTGGAGGGTTTAGCCAGAGCATGGTTGAATCAGTTAGCAGCCAACAATATTTACACTTGGGAAGATCTTGCCCGAGTGTTTGTCAGGACATTTGAAGGGACTTGCAAGCGACTAGCAGGGTTGACGGAGTTGCAGTCGTGTGTGCAGAAGTCAAGTGAAACTTTGAGAGATTATATCCAAAGGTGGATCACTTTGCACCACACAGTTGAGAATGTATCTGATCACCAGGCAGTCTGTGCCTTCAAAGATGGTGTCAAGAACAGAGTGTTGAATTTGAAATTCGGTCGAACCGGGGATATGACCCTGAGTCGGATGATGGAGATTGCCACCAAGTATGCAAATGGTGAAGAAGAGGATCGGCTCCGGAGTGGTAAATACAAATCGGCCGCTAATGAGGCTAGCGGAGGAAATTCCAGTCGGAAGCGAAGCAAAAGCCGAGCCAGCTGCTCCGGAGAGGCCTTGGCTGTGACCCCAGGAAAGTTCATGGGGAAACCCAAGGGTCCTTGGAACCCCAAGAAGGTGAAAGACCAGGATGGAAATGACGTGTTGGATTTGCCATGTCACATCCACACGAAGAAAGATGAAGAGGGTAAACTCATTTACCCGAAACATACCACTCGACAGTGTCGGCTCTTGATTCAGCAGTTCCAAGGGAAACAACCCAAGGATAAGGATAAGGATACAGACAAAGTTGAGGACAAAGATGACAGCGATGATGGATATCCCCAGGTCAATTCCACCCTGATGATTTTTGCTGACGTTGAAAGCAAGAGTCGATTGAAGGTTATCAATCGGGAAGTGAACATGGTCGCTCCGGCGACGCCCGACTATCTGAAATGGTCCTAGACCCCCATCACATTCGACCAGTCCGATCACCCGACGCACATTGCCACCCCTGGGGGGCAAGCACTGGTGGTTGACCCAGTCGTCGAAGGCACTCGACTGACCAAAGTTCTGATGGATGGTGGTAGTGGATTGAACATATTGTACGCAGAGACATTGAAAGGGATGGGCATTCCGATGTCCAGACTCAGTACCAGTAACATGAGCTTCCACGAAGTCATTCCTGGAAAGAAGGCTGAGTCACTCAGCCAAATTGCTCTTAATGTAGTTTTTGGTGATTCGAAGCATTTCCGGAAAGAAAAGTTGACCTTTGAGGACGTGGATTTCCAAAGAGCTTATCACGCTATTCTGGGAAGGCCAGCATACGCACGTTTCATGGCCCGACCGTGTTACGTGTATCTTAAACTGAAGATGCCTGGTCCCAAGGGCGTGAACGCTGTTACGGGTAATCGGAAGAAGGCGGAAGAGTGCTTCCAGAAGGGCTCTAAGATCACCGATGCTCAGTTGGTAGTGGTAGAGTTATAAGAGTATCAGAAAACTGCAGATCCGAGTGATTTGTTGCGAGCTAAGAAGCCCGCTACAGAGTCAGCATTCCAGTCGTCCCGTGAGACGAAACAGGTTCACATTCACCCGACTGATCCCAATGCTGCTCCGACCAACATCTCAACAACACTCGACTCAAAATAGGAAGAAGCGCTCATCCAGTTCCTCCGTGAGAACTGGGACATCTTTGCATGGAAGCCTACTGACATGCCGGGTGTTCCTGTGGGCTGGCTGAGCACCGCCCATGAAGTCGACCAAAAAGTCAAACCGGTTAAAGAACACCTCCGACGGTCCGCCGTCCAGAAGAGAAAGGCCATTGGAGAAGAGGTGGCTCGGCTCTTAGCGGCAGAGTTCATCCGAGAGATCTACCACTCCGAGTGGCTCGCCAATGTCGTCATGGTCCCCAAGAAGGACAAGTCGTTGCGCATGTGCATCGATTTCAAGCATATCAGTCGGGCCTGCCAGAAAGATCATTTCCCTCTTCCTCGCATTGACCAAATAGTCGACTCAACTGCGGGACGTGAGAGGTTGTCTTTTTTAGACGCCTATTCCGGGTACCATCAGATCCGTCTGTATGGACCCGATGAGATTAAAACAGCGTTCATCACTTCATTCAGGTGCTTCTGTTATGTCACCATGCCATTCGGTCTCAAGAATGCCGGAGCCACATTCATGAGGATGATTCAGAAGTGTTTGCTCATTCAAATCAGTCGGAATGTGGAAGCGTACATGGATGATATAGTGGTCAAGTCACGAAAGGGTTCCGACCTGTTGACTGACCTTGCTGAAACGTTTGCCAATCTCAGGAGGTATGATATCAAGCTGAACCCATCAAAGTGCACATTTGGAGTTCCTGGTGGAAAGTTACTCGGTTTTCTCGTTTCTGAGCGGGGAATCGATGCTAACCCCGAAAAGGTTGGCACTATACTCCGAATGAAGCGCCCTGTGTGTGTGCATGATGTCCAGAAGCTTACTGGATGCTTGGCCGCTTTAAGTCGATTCATCTCTTGCCTCGGTGAAAAGGCATTGCCTCTTTACCGACTGATGAAGAAGTCAGACAAGTTCGAGTGGACTCCAGAAGCTGATGCAGCGTTTGCAGAGCTAAAAGCTCTGCTCTCCACCCAGCCGGTGCTTGCTGCTCCAATCAGCAAAGAGCCTTTGTTGCTTTACATTGCAGCCACTGGACAAGTCGTAAGTACCGTACTTACGGTCGAGCGGGAAGAAGAAGGAAAAGCCTTCAAAATTCAACGCCCAGTTTATTATCTTTCTGAAGTGCTGACCCCATCAAAGCAAAGATACCCTCACTATCAGAAGCTTGTTTATGGGATTTATATGACCACAAAGAAGGTTGCTCATTATTTCTCTGATCATTCCATTACGATTAGTCGTGACGCCCCATTATCGGAAATTCTTCATAACAGAGATGCAACTGGTCGAGTGGCTAAATGGGCGATTGAACTCCTTCCCCTTGATATCAAATTTGAGGCAAAGAAAGCCATCAAGTCCCAAGCAATAGCAGACTTCCTCGCCGAGTGGACTGAACAACAGCTTCCGACTCAAGTTCGCTCGGCGCACTGGACTATGTTTTTCGTTGGTTCCAAGATGCTGAACGGTTCTGGTGCGGGGGTTGTGTTGGTTTCCCCCCGAGGAGATAAACTCAAATATGTTCTCCAGATTCACTTTGATTCTTCCAACAACGAAGCAGAATATGAAGCACTCCTGTATGGGTTGCGTATGGCCATTTCACTCGGCGTCCGTCGCCTTATGGTCTGCGGCGACTCGGATCTGGTTGTCAATAAAGTGATGAAGGAGTGGGATGTCAGAAGCCTAGCTATGACAGGTTACTGTAATGCAGTGAGAAAGCTGGAGAAGAAATTCGAGGGGTTAGAGCTTTATCATATACCCTGACTGAAAAATCAAGCTGCGGATGATTTGGCGAAGTTAGGGTCCAAGAGGGAAGCCATTCCCAGTAATGTATTTTTGGAGCACATTCATGCACCATCAGTGCAGGAGGATCCTTTCACAGAAGAAGCCCCGCAGCAAAAGAGTGTCAATGATCCAACTGAAGTTGAGGTCCCAGCCGTGGTCGACCTGATTATGGAAGTTGTGGTCATCACTCCCGACTGGACAGTGCCATACATCGCATATATCCTAAGGAAAGAGCTCCCAGAGAATGAAGAAGAGGCTCGACAGATCGTCCGTCGATCCAAGGCCTTCACAGTGATCAAGGGACAGTTATGCGAGAAAGCGCGATCGAGTCGGCCAAGTGTATCACGCCAGAAGAAGGTCAGATAATTCTTGAGGATATCCACTCGGGGACCTGTGGCCATCATGCGTCCTCTCGGACCATTGTGGCTAAAGCATACCGAGCAGGATTTTACTGGTCGAAAGCAAATGAAATGGCAAAAGAAATAGTCGACAAGTGTGAAGGGTGTCAGTTCTATTCCCACATGTCACCCAAGCCCGCCTCAGCCTTGAAGACCATTCCGCTCGTATGGCCCTTCGCTGTTTGGGGATTAGACATGATTGGACCGCTGAGAACTGGCAGAAGCGGCTTCACTCATATGCTAGTAGCAGTCGACAAGTTCACCAAGTTGATCGAATCCAAGCCCATCAGTTTCATCAGAGAGTTGATATTCAGATATGGAGTTCCGCATAGCATCATCACCGACAATGGGTCAAACTTCGATAATGACCAGTTCAAAGCCTTCTGCGACTCTCAGGCCACGCGGGTCGAATATGCTTCAGTTGCTCATCCTCAGTCGAATGAACAAGCTGAGCCTGCAAATGGCCTCATTCTCAAAGGGCTGAAACCACGGCTGATGCGTGATCTCAAGCACGCAGCAGGAGCTTGGGTCGACGAACTTCCATCAGTTCTCTGGGGATTGAGGACAACTCCTAATCGGTCGACTGGGAGAACTCCATTCTTCCTGGTCTATAGAGCTGAAGCAGTTATGCCGTGTGACCTGCTTCACAATGCGCCTCGAGTCGAACTATACTCTGAAGAAGAAGCAGAACAAGCACGGCAAGATGCAGTCGACCTCTTGGAAGAGGAGAGGGAGATGGCCCTGATCCGCTCGACTATCTATCAGCAAGACTTGCATCGATTCCATGCCAGAAATATGAAGAGTCGAGCCTTCCAAGAGGGAGATTTGGTCCTCCGAGTGAATCAACAAAAACCACACAAGCTCGCTCCCACTTGGGAAGGTCCCTTGATCGTCACAAGAGTTCTCCACAACGGAGCGTACCATCTCTACAACGTTGACTGCCAGATCGACGAGCCTCGAGCTTGGAATGCGGAGCTGCTCCGCCCCTTTTATACTTAAATACTCACTCGGTTGAGATGTAATAAAAGTACTTTTGTAGTTTGTTTATCTAAGACAAGAACGTTATAATTTTCCCAGTGATTGTTATTACTTTTTGTTGAAATTTCCCCAAGTGGGTGGCTTAGCTGCGAATCCGGTTCGCCTAAGTTTGTAAAAAAATCCTTTCCGAGTGGCGAGCCAGTCTCCCACTCGGGGGCTTAGCTGCGAATCCGCTTCGCCTAAGTATTCAAAATCCTACCGAGTGGTGAGCCAGCCTCCCAATCGGGGGCTTAGCTGCAGTCCAAGTACTCGCCTAAGTATTCAAAATCCTACCGAGTGGTGAGCCAGCCTCCCACTCGGGGGCTTAGCTGCAGTCCAAGTACTCGCCTAAGTATTCAAAATCCTCCCGAGTGGTGAGCCAGCCTCCCACTCGGGGGCTTAGCTGCGAATCCGCTTCGCCCAAGTATTCAAAATCCTACCGAGTGGTGAGCCAGCCTCCCACTCGGAGGCTTAACTGCAGCCCAAGTACTCGCCTAAGTATTCAAAATCCTACCGAGTGGTGAGCCAGCCTCCCACTCGGGGGCTTAGCTGCAGTCCAAGTACTCGCCTAAGTATTCAAAATCCTACCGAGTGGTGAGCCAGCCTCCCACGCGGGGGCTTAGCTGCAGTCCAAGTACTCGCCTAAGTATTCAAAAGCCTACCGAGTAGTGAGCCAGCCTCCCACCCGGGGGCTTAGCTGCAGTCCAAGTACTCGCCTAAGTGTTCAAAATCCTACCGAGTGGAGAGTCAGCCTCTCACTCGGGGGCTTAGCAACAGCCCAGGGATTCGCCTAAACATTCAATATAATGAGCAACGCCAAGAGGCGGCTTACGAGGTGCAGGTCGGCTGCTACCTTCTCCTTCAGAGCTACACCATAAAAATCCTACCGAGTGGAGAGCAAACCTCCCACTCGGGGGCTTAGCTGCAGCCCAGTGCACGCCTAAGTAATAGAAATCCTACCGAGTTGAGAGCAAACCTCCCACTCGGGGGCTTAGCTGCAACCCAGTACTCGCCTAAGTAATAAAAACCCTACCAAGTGGAGAGCAAACCTCCCACTCGGGGGCTTAGCTGCAGCCCGGTGCTCGCCTAAGTAATAAAAACCTTATCGAGTGGAGAGCAAACCTCCCACTCGGAGGCTTAGCTGCAGCCCAGTGCTCGCCTAAGTATTCAAAATCCTACCGAGTGGAGAGCAAACCTCCCATTCGGGGGCTTAGCTGCAGTCCAGTGCTCGCCTAAGTAATAAAAACCCTACCGAGTGGAGAGCAAACCTCCCACTCAGAGGCTTAGCTGCAGCCCAGTGCTCGCCGAAGTAATAAAAACCCTACCAAGTGGAGGGCAAACCTCCCACTCGGGGGCTTAGCTGCAGCCCAGTGCTCGCCTAAGTAATAAAAACCTTATGAAGTGGAGAGCAAACCTCCCACTCGGGGGCTTAGCTGCAGCCCAGTGCTCGCCTAAGTAATAAAAACCCTACCGAGTGGGGAGAAAACCTTCCACTCGGAGGCTTAGCTGCAGCCCAGTGCTCGCCTAATTAATAAAAAGCCTACCGAGTGGAGAGCAAACCTCCCACTCGGGGGCTTAGCTGCAGCCCGGTGCTCGCCTAAGTAATAAAAACCTTATCGAGTGGAGAGCAAACCTCCCACTCGGAGGCTTAGCTGCAGCCCAGTGCTCACCTAAGTATTCAAAATCCTACAGAGTGGAGAGCAAACCTCCCATTCAGGGGCTTAGCTGCAGCCCAGTGCTCGCCTAAGTAAGGAATTCATCCCAATCCGCAAGGACGATGAGGTACTGGTCGACTGCTACCTTCTCCTTCGGAGCTTCGCCACAAGTACAACGTACGGTCCATCCCAATCCGCAAGGACGACGAGGTACAGGTTGACTGCTACCTTCTCCTTCGGAGCTTCGCCACAAGTACAACGTACTGTCCATCCCAATCCGCAAGAACGACGAGGTCAGTCGCAGTCTGTGCTCCGTCTCTACCCGCAAGATAGATGAAGTACAAGTCGACTGGAGTTTCACCTCAAGGATACTACTTACAACAATGAAATATATTCCGAATGAAGAGCAAAGTTCTCTCAAGGCAAATAAAGCATGTTCAAGGATAGATCAAGTTCGGATAAACGTCCCACGGATCCAAAAGTGCTCAGGCGTTAAGCACATTAAAGTTTGTCGGTTACATAAAACCACTTGGCATTCCGAGGCAAATTTAAGGTGGGACTTAGAAGTTTTTACCCCTCGGTGGAGGACTGGAAGGTGCAACAAACTGGTCGAGGTCGATTCCGTCGGCAATACGGGTAGCAGCAGCGATGAAGGTCTCCATGAAAGATCGGAAGTCGTACTTCCTGGTGTTGGCAACTTTGAGGGACGCCAGCTTGTCCTCTTGCACTTCCTTGCAGTGGACACGATCCAGAGACAGAGCAACATCAGCACCACAACTGGCAGAAGACTTTTTCCATTCTTGCACTCGAATTGGAATCTCATTCATTCGAGTCATTAAGGATTCAAGGTCATTCTGAAGCGTCTACTCTGGCTAGAGAGTTGAGTCGATCCGCGACACCGCAACTTTCAGTCGAGCAAGATAGTCCACCACGCTAGCAACGCGAGACTCCAGTCGGAGCACATTCATAGCAGCTTCGTCCTTCACAGGAGAGTTGATGGGGTCCAGGCTGGTTTCCACTCGACTGGTTTCTTCTTCGAAGTTTTGACAGAATTCTGAAAACACAGCTCAGACTCAAAACAACAATCATGCGATGAGCCGGTGATAGCAAGACAGTCGGATAAAAGAGATTACCTTCAAGCATGAGGAACAGCTTCTTGGCGAGCCCTCCAAGATAAACCTCCAGGTCATTTCGCTTCCCCGCCAGTTGGCCAGCCTTGTCAGACAGAGCAATCTTGTCGTTCTTCAGTCGACTAACTTCCTTGTTAGCCGCGTCAAGAGCGGCTTTCAGCTTGGCATTTTCATCTTCAAGTTTGCCGACTGAGGCAAGTTTCTCTTCAGCGAGCTTTGTTTTCTCCAAAGCCGCCTATACAGGCCTCTCTGCAAGGTCAAGGTCCTTCTTCTTGAGTCTCCTCCAGTTTATCTCAAAGCAACAATGAGAACAGAGTTGAGAATGAACAGAAAAACAAAGACAACAAGTCAAGTTCTCACCAGCCATACCTTTAGCTTCATCGTTCGCCTTCTGCAAATTCTCCTAAGCAAGCTTCAAGTCGAGGTTGAGCTGGATCTGTTTGTTCTCTAACTCAGTATAGCGAGCCACAAGCTCACAAGATTTCTACAAAGAGTCAATCAACAAAAGACATCAAAGACAGATCACTTCCGAGTGACTAAGGAAAAATCATAGCATTTCTAAGACTACAGCCGAATCAAAACATTCGACAGTAGTCTCGGGGACTACACCCAGCGGGTGCACTCAGCGTGCCCCCACTGGTTTTACCAATTTGGTTCGAACAGTCGACCAAAAGAGGCAAAAAGGTTACGATTCTAAAACCATGGCTAAGTGTCAGCGGTCAGCCGCGGTAAAAAAACAGTTCTTTAGACTATAGTCGACTGCACGCAGTCCACCATAGTCTCGGGGACTACACCCAGTGGGTGCACTCAGCGTGCCCCCACCGGTTTTACGGTTCCACTCGACTTGGTCCGACCAGACCGAGTGAAGAAGTTCAAAGTATAAAGACTATAGTCGACTGCACGCAGTCCACCATAGTCTCGGGGACTACACCCAGTGGGTGCACTCAGCGTGCCCCCACAAAAACTCAATCGACACACCCACCCAGTGGGTGTACAGATATGGAAACCTTCGAGAAGAAGCAGTTTCAGGTGGCGTGTCCCTAACAGAGCAAGCAGTTTCAGGTAGCATATCCTATGAGCAAGCAACGATCGACTTACTTGGACATTGCTCTGGAGAGCTGAACTAGCATCATAGGCCGCCTGGCTGGCCTCTCGGACTGCCTTCACTTGCTCCATCATGATCCTTGCCTGGCGTATAGCCTCCTTAGCAGCACTCACTTGGTCTTCCGGGACGTGGTGTATAGCAAAAAGGGATGGTGGATCAGCAGTCGACGAAGTGGGTCGGGCACTTGTCAGCGGTACATCAAAAGACACAGAAGCCCGAGCGGGGTTGCCTCCCTCGGAAACCAGCGTCTCAGGTATCATTACAACTGGAGCAGCCTTGCCAGCAGGCACCCTCTTGTTCTTCCTCTTCCTCAATGGCGTTTCCTCGTCATCATCGGGGAGATCAATGACATGAGGCGGAACTACAAGAAAGATTCAAAAGTAAGCATGGAAATCCAATCGACTAAAAGCGAAACTGCAGAGATCATACCAAGGTTGGAGGTGACGGCATCTTCCATTTCCTGATCTTCGTGCTTGGCTGAGGTCTCGGAGGTAGCAGCACTGCAGATTTCAAGAATCGGCTGATCAGTCATCGAGTCGACCAAAAATACACTCATGTTGAATAGGGAAATACGAGTTCTGCTGATTACCCGGAGATGGTGGGAATGACCATCCGCATCTTGGGCAGGGCCTTCGCCGGCTTCGACGATGTTGCTCGAGGTTGCTTCGGCGGTTTCTCAGTCGGCGCAGGGGAAGTTGTCCGAGGTCACTTCATCGACTGCCCAATGGGCGCAACAGCTTTACCGCGCTCGGCTGCCGGGTCATGCGTCGACTTGGACCTTCCTTCTGAGCGGGGAGGATCGACGTCTTCCTCCTCTTCCTCCTCCTCCTCCTCTTCACCAGAGCTGTCGTCCCCCTCATCCTCCTCGCCGTTGGACTCCCATTCCTCCGGGCTTTCACCTCCGCTTCCTTCTTCTTCTTCGACTGGTTCGTGCGCCCCGTTGGGCATCGAGTACATCTCAGTGGTGGCCTAGAAGACAACAAAACAAGGCAAAAGTCAGTCGACGAATTTGCGTCAAAACAGAATGAATGCAGCAGAATCACACTCGGAGATAAGTGGTTATACCTTGTTTGGATCGTAAGAATGGTCGGGTGGGGGAATCCTCCTAGCTCCGCGAGGATTATCTTTGTTTCCAGTGATGGAAGTCATCCACTTCTCCAGCGTGGCGTCATCGACCTCCTCTGGATGGACCCGAGTGGTATCATCCGTACCGGAGTACATCCACATCGGATGGCCTCGGTATTGGAGTGGCTGAATACGCCGTCGGAGGAAAACTTCCAGAAGATCCATGCCGGTCACCCCATCGCGAATAAGCTGGACTACGCGTTCCATCAACAATTTTACTTGGGCCTTGAGGGAGTCCCGGATTAGGGGGTGTCCGGATAGCCGAACTATCACCGTTGGCCGGACTCCAAGAATATGAAGATACAAGATTGAAGACTTCGTCCCGTGTCCGGATGGGACTTTCCTTGGCGTGGAAGGCAAGCTTGGCGATACGGATATATAGATCTCCTACCATTGTAACCGACTCTGTGTAACCCTAACCTATCCAGTGTCTATATAAACCGGAGGCTTTTAGTCCGTAGGACGAACAACAATCATACAATAGGCTAGCTTCTAGGGTTTAGGCTCCTTGATCTCGTGGTAGATCTACTCTTGTACTACCCATATCATCAATATTAATCAAGCAGGAGTAGGGTATTACCTCCATCGAGAGGGCCCGAACCTGGGTAAAAACATCGTGTCCCTTCTCTCCTGTTACCAACCGCCTAGACGCACAGTTCGGGAACCCCTACCCGAGATCCACCGGTTTTGACACCGACAGGCCTTCTCCTCTGGTAGCACCTTCAGGGAAGATGGCTTGTTCACTCGACTCATGGAGAAAGGAGGGAGTCCAGTCGACTGCCCCGGCGTCGGCTGGTCTTGGCAGTAGAACCAGGTCGACTGCCACCCTCTAACCGAGTCAGGGAGAGTCATAGCCAGAAAAGCGCTCTTCTCCCTCATCTGGACCCCGAGTCCCCCACACATCTGGATTACTTGGGTTCTCTCGTCATTCGGGTTCGTTTTCTTCACCGTCTGAGAGCGACAAGTGAATATATGCTTGAAGAGGCCCCAGTGCGGCCGACAACCCAAGAAGTTTTCGCACAACAACACGAAAGCAGCAAGATAGACAATGGAGTTGGGAGTGAAATGATGGAGTTGCGCTCCAAAAAAGTTCAAAAACACCCGGAAAAAGGATTCGGCGGCAGAGAAAATCCCCGATCTACGTGAGGGGCTAGGAGAACGCACTCACCCTCTTCGGGCTGCGGCTGCCACTCCGTTCCCGGAAGCCTCGCCGACCCATGGAGGATCAGTCCCATGTTGGCCAGATCGTTGAGGTCCTTCTCGGTGATGGTCGAGCGGATCCAATCTCCCTGGACCCAACCTTGCGGCAGTTTGGACCGCGAAGAAGATCCGCCCCGACTGGGCGCTCTCCCCTTCGCCTTCGCCGCCGCCTTCTTCACCCGCTCCAAGGCTGCGGTCTTCTCCTTCACCATGGTCGCCGGCGAAGCAGGTACTGAGCTGCGGCGCTGAGCAGGCTAAGGGCGCAGCAGAAGGATTTGGAGGCGGAGGGAGGGGAAGATTGAGGTCGCACTGTTCAAAATACCCCGTCCGATGCCTTATATGAGGCCGCTTCCGAGTGGCTGACTGGTAGGCCCGGGAAATCCTGTCAAATCCTACAACAGGCGCGCACGCTATATGTGGCGAAAAAGGCGGCGCGAAGATCGAGGCGTCATCGCCTTATCCCATCCGAGTGCTGCAGTTTTATTTGCTTCGCGCGCTTCCCAAAATTCAGATCCCGCGGAATCCGCTAACCGCGGAGCAACCTGACAGACAGCAGATTTCCTCCGATCCGTCGCTCGGAAATCCTCAAGTTCACAAAGTTCACTCGACAAATGTGAAGAATGGATCAAGGCGACTGAAAGAGAAGTTGACGCCATCACTAAAAGGTCGTTGATCCAGAGTAAGACACACTCGCAACACAAAGAACAGGTCTGAAAGATTATCAACTCCTTCCTCACTCAAACATCTATCCATTCGGGGGCTAATGATGAATTCATGTACCTAGGGTAGGGTCATAGACCTGCCCAAAGGTACCCTCCCCAAGGACAGTCGCGAAAGAAGCTGCCTTCCAGTCGATCTGGTAGGCTTCCACTCGACAGATTACCATGAACACCCACTCGACCACCTGGAGTTCAAGAGCCACTCGGCGTCCAAACGGTATGTAGTTAAGTAGTCTTTATGGTCATGATGACACTTTATGTAAGGCGTTACCCGTAACTCCCAGCCTTAATGTACCTTAAACCCTCCGTTACGTGGGCTGGCTGGGGTCCTGGCGCACTCTATATAAGCCCCCCCCCTCCACAGGTAGAAGGGTTCGCACCCCTGTAAGTTGTAACACATACGCGTATAATCCAGTCGACCGCCTCCGGGCACCGAGACGTAGGGCTGTTACTTCCTCCGAGAAGGGCCTGAACTCGTAAATCTCTTGCGTATACAACTACTCCATAGCTAGGATCTTGCCTCTCCATTCCTACCCCCCATTCTACTGTCAGACTTAGAACCACGACAAATAACGCTAGAACGATATGTAGACAACCGTGCAATCACAAGATTTGTCACATTCTTCCTGCTGAATGTGAGGTTACTATTGTCCATCAGGCTTAAGTTTATCAGCAGCATGGTTTTCATGGATGGGTATGTCGAAGAGCAAAAAAGGAGTTTCAGGTGGGCAAAAGAGCTTCTGAACATGCCGGGCTTCTATTTACAACATATTGTGGTCATAATCCAGTAAATTTTATGACCCAGGATGTTCATTCTATGGACCTGACCGATCTATTTGACTGTGACTGCCGAAAACAGTGTTGGAGTTAGATGTTGTTGCCCTTTTCAATCTGGTTTTTTTTGTAAACCTGATGAACAATTAACCCGCGTGCTTTTGTACAGTTTGTAAGCGGGAGTTAGATGTTCCTGCCCTTTTCAACTCGGCTGTGACTGCCATATTTTCTTTGAAACAAGGCAAATGGATTGCCATTCGTTTAATTTATAGTGCAGTGAAGTAACAAATCCCAACCAAGGGAAATAACATCACTCTCGCCGGCTGCTTGAGCTCACTGTACATTACAGAAGCCAAGTGATTAGCCCCCACCAGCACCCACAAACTTATTTCGAACTAGCGCATCTAATGGGCTATAAATTTTCATAGGAAAGGCTGCATGACCATGACAGATTTGGATTCTGACAGTTGGGACCCGCGAGGAAATAGCCTATCCAAGGTGGTGTCGACTTACTAGCCAGTCAACAAACGATTCTGCCTACCAGCCGTTGGATTGACATCCAACATCTGTCGTGTATCTTCTATCTCTTGTCTTCTTCTTCCTCCAGCCGCCCAAACCAAACCACCCCGTCGGCTCCGCCTGCTCCCGCCTCCCATGGCTGGCTGCGCCTCCGCCGCCCTACCGTACGTACCCTCCAACGTTGGCCAGTCCCTCCCTCTATTCCCCCACACGTCCTGTTATTCTCTGGCGACGTCAGCCCCAACACGCACCCGTGCCCGAACCAGTCAACCCTCGTACTCCCCTCCGCCTGCGACTGGACCGGCGCATGTTCAATGGCTCCTGTTCGTTCCGTCCGAGGCCTCGCCGTCGTCCTCCGCCTTGCGGCCTTGGTTCGCTCGCCGTGCGCGGTGCGCCGCCCTCTTGCGTTGTCAACGTCGTCAACAACCGAGAGGAACAAGGAGATGACTGGACGTGGAGAGGATGACAGTAGGGACCCACGAGCGTCATGGCAGTATGCAAGCAAGTGCCTCTATAGTACAAGCCCAAAAATATGGTTCCTCCTAATGGTTGGACATCTGGGGCTCACGCCATTGTCAATGTAGTCAATAAACGAGAGAATTAAACTACGAGCGGCTAACACCAGGGACCCAGCAAGTCACGCAATTTTTTTTAGGAACAAGCAATTGTTATTGTTGGGGAACGTAGTAATTTCAAAAAATTTCCTACACACATGCAAGATCATGGTGATGCATAGCAACGAGAGGGGAGAGTGTCGTCCACGTACCGTCGTAGACCGAAAGCGGAAGCGATAGAACAACGCGGTTGATGTAGTCGTACGTCTTCACGATACGACCGATCAAGTACCAAACGTACGACACCTCCGAGTTCAGCACACGTTCAGCCCGATGACGTCCCTCGAACTCCGATCCAGCCGAGTGTTGAGGGAGAGTTTCACAAGACGATGGCATGGTGACGATGTTGATGTTCTACCGACGCAGGGCTTCGCCTAAGCACCGCTACAGTATTATCGAGGTGGACTATGGTGGAGGGGGGCACCGCACACGGCTAAGAGATCAATGATCAATTGTTGTCTATGGGGTGCCCCCCAGCCCCCGTTTATAAAGGAGCAAGGAGGAGGGGGCCGGCCAAGGGGAGGAGGCGCGCCCAAGGGGGAGTCCTACTCCCACCGGGAGTAGGACTCCTCCTTTCCTTGTTGGAGTAGGAGAAGGGAAGGGAGAAGGAGAAAGAAGGAAGGGGGCGCCCCTCGTCCCTATTCCAATTCGGACCAGCCCATGGGGAGGGGTGCGGCCACCCTTTGGGGTCTTTTTCTCCTTTCCCGTACAGCCCATTAAGGCCCAATACGAATTCCCGTAACTCTCCGATACTCTGAAAAATACCCGAATCACTCGGAACCTTTCCGATGTCCAAATACAGTGGTCCAATATGTCGATCTTTACGCCTCGACCATTTCGAGACTCCTCGTCATGCCCCCGATCTCATCCGGGACTCCGAACTCCTTCGGTACATCAAAACTCATAAACTCCTAATATAACTGTCATCGTAACGTTAAGCGTGCGGACCCTACGGGTTCGAGAACTATGTAGACATGACCGAGACACATCTCCGGTCAATAACCAATAGCGGAACCTAGATGCTCATATTGGCTCCCACATATTCGACGAAGATCTGTCTCGGTCAGACCGCATAACAACATACGTTGTTCCCTTTGTCATCGGTATGTTACTTGCCCGAGATTCGATCGTCGGTATCTCAATACCTAGTTCAATCTCGTTACGGCAAGTCTCTTTACTCGTTCCGTAATACATCATCCCGCAACTAACTCATTAGTTGCAATGCTTGCAAGTCTTATAGTGATGTGCATTACCGAGTGGGCCCAGAGATACCTCTCCGATAATCGGAGTGACAAATCCTAATCTCGAAATACGCCAACCCAACAAGTACCTTCGGAGACACCTGTAGAGCACCTTTATAATCACCCAGTTACGTTGTGACGTTTTGTAGCACATAAAGTGTTCCTCTAGTAAACGGGAGTTGCAGAATCTCATAGTCATAGGAACATGTATAAGTCATGAAGAAAGCAATAGCAACATACTAAACGATCAGGTGCTAAGCTAACGGAATGCGTCAAGTCAATCACATCATTCTCCTAATGATGTGATCCCGTTAATCAAATGACAACTCATGTCTATGGTTAGGAAACATAACCATCTTCGATTAACGAGCTAGTCAAGTAGAGGCATACTAGTGACACTCTGTTTGTCTATATATTCACACATGTATTATGTTTCCGGTTAATACAATTCTAGCATGACTAATAAACATTTATCATGATATAAGGAAATAAATAATAACTTTATTATTGCCTCTAGGGCATATTTCCTTCAGTCTCCCACTTGCACTAGAGTCAATAATCTAGTTCACATCACCATGTGATTTAACACCAATAGTTTCACATCGCCATGTGATTAACACCCATAGTTCACATCGTCATGTGACCAACACCCAAAGGGTTTACTAGAGTCAATAGTCTAGTTCACATCGCTATGTGACTAACACCCAAAGAGTACTAAGGTGTGATCATGTTTTGTTTGTGAGAGAAGTTTAGTCAACGGGTCTGCCACATTCAGATACGTATGTGTTTTGCAAATTTCTATGTCAACAATGCTCTGCATGGAGCTAATCTAGCTAATTTCTCCTACTTTCAATATGTATCCAGATTGAGACTTAGAGTCATCTAGATTAGTGTCAAAACTTGCATCGACATAACCCTTTACGACGAACCTTTTGTCACCTCCATAATCGAGAAATATATTCTTATTCTACCTAAGGATAATTTGACCACTGTCCAGTGATCTACTCCTAGATCACTATTGTACTCCCTTGTTAAACACAGTGTAGGGTATACAATAGTTCTTGTACACAGCATGGCATACTTTATAGAACCTATGGCTGAGGCATAGGGAATGACTTTCATTCTCTTTCTGTCTTCTGTCGTGGTCGGGTTTTGAGTCTTACTCAATTTGACACCTTGTAACAAAGGCAAGAAACTCTTTCTTTGACTGTTCCATTTTGAACTACTTCAAAATCTTTTCAAGGTATGTACTCATTGAAAAAACTTATCAAGCGTCTTGATCTATCTCTATAGATCTTGATGCTCAATATGTAAGAAGCTTCACCAAGATCTTTAAGCTTTGCAGAATAATTATACATTATTTCCGATCAACAATATGTCATTCACATATACTTATCAGAAATGTTGTAGTGCTCCCACTGACTTTCTTGTAAATACAGGCTTCACTGCAAGTCTGTATAAAACTATATGCTTTGATCAACTTATCAAAGCGTGTATTCCAACTCCGAGATGCTTGCACCAGTCCATAGATGGATTGCTAGAGCTTGCATATTTTGTTAGCACCTTTAGGATTGACAAAACCTTCTGGTTGCATCATATACAACTCTTCTTTAATAAATCCATTAAGGAATGTAGTTTTGTTTATCCATTTGCCAGATAAAATGCGGCAATTGCTAACATGATTCAGACAGACTTAAGCATAGATACGAGTGAGAAACTCTCATCGTAGTCAACACCTTGAACTTTGTCGAAAAACCTTTTGCGACAATTCTATCTTTGTAGATAGTAACACTAATATCAGCGTCCATCTCCCTCTTGAAAATCCATTTAATCTCAATGGCTCGCCGATCGTTGGGCAAGTCAATCAAAGTCCATACTTTGTTCTCATACATGGATCCCATCTCGGATTTCATGGCCTCAAGCCATTTCGCGGAATCTGGGCTCATCATCGCTTCCTCATAGTTCGTAGGTTCGTCATGGTCAAGTAACATGACCTCCAGAACAGGATTACCGTACCACTCTGGCACGGATCTCACTCTGGTAGACCTACGAGGTTTGGTAGTAACTTGATCTGAAGTTACATGATCATCATCATTAGCTTCCTCACTAATTGGTGTAGGAGTCACACGAACAGATTTCCGTGATGAACTACTTTCCAATAAGGGAGCAGGTACAGTTACCTCATCAAGTTCTACTTTCCTCCCACTCACTTCTTTCGAGAGAAACTCCTTCTCTAGAAAGGATCCATACTCAGCAACAAATATCTTGCCTTCGGATCTGTGATAGTAGGTGTACCCAATAGTTTCTTTTTGGTATCCTATGAAGATTTACTTCTCCGACTGGGGTTCGAGCTTATCATGTTGAAACTTTTTTACATAAGCATCGCAGTCCCAAACTTTAAGAAACGACAACTTTGGTTTCTTGCCAAACCACAGTTCATACGGTGTCGTCTCAACAGATTTAGATGGTGCCATTTTTAACGTGAATGTAGATGTCTCTAATGCATAACCCCAAAACTATAGTGGTAAATCCGTAAGAAACATCATAGATTTCACTATATCCAATAAAGTACGGTTATGACGTTCGGACACACCATTATGCTGTGGTGCTCCAGGTGGCATGAGTTTGTGAAACTATTCCACATTGTTTTAATTGAAGGCCAAACTCGTAACTCAAATATTTTACCTCTGTGATCATATCGTAGAAACTTTTATTTTTGTTACGATGATTCTCCACTTCACTCTGAAATTCTTTGAACTTTTCAAATGTTTCAGACTTGTGTTTCATCAAGTAGATATACCCATATCTGCTCAAATCATCTGTGAAGGTTAGAAAATAATGATACCCGCCGCGAGCCTCAACACTCATCGGACCGCATACATCAGTATGTATTATTTCCAATAATTCAGTTGCTCGCTCCATTGTTCCGGAGAACGGAGTCTTAGTCATCTTGCCCATGAGGCATGGTTCGCAAGCATCAAGTGATTCGTAATCAAGTGATTCCAAAAACCCATCAGCATGGAGTTTCTTCATGCGCTTTACACCAATATGACCTAAACGACAGTGCCACAAATAAGTTGCACTATCATTATTAACTTTGCCTCTTTTAGCTTCAATATTATGAATATGTGTATCACTACAATCGAGATCCAACAAACCATTTTCATTGGGTGTATGACCATAGAAGGTTTTATTCATGTAAACAGAACAACAATTGTTATCTAATTTAAATGAATATCCGTATTGCAATAAACATGATCAAATCATATTCATGCTCAACGCAAACACCAAATAACACTTATTTAGGTTCGACACAAATCCCGAAAGTATAGGGAGTGTGCGATGATGATCATATCAATCTTGGAACTATTTCCAACACACATCGTCACTTCACCCTTAACTAGTTTCTGTTCATTCTGCAACTCCCGTTTCGAGTTACTAATTATTAGCAACCGGACAAGTATCAAATACCCAGGGGCTACTATAAACACTAGTAAGGTACACATCAATAACATGTATATCAAATATAGCTTGTTCACTTTGCCATCCATCTTATCCGCCAAATAGTTGGGGTGGTTCCGCTTTTAGTGACCAGACCCTTTGAAGTAGAAGCACTTAGTCTCGGGCTTAGGTCCAGACTTGGGCTTCTTCACTTGAGCAGCAACTTGCTTGCCGTTTTCTTGAAGTTCCCCTTCTTCCCTTTGCCCTTTCTCTTGAAACTAGTGGTCTTGTCAACCATCAACACTTGATGTTTTTCTTGATTTCTACCTTCGCCGATTTTAGCATCGCGAAGAGCTTGGGAATTGTTTTCGTCATCCCTTGCATATTATAGTTCATCACGAAGTTCTGCTAACTTGGTGATGGTGACTAGAGAATACTATCAATCACTATTTTATCTAGAAGATTAACTCCCACTTGATTCAAGCGATTGTAGTACCTGCATAATCTGAGCACATGCTCACTGCTTGAGCTATTCTCCTCCATCTTTTAGCTATAGAACTTGTTGGAGACTTCATATCTCTCAACTTGGGTATTTGCTTGAAATATTAACTTCAACTCCTGGAACATCTCATATGGTCCATGACGTTCAAAACGTCTTTGAAGTCCCGATTCTAAGCCGTAAAGCATGGTGCACTTAACTATTAAGTAGTCATCATACCGAGCTTTTGTCAAAAACGTTCATAACGTCTGGATCTGCTCCTGCAATAGGTCTGTCACCTAGCGGTGCATTAAGGACATAATTCTTCTGTGCAGCGATGAGGATAAACCTTAGATCACGAATCCAATCCGGATCATTGCTACTAACATCTTTCAACTTAGTTTTCTCTAGGAACATATCAAAATTAAACGGGGAGCAACATCGCGAGCTATTGATCTACAACATAGATATGCTAATACTACCAGGACTAAGTTCATGATAAATTAAAGTTCAATTAATCATATTACTTAAGAACTCCCACTTAGATAGACATCCCTCTAATCATCTAAGTGATCACTTGATCCAAATCAACTAAACCATAACCGATCATCACGTGAAATGGAGTAGATTCAATGGTGAACATCACTATGTTGATCATATCTACTATATGATTCACGTTCGACCTTTCGGTCTCTGTGTTCCGAGGTCATATCTGTATATGCTTGGCTCGTCAAGTTTAACCTGAGTATTCCCCGTGTGCAACTGTTTTGCACCCGTTGTATTTGAATGTAGAGCCTATCACACCCGATCATCACGTGGTGTCTCAGCACGAAGAACTTTTGCAATGGTGCATACTCAGGGAGAACACTTCTTGATAATTAGTGAGAGATCATCTTAAAATGCTACCGTCAATCAAAGCAAGATAAGATGCATAAAGGATAAACATCACATGCAATCAATATAAGTGATATGATATGGCCATCATCATCTTGTGCTTGTGATCTCCATCTCCGAAGCACCGTCGTGATCACCATCGTCACCGGCGCGACACCTTGATCTCCATCGTAGCATCGTTTTCGTCTCGCCAATCTTATCCTTCTACGACTATCGCTACCGTTTAGTGATAAAGTAAAGCATTACAGGGCGATTGCATTGCATACAATAAAGCGACAACCAAATGGCTCCTGCCAGTTGCCGATAACTCGGTTACAAAACATGATCATCTCATACAATAAAATATAGCATCACGTCTTGACCATATCACATCACAACATGCCCTGCAAAAACAAGTTAGACGTCCTCTACTTTGTTGTTGCAAGTTTTACGTGGCTGCTACGGGCTTAGCAAGAACAGTTCTTACCTACGCATCAAAACCACAATGATAGTTCGTCAAGTTAGTGTTGTTTTAACCTTCGCAAGGACCGGGCGTAGCCACACTCGGTTCAACTAACGTTGGAGAAACCGACACCCGCTAGCCACCTCTCGTGCAAAGCACGCCGGAGAACCGGTCTCGTGTAAGCGTCTGGCGTAATGTCGGTCCGGCCCACTTCATCCAACAATACCGCCGAACCAAAGTATGACATGCTGATAAGCAGTATGACTTGTATCACCCACAACTCACTTGTGTTCTACTTGTGCATATAACATCTACGCATAAAACCTGGCTCGGATGCCACTGTTAGGGAACGTAGTAATTTCAAAAAAATTCCTACGCACACACAAGATCATGGTGATGCATAGCAACGAGAGGGGAGAGTGTTATCCACATACCCTCGTAGACCGAAAGCGGAAGCGTTAGAACAACGCGGTTGATGTAGTTGTACGTCTTCACGATCCGACCGATCAAGTACCGAACGTACGGCACCTCCGAGTTCAGCACACGTTCAGCCCGATGACGTCCCTCGAACTCCGATCCAGCCGAGTGTTGAGGGAGAGTTTCGTCAGCACGACGGCGTGGTGACGATGTTGATGTTCTACCGACGCAGGGCTTCGCCTAAGCACCGCTACAGTATTATCGAGGTGGACTATGGTGGAGGGGGGCACCGCACACGGCTAAGAGATCAATGATCAATTGTTGTCTATGGGTTGCCCCCTGCCCCCGCATATAAAGGAGCAAGGAGGAGGGGGCCGGCCAAGGGGAGGAGGCGCGCCCAAGGGGGGAGTCCTACTCCCACCGGGAGTAGGACTCCTCCTTTCCTTGTTGGAGTAGGAGAAGGGAAGAGAGAAGGAGAAAGAAGGAAGGGGGCGCCCCTCCTCCCTAGTCCAATTCGGACCAGCCCATGGGGAGGGGTGCGGCCACCCTTTGGGGTCTTTTTCTCCTTTCCCGTACGGCCCATTAAGGCCCAATACGAATTCCCGCAACTCTCCGGTACTCTGAAAAATACCCGAATCATTCGGAACCTTTCTGATGTCCGAATATAGTCATCCAATATATCGATCTTTACGTCTCGACCATTTCGAGACTCCTCGTCATGTCCCCGACCACATCCGGCACTCCAAACTCCTTCGGCACATCAAAACTCATAAACTCATAATATAACTGTCATCGTAACGTTAAGCGTGCGGACCTTACGGGTTCGAGAACTATGTAGACATGACCGAGACACGTCTCCGGTCAATAACCAATAGCGGAACCTGGATGCGCATATTAGCTCTCACATATTCTACGAAGATTTTTATCGGTCAGACCGCATAACAACATACGTTGTTCCCTGTCATCGGTATGTTACTTGACCGAGATTCGATCGTCGGTATCTCAATACCTAGTTCAATCTCGTTACCGGCAAGTCTCTTTACTCGATCCGTAATACATCATTCAGCAACTAACTCATTAGTTGCAATGCTTGCAAGGCTTATAGTGATGTGCATTACCGAGTGGGCCCAGAGATACCTCTCCGACAATCGGAGTGACAAATCCTAATCTCGAAATACGCCAACCCAACAAGTACCTTTGGAGACACCTGTAGAGCACATTTATAATCACCCAGTTACGTTGTGACGTTTTGTAGCACGCAAAGTGTTCCTCCGGTAAACGGGAGTTGCATAATCTCATAGTCATAGGAACATGTATAAGTCATGAAGAAAGCAATAGCAACATACTAAACGATCGGGTGCTAACTAACGAAATGGGTCAAGTCAATCACATCATTCTCCTAGTGATGTGATCCCGTTAATCAAATGACAACTCATGTCTATGGTTAGGAAACATAACCATCTTCGATTAACGAGCTAGTCAAGTAGAAGCATACTAGTGACACTCTGTTTGTCTATGTATTCACACATGTATTATGTTTCCGGTTAATACAATTCTAGCATGAATAATAAACATTTATCATGATATAAGGAAATGAATAATAATTTTATTATTGCCTCTAGGGCATATTTCCTTCAGTTATTTATACTAGTTTTAGCGACGGATCAGGGTAACAATGGGGCTGTGCGGGGGCTGTGGCCCGTCTAGCCAGGGTTTTATTTATGTTTACCACATCATGAGCCCAGTTGTGTTTTTTTCTTGCTGAAATGGCTATCCCAGTTCTAATTTTTTAAAGAAATGCCCAAACTAGGCCTACTTGCTTTATTGGCCCTGCTGGGCTGCAAATCTTTCAAGACGAGGAGAGTTTCATTCGGTTTCCCCAGAAATGGGCTGTACATTTTTAAAACACATCAAACCGGGAATTAGTTTCAATTTTTTTTCATTACAAGATCTTGAATTCCACTGATTTTATGCGTGGACAATTATTTGGATTTATATTTATATAATTATTTTCAAAATAGTTTGAATGTGAATCGATTTTTCTGGATTAAAAACAGTTGACCGCACCGAAATATGCAAAATTTCGTATACTTTTTAACCGTGGCCACAATATGGGGTGTAATGCTAACAAAAAGAAGATGGACTCCAAAAAATTTCTTAAGAATTAGCAAATGGGTTGTACATTATTAGAAATAATGGTAAATGGGTTGCATGGTGTTTTCCACAGATTTGAGGCTGACTTGTGCGCCTACTACATGTTGACGCGTATGCTTTCATAAAAAAAAGGTTGACGCACACGCAACGCCCTGTCAACTTAGTGAACACACGAGAGCAGTGACTGTTGGATGTCCATCCAACGACTGTCGTGCTTCTTCAATCTCTGCTCTTCATGCTCCAGCCGCTCAAACAAGCGCCGGCGGGACTGCCTGCTCCCTCCTCGAGTGTCCGGCTAGCTACCGCGCAAGCCTCACGGCCCCACCGTACTCCCATTGCTGGCCTAGCCATCCCTCTACTCACCCACACATGCTGTTATTCTCCGGCGACGGCAGACGAACTAGTAAACCCTCATACTCATCCGCGTGGGAAAAAACTGCCGAGTATTCCCTGGCTCTGAGTCGTTCCCTTCCTAGGCCTCGCCGTCGTCCACCGCCCTGGTGCTCTCGGCGCGGCCTGGTCAACATGGTCAACGAACGACATCCATCGGAAGTGGACTGTACGTGGAGAGGCTGACAGCTGGGTCCACGGCCGCATGCAAGGAAATGCCTCCTTATTACGCGCAAAATAATGATTCCTCCACCTGACAGCTAGGACCCACAGGAAGGGCCTCTGTATTTTGCGAAAAAAACGTTCCCCCCGCTGACAGGTCGGACCCACCAGCTATATCTTCGCACGCAAGGAAGTGCCTCCTTATTACGCCCAAAAAATGAATACCCCCTGCTAGCTGGGACCCACCATATTGTTGCGCTGACTTGTGGGCCTACTAAGTTGATGGGGCCGGAGGGCTTTGTCAACTTAGTCAATACTCCAGTGACCGTACGATGTCCATCCAATGGCCATAGTGCTTCTTCAACCTCTGGTCTTCTTGCTCCAGCCGCCTAAAGCAGCGTCGGTCGTGCCACCTGCTCCTTCCTCCCGTGGCCAGTTGTGCTACCGCGGAGGCCTCACTGCCCCCATACTACTCCCACCACTAGTCAGGCCATCCCTTCACTCACGCACACCCCCTGTTATTCTGCGGCGACGGCAGCCTCACACCTTGATCGAACCGGTGAACGCCTTTCGTCTTTGCTCTCCGCGTGGGCATCCATCGCCAGCGTCTTCCCGGCTCACGTAGTCCCCTTCCTAGGCCTCGCCGTCATCCACCGCCGTGGTGCTCTCGGTGCGGCGTGGTCAATGTGGTCAATGACCAACTTCCATCGGAAGAGTACTGTACGTGGAGAGGCTGACAGCTGGGTCCACGGCAGCCGCAAGGAAGTGCCTCCTTATTACGCGAAAAATAATTATTCCTCCACCTGGCAGCGGAGACCTATCGGACGGGCCACCAGTATTTTGCAAAAAATCTTTTCCCCCTAACTGCTGGGACCCACCGGACGGGCCACCATATTTCGCGAAAAAAACGTTCCCCCCGCTGTCAGCTCGGACCCACCGGAAGTGCCTCCTTATTACGCACAAAAAAATGAATACTCCCCCGGCTAGCTGGGACCCACCTTGGTGGGAGGATGACTTGTGGGCCTACTAAGTTGACGGGGACGAAAGGCATTGTCAACTTAGTCAATATGAACGATTCTAGCTCCAGTGACCGTACGATGTCCATTCAAGGGCCATAGTGCTTCAACCTCTGGTCTTCTTGCTCCAGCCGCCCAAAGCAGCGTCGGTCGTGCCGCATGCTCCTGCCTGCCGTGGCCGGCTCTGCTGCCGCAGAGGCCTCACCGCCCCTACTATTCCCACCGCTGGCAGGCCCTGCGGCGACGGCAGCCTCACACCGCAGCCGAACCAGTGAACCCTCGTACTCCTTTCCGTGCGGGCTTCCACTGCCGCGTCTTCCCCGGCTCCGCGTCGTCCCCTTCCTAGGCCTCGCCGTCGTGCAGCGCCATGGTGCTCTCTGCGCGGCGTGGTCAACGTGGTCAAGGAACGACTTCCATCGGAAGAGTACTGTACGTGGAGAGCCTGACAGCTGGGTCCACGGCCAGAGCCCAGTTTTTTTGTGATTTGCCAAGTAAGTCGCTTTGTCAGGCCTGTTGGGCTGCAAATCTTTCAAGACAAGGAGAGCTTTCATTCTGCTGGCCGAGAAAATGGCCCATCAGTAATGATAAATTGGCTGTACATTTTTAAAACACATCAAACCAGCAATTAGTTTCAAATATCTTTTTTTTTCATTTCAAGATTTTAAATTACATTAATTTTTATGCATGGAGAATTTGTTGAATTTTATATTGACATACATTTATTTTAAAAATCAGTTTGAATGTGAGTCGAAATTAAAAACAGTTCGGACCGCATCGAAATATGCAAAATTTCGTATAATTTATTAACCATGGCCACAATATGGGCTGTAATGCTAACAAAAAGAACCCTCGTACTCCCCTCCGCGTGGGAAACAACTGCCGACTCTTCCCTGCCTCCGTGTCGTCCCCTTCTTAGGCCTCACCGTCGTCCACCGCCGTGGTGCTCTCGGCGCGGCGTGGTCAATGTGGTCAATGTGGTCAACGACCGACTTCCATCGAAAGAGTACTGCGCGTGGAGACGCTGACAGCTGGGTCCACGGCTGCAATAAGGAAGTGCCTCCTTGTTACGCGCAAAATAATTATTCCTCCACCTGACAGCGGGGACCCACCGGACGGGCCACCGTATTTCGTGAAAAAAACATTTTCCCCCTGACTGCTCGGACCCACCAGCTACACCTTTGCACGCAAGAAGTGCATCTGGGCAAAAAAAAACGATTCACCCCCCTGACTGCTGGGACCCACCAGCTACATCTTCGCACGCAAGGAAGTGCATCCGGGCAAAAAAAAACGATTCACCCCCTGACTGCTGGGACCCACCAGCTACATCTTCGCACGCAAGGAAGTGCCTGACAGTCGGGACCCACCTGGTCGAAGCGTACGTAGCGTTGTCATTCTGGTCGTGAGCGTGTATGTACATACTAGTCGTTGTAGAGGCGCGCACGTGTCGTAGTAGAGGCGCGCACGTAGCATGTACACGTACGTACAACGGCCAGGGTGCAAGAAAGAAAATACGGCAACGTGTGTGTACATACGGGCGGGGTCTCGAACGCCTACTAGCGCATACGTACGCCCAGGGCTCGTGTACATTGCTGGGTCGGAACAGAGAAACAGTGTTGTCGTCGTGTTCATGGGAAAGCAACGGAGTGCGTCGTGTTCATGGGGAGGCAACGGAATACGTCTTGTTCATCGGGAGGCAACGGAATGTGTCGTCTTCATCAGGAGGCAACGGAACGCGTGGGAGCCAACCGGCTTGGACGGAACAGACGACGGAAACAAGGCCTGGCGTACCGCACAACGGAGGAAACGGAGCTCCTACATTCGGAACGGGGTCCTGTTGATCGGGAGGGGTGTGGCGTACCGCAAAACGGGGGAAACAGACCTCCTACGGTTGAAACGGGGGGTCCTGTTGATTAGGAGGGGTGTGGCGTACCGCAAAACGGAGGAAACGGGCCTCCTACGGTCGGAACAGGGGTCATGTTGATCGGGAGGGGTGTGGCGTACCGCAAAACGGATGAAACGGACCTCCTACGGTCGAAACGGGGGTCCTGTTCATCGGGAGGGGTGTGGCGTACCGCAAAACGGGACTCCACGGGATACTATTCATCTCCACCGTCGACCTCATCTAGCCTCCACGAGCTACCGTCGACCTCCTCCAGCCTCCATGGGCTCCTGTTCATCCAGCCTCCACCACGCGCTACTCCACCGGCTACTGTTCAACCACCCCTCCACCGTCTACTGTTCATCCAGCCCTCCACACCACGGGGTCCTGTTCAACCACCACTCCACGGGCACCCCTCCACCGTTTACTGTTCATCCAGCCCTCCACACCACGGGGTCCTATTCAACCACCCCTCCACGGCCACCCCTCCACCGTCTACTGTTCATCCAGCCCTCCACCACACCGCGGGGTCCTGTTTGTCCAGAGGCAAACGCCACCGCTCACTGTTCATCCAAACCCCCCCGCAAGGCTCACTGTTCATCCTAGAGGCAGCATCGATCGGCTTCAATTAGCAGCAGTAGCAAAGGAATCGCTCGATCGGGTTCAGTTAACAGCCATCGATCGATTGCTCGAGCTCAGTAACGCGTAGCCTGCAGTCCAATCGCTCGGGTTCAGTTAGAGCCCAACGCCTCGCTCGGGTTCACTTAGAGCCAACGCCTCGCGCACACGCGCGTACGTGTACGAGAGAAACACGCATCACTCGGCCCCCGACCTCCCTCCGTAACCGGGAACTCCCTGAAACTTTCCTCGCCCTCGCTTCTACCACGGTTTTTTCCATCATGGACGGCCCAAAGAATGTCATGCAGCTGCGTCTCTGGCCCGCCCAGGATGAAAAGCCCATTTTCTGTCATGATTTTTTGTCATAGAAGTAGGAGCCCAACACATCTATGATGATACCGGGTTTTGTCACAATTATCGTCATAGAAGTGTCATATGTATGACAGAAAAAAATTCGTTTGGCCCAAAATGTCACGGATTTGTCTTTTTTTTTTGTAGTGATGCTACAGGATCACAAAAGAGGGTTGTACCCCAATTGCGAAGATGGAAACACAAAGCTCGGTACCGTACTGGAATTGCTGCAATGGAAGGCAGAGAATGGTGTGCTTCACAAACGATTTGAGCAGCTACTGAAAATATTGAAGAAGAAGCTTCCAAAGGATAACGAATTGACCGATAGTACATACGCATCAAAGAAGGTCGTATGCCCTCTAGGATTGGAGGTGCAGAAGATACATGCATGCCCTAATGACTGCATCCTCTCCCGCGGTGCGTATGAGGATTTGAACGCTTGCCCGGTATGTGGTGCATTGCGGTATAAGATCACACGAGATGACCCTGGTGATGTTGACGGCGAGCCCCCCAAGAAGAGGGTTCATGCCAAGGTGATGTGGTATGCTCCTATAATACCACGGTTGAAACGTCTTCTCAGAAACAAAGAGCATGCCAAGTTGATGCAATGGCACAGAGAGGACCATAAGAAAGAAGGGAAGTTGAGAGCACTTGCCGATGGGTCACAGTGGAGAAAAATTGAGAAAAAGTACCGGCTTGAGTTTGCAAGTAACCCAAGGAACGTATGGTTTGGTTTAAGCGCGATGACATTAATCCTTTCGGGGAGCAGAGCAGCAATCACAGCACCTGGCCCGTGACTCTATGTATCTATAACCTTCCTCCTTGGTTGTGCATGAAGTGGAAGTTCATTATGATGCCAGTTCTCATCCAAGGCCCTAAGCAACCCGGCAACGACATTGATGTGTACCTAAGGCCATTAGTTTAAGAACTTTTACAGCTGTGGAATGGAAACGTTGTACGTGTGTGGGATGAGTACAAACAGGAGGAATTTGACCTGCATGCGTTGTTGTTTGTAACCATCAATGATTGGCCTGCTCTCAGTAACCTTTCAGGACAGACAAACAAGGGATACCATGCATGCATGCACTGTTTAGCTGACATCGAAAGTATATACCTGGACAAATGCAGGAAGAATGGGTACGTGGGGCATCATCGATTTATTTTGACCAACCATCAATGTCGAAAGAAAGGCAAGCATTTCAAAGGTGAGGAAGATCACCAGAAGAAGCCCGCCATGCGTACCGGTGATAACGTACTTGCTATGGTCAATGATTTACACATAATCTTTGGAAAGGGTTCCGGCGGACTATCTGTTCCGAATGACGCTAAGGGACGCGCACCCATGTGGAAGAAGAAATCTATATTTTGGGACCTACCCTACTGCAAAGACCTAGAGGTCCGCTCTTCAATCTAGGTGATGCACGTGACGAAGAACCTTTGCGTGAACCTGCTAGGCTTCTTGGGCGTGTATGGTAAGACAAAAGATACACCGGAGGCACGGGAGGACCTACAACCTTTGCACGAAAAAGACGGCATGCCTCCAAAGCAGTATGAAGGTCCTGCCAGCTACGCTCTTACCAAAAAAGAGAAGGAAATCTTCTTTGAATGCCTGCTTAGTATGAAGGCCCCGTCTGGCTTCTCGTCGAATATAAAGGGAATAATAAATATGCCAAAGAAAAATTTCTAGAACCTAAAGTCTCATGACGGCCACGTGATTATGACGCAACTGCTTCCGGTTGCATTGAGGGGGCTTCTACCGGAAAACTTTTGATTATCCATTGTGAAGCTATGTGCATTCCTCAATGCAATCTCTCAAAAGGTGATCGATCAAGAAATCCTACCAAGGCTAAGGAGTGATTTGGCGCAGTGTCTTGCCAGTTTCGAGCTGATGTTCCCACCATCCTTCTTCAATATCACAACGCACGTCCTAGTTCATATAGTCAACGAGATTCTCATTCTGGGCCCCGTATTTCTACACAATATGTTCCCCTTTGAGAGGTTCATGGGAGTCCTAAAGAAATATATCCGTAACCGCGCTAGGCCAGAAGGAAGCATCTCCATGGGCCATGAAACAGAGGATGTCATTGGGTTTTGTGTTGACATCATTCCTGGCCTTAAGAAGATTGGTCTCCCTCAATCGTGATATGAGGGGAGACTGGCTGGAAAAGGCACGCTTGAAGGGGACTCAATAATATTTAGGGACGGGCATTCTTGGTCTCAAGCACACTACACAGTTCTATAGAACTCTACCTTGGTGACCTCGTATGTCGATGAACACAAGAACAGTCTGCACTCCAAACACCCGGAGCAGTGTGATGACTGAATTACATGTGAACACATCAGGATTTTTGACAGTTGGTTGGAAACACGTCTCAGAGGTGACAACACTGTTTCTGATGAGCTGTACTCGTTGTCCAGGGGACCATCTTCGACTGTATTGACTTATAAAGGATACGAGATATATGGAAACACATTTTACACGGTCGCCCAAGGTCAAAAGAGCACCAACCAAAACAGCGGTGTCTGTCGTGGTTCTAAGCCTGACAGTAGAATGGGGGTAGGTATGGAGAGGCAAGATCCTAGCTATGGAGTAGTTGTATACACACGAGTTTTACGAGTTCAGGCCCTTCTCGGAGGAAGTAATAGCCCTACGTCTCGGAGCCCAGAGGTGGTATGAGTTACAAAGGTGCGAACCCTTGACACTGAGGAGGGGGTGGCTTATATAGAGTTCGCCAGACCCCTCCAGTCCTCAGTTATGCAGGGTTAAAGGTACATTAAGATAGGGGGTTACTGGTAACGCCCACATAAAGTGCTATGATGACCATAAAAGCTACTTAATGGTGACCGTTTGGGTGCAGGCGGCTTTAGATCTTTTGGCGGTCGAGTGGTTGGCTTCATGGTCGGTGTCTTCCAGCTTGGTCGAGTGGAACCCTTCCGGTCGTGAAGGTAGCTTCTTCTAGAGATGTCCTTGGGGAGGGTGTCTTAGACAGCTTCATGACCCTACCCTAGGTACATGACTTCATCATTAGCCCCCGAATGGATCGAGGTTTGAGTAGGGAAGGAGTTGAACATACTCCCGACTCATTCTTGTGTTGCAATAGTGTCTTGTCTTGGATCAAATAGACTTAAGCGACGGCATCAACTTCTTTTTCAGTCGCCTTGATCCATTCTTTGTATCCGTCGAGTGCGTTTTCTGTACTTGGTGATTTCTGAATGACAGGATGGAGGAAATCTTTTGTCTGAAGATTTGCTCTGCGGCGCGTGGATTTAGCGGGATTTGAATCTTCGGGAAACGAGCGGGACGGAGAGAGAGAGCGACAGTAATTGGACGGGATAAGGCAAGGACGCCTTGATTTCCGCGCCACCTTTTTCGCCATGTATCGCGCGGGCGACTGTTGCGGGATTTGACAGGATCGCCTAGGCCTACCGGTCAGTCACTCGGAAGTAACCTCATATAAGGTCCAGGGCTGAGGTTTTTTGAACAGTGCGTTCCCCTTTCCTCCTTTCTTCCTCAGATTCATCCGCCGCGCCTGCCTCCACCTCCGAACCGCTGCTCCTCGCGCGTTCCGCTGGCGACAATGGTGAAAGAAAAGACGGCGGCTTTGGAACGGGCGAAGAAGGCGACAGCGAAGGCGAAGGGGAGGGCGACCAGTTGGGGCGGATCCTCGTCGCGGGCCGGTTTGCTGCAGGGCTGGATCCAGGGTGACTGGATTCGCTTGACCATCCGTCAGGTAGATCTTGACGACCTGGCCAACGAAGGACTGATCCCTCATGGATCGGCGAGGCTTCCAGGGATGGAGTGGCAGCCGCAGCCTCAGGAGGGTGAGTGCGTCCTCTTAGCCACTCATGTCGACCGCGGGTTTTCTTTGCTGCCCCACCCTTTCTTTCGAGGGTTTCTGAACTTCTTTGGGGCACAACTCCACCACTTTACGCCCAACTCTATCGTGTATCTCGCCACTTTCGTGTCTTTGTGTGAGAATTTTTTGGGTTGTCGACCGCATTGGGGCCTCTTCAAACACATTTTCACCTGTCGCTCCCAGACGGTGAAAAAGGCCAACCCGAGTGATGAGAGAACCTAAGTGTTTCAGATGTGTGGGGGTCTTGGGGTCCAAATGAGAGGTAAGAGCTCTTTTCCAGCCATGATCCTTCCTGAGTCGGTTCGAGGGTGGCAGTTGACCTGGTTCTACTGCCAAGACCAGCCGATGCCAGGGCAGTCGACTGGACTTCCTCCTTTCTCCATGGATCGAGTGAGCAAGCCATCCTCTCTGAAGGTGATCCCGAAGGAGAAGGCTCAGGTCAAGGTTTTGGTCGAGCGTGTAGTCCAGCTCATCCGTGACGGGGTGACTGGTATGGATCTTCTAGAGGTTTTTCTTCGACGGCGCATCCAGCCACTTGATGTCGAGACCATCCGATCTGGATGTATTCGCATCTTGAAGACACCACTCGGGTCCACCCGGAGGAGGTCGAGGATGCCACACTGGAGAGATGGATGGCCGCCATCACTGGGAACAAAGATAACCCCCGAGGAGCCCGGAGGATCCCTCCACTCGACCAATCGTACGAGCAAGACAAGGTTCAATCGGTCGACTCCGACTCCGACTCTGCTTACTCCATCTTGTTTGCTTAAATCGGTCGACTGACTTTCATCTTGTGTGTCTTCTTCCAGGTCACCACTGAGATGTACTCGATGCCCAACGGGGCGCAGGAACCATTTGAGGAGGAAGAAGGGAGCGGAGGTGAAAGCCAGGAGGAATGGCAGTCTGACGGTGGGGGAGACGAAGATGACGACAGTTCCGATGAAGAGGAGGAGCAGGAAGAGGAGGAATAAGTCGACCCTCCTCGCACGGAAAAGCGGTCCAAGCTCACCCTTGACCCCGCGGTCTAGCGTGGCAAGGCTATCGCGCCTGTCGGGCAGTCGACGAAACGTCCCAGGACGTTCTCTCCGGCGCCGACTGAAAAAGCGCCAAAGCAACCTCGAGCGATGTCATCGAAGCCGACAAAGGTTTTGCCCAAGATGAAGATGGTTGTCCCCACTATTTCCGGGTACAGCAGAACTTGAGCTTTTTGTTCAGCGTGAATCATACTTTTGGTCGACTTATTGACTGATCAACTGATTTCTGAAATCTGCAGCGCTGCCACCTCCGAGACCTCAGTCGGGAACGAAGACCAGGAGATGGAAGATGCTGCTACCTCTAACCTTGGTACGATCGCTGCAATTTTGCTTTTGGTCGATTGGCTTTCCATTTTGAACTTAGAATCTTTCCTGTAGTCCCTCCTCATGTCATTGATCTCCCTGATGATGATGAGGAGGAGCCGTTGAGGCGGAGGAGGACTAAGAAGGCACCTGCCGGCAGGACTGCTCAGGTTGCATCGATGCCTGAGGCGTTGGTTCATGAGGGTGGTAACACCACTCGGACTTCTGTGTCTTTCGCTGTGCCGCTGACGAGTATCCGGCCTTCAACGTCAACTGCTTATCCGCCTTCCCTTTTCGACACGCACCACGTACCGGAGGACCAAGTGGGTGCTGCTAAGGAGGCTATACGCCAAGCGGGGCTCATGATGGAGTAAATGAAGGTGGTCCGGGAAGCCAGTCAAGCGGCATATGATGCCAGTTAAGCTCTTCAGAGCAACGTCCAGGTTAGTTGATCACCACTTGTTCCGTTAGGATATGCTACCTGAAAAACTCTTCTTTCTGAAGACCTTCGTATCTGTACACCCACTGGGTGTGTCGAGTGAATTTTCGGACTGGTGGGGGCACGCTGAGTGCACCCACTGGGTGTAGTCCCCGAGGCTATGGTGGACTGCTGGCAGTCGACCGTAGTCTTTGTACTTTGTATCTCTTTGATAACTTCACTCGGTCTGGTCGGACCATGTCGAGTGGAATCTTGAAACCGGTGGGGGCACGCTGAGTGCACCCACTGGGTGTAGTCCCCGAGACTATGGTGGACTGTTGGCAGTCGACCGTAGTCTGAAGAACTCCTTTATCTTTTTTTGTCTCTTTCGGTCGAGTGATCGAACCGAGTTGGTAGGATCATAGGGGGCACGCTAAGTGCACCCACTGGGTGTAGTCCCTGAGACTACTGTCGAATATTTTGATTCGGCTGTAGTCTTAGAAACGCAGTCATTTTTCTTGGTCACTCGGAAGTAACCCATCTGCGACGTCTGTCGACTAATTCTTTGCAGAAATCTTGCGAGCTTGTGGCTCGATACACTGAATTGGAGAACAAACAGATCCAGCTCAACCTCGACTTGAAGCTTGCACAGGAGAACTTGCAAAAAGCGAGAAACGAAGAAAAAGGTATGGCTGGTGAGATCTTGACGACTGTTTTTGTTTTTCTGTCCCTTCCTAATTCTGACCTCACTGTTATTTTGCAGACAAAATGGAGGAGGCTCTGAAGAAGAAGGGTCATGACCTTGCCGAGGCGCAAAAAACGGCTTTGAAAAAGACCAAGCTCGCGGAAGAGAAGCTGTCTTTAGTCGGAAAACTTGAAGAAGATAACACCAATCTAAAAGCTGCTCTTGATGCGACTAACAAGGAGGTTAGCCGACTGAAAAACGACAAGATAGCTCTGAGCGACAATGCTGGTGAGCTGGCGGGGAAGAGGAATGATTTAGAGGCTTATCTGGGAGGGCTCGCCAAGAAGCTATTCCTCATGCTTGAAGGTAATTCCTCTTATCCGACTGACTTGTCATCATCGACTCATCATAGAACCATTAGCTTGAACTCGAGTCGTATTTGCAGAATTCTGTCAGAATTTCGAGGAGGAGACTAGTCGAGTGGAGACAAGTCTGGACCCCATTAACTCCCCCGTGAAAGATGAAGCTGCTATGAACGTTCTCCGACTGGAAACTCGCGTTGCTGCTGTGGTGGACTACCTCGCTCGACTGAAGGTTGCGGCGTCATGGATCGACTCAACACTTTGGCCGGGCAAAACACTTCAAATGACCTCGAGTCTTTAATGACTCGACTGAATGATATTCCAAGTCGAGTGCAGGACAGGAAGAAGTCTTCTGCCAGATGCGGTGCTGATGTCGCTCTGTCCCTGGTGCGCGTTCATTGCAAGGAGGCGCGAGAGGAAAGGTTGGCGTCCATCAAAGTTGCCAATACCAAGAAGTACGACTTCCGATCTTTCATGGAGACCTTCATTGGTGCTGCCACCCGAATCGCTGATGGGATTGACCTGGACCAGTTCGTCGCGCCTTCCAGTCCTCCGCCTGAGGAGTAAAAAACTTCTATGATTCGTCTTAAATTTGCCTCGGAATGCCGAGTGATCCTGTAACCGATAAACTTTAACAGGCTTGAGGCCTGGGTACTTCTGCATCCTTAGGATGCTATCCGAACTTTACTTATCGTTGAAATATGCTTTTGTTTGCCTTCGAGTGAACTTTGCTCTTCACTCGGAATATGCTTCAATGCTTGAGATACAGCTCTGAGGTGGATCCAGTCGACCTACACATTGTTGCTCTCGCAGGCGCAGGAGAAGGAAACAGTCGACCTGTACCTCGTCGTCCTTGCGGATCGGGATGGAGCGCACGTTGTACTTGTGGCGCAACTCCGAAGGAGAAGGCAGCAGTCGACCTACACCTCGTCATCCTTGCGGATCGGGATGGAGCGCTTGTTGTACTTGTGGCGCAGCTCCAAAGGAGAAGGCAGCAGTCGACCAACACCTCGTCGTCCTTGCGGATCGGTATGAACCGCACGTTGTACTTGTGACGCAGCTCCGAAGGAGAAGGTAACAGTCGACTTGCACCTCGTCGTCCTTGCGGATCGGGATGGATTTCGTACTTAGGCGAGTACTGGAATGCAGCTAAGCCCCCGAGTGGGAGGTTTGCTCTCCACTCGGTAGGATTTTTCGAACTTAGGCGTCTTGGACTGCAGCTAAGCCCCGAGTGGGAGGTTTGCTCTCCACTCGATGGGATTTTTCGAACTTAGGCGTAGTCTTGGACTGCAGCTAAGCCCCCGAGTGGGTGGTTTGCTCTCCACTCGGTAGGATTTTTCAAACTTAGGCGAGTCTTGAACTGCAGCTAAGCCCCGAGTGGGAGGTTTGCTCTCCACTCGGTGGGATTTTTCAAACATAGGCTAGTCTTGGACTGCAGCTAAGCCCCCGAGTGGGAGGTTTGCTCTCCACTCGGTAGGATTTTTCAAACTTAGGCGAGTGTTGGACTACAGCTAAGCCCCCGAGTGGGAGGTTTGCTCTCCACTCGGTAGGAATTTTCAAACTTAGGCGAGTACTGGACTGCAGCTAAGCCTCCAAGGAGGATTTTTGTGTCATAGCTTTGAAGGGGAAGGCAACAGTCGACCTGTACCTCGTCGTCCTTGCAAAGTGCACATTGTATTAAATACTTAGGCGAGTACTTGGACTGCAGCTAAGCCCCCGAGTGGGAGGCTGGATCCTCACTCGGTAGGATTTTCAAATACTTAGGCGAGTACTTGGACTGCAGCTAAGCCCCCGAGTGGGAGGCTGGCTCCTCACTCGGTAGGATTTTCAAATACTTAGGCGAGTACTTGGACTGCAGCTAAGCCCCCGAGTGGGAGGTTGGTTCCTCACTCGGTAGGATTTTTCAGATACTTACGCGAGTACTTGGACTGCAGCTAATCCCCTGAGTGGGAGGCTGGCTCCTCACTCGGTAGGATTTTCAAATACTTAGGCGAGTACTTGGACTGCAGCTAAGCCCCCGAGTGGGAGGCTGGTTCCTCACTCGATAGGATTTTCAAATACTTACGCGAGTACTTGGACTGCAGATAAGCCCCGAGTAGGAGGCTGGTTCCTCACTCGGTAGAATTTTTCAGATACTTAGGCGAAACGGATTCGCGCTAAGCCCCCGAGTGGGAGGCTGGCTCTCCCTCGGCAGGGATTTTTCTTACAAACTTAGGCGAAACAGGTTCGCGGCTAAGCCACCCACTGGGGGAAATTTCTTTTGTAAACGAAAAAGTAATAACAATAACCGGGAAAATTATAACATTCTTGTCTTTGATAAACAAACTACAGAGGTACTTTTATTACATCTCACCCGAGTGAGTTCTTAAGTGTAAAAGGGGCGGAGCAGCTCCGCATTCCAGGCTCGAGGCTCATCGATCTGGCGTTCGACGTTGTAAAGATGGTAAGCTCCATTGTGGAGAACTCTGGTGACGATGAAGGGACCTTCCCAAGTGGGAGCGAGCTTGTGTGGTTTCTGTTGATCCACTCGGAGGACCGGATCCCCTTCTTGAAAGGCTCGGCTCTTCACATTTCTAGCGTGGAATCGACGCAAGTCCTGCTGATAGATGGTTGAGCGGATTAGGGCCATCTCTCTCTCCTATTCAAGGAGGTCGACTGCATCTTGCCGGGCTTGCTCCGCTTCAGCTTCAGAGTAGAGTTCGACTCGGGGCGCATTGTGAAGCAGGTCACTCGGCAGAACTGCTTCGGGTCCATAGACCATAAAGAATGGAGTTCTCCCAGTCGACCGATTAGGAGTGGTCCTCAATCCCCAAAGAACCGAACGGAAGTTCGTCGACCTACGCTCCTGCTGCATGCTTGAGATCACGCATCAGTCGAGGTTTCAGTCCTTTGAGAATTAAACCATTTGCTCGTTCTGCTTGGCCATTCGACTGGGGTGAGCGACTGAAGCATAGTCGACTCGCGTGCCCTGAGAGGCGCAAAAGGCTTTGAACTTGTCGGAATCGAAGTTTGACCCATTGTAAGTGATGATGTTGTGCGGAAGTCCACATCTGAATATCAACTCCCTGATGAAACTGACAGCAGTGCACGCATCAAGGTTCTTGATAGGTTTAGCTTCGATCCACTTCGTAAACTTGTCGACTGCCACAAGCAAATGAGTGAAACCGCTCCTGCCAGTTCTCAGTGGTCCAATCATATCCAACCCCCAAACAGCGAAAGGTGAGACGAGGGGAATGGTCTTCAACGCTGAGGCGGGTTTGTGTGACATATTGGAGTAGAACTGACATCCTTCACACTTGTCGACTATTTCCTTTGTCATTTCATTTGCTTTTGGCCAGTAAAATCCCGCTCGATATGCTTTAGCCACGACGGTCCGAGAGGACACATGGTGACCACAGGACCCCGAGTGGATATTATCAAGAATTATCTGACCTTCTTCTGGCGTTATGCACTTCTGGCTGACTCCAGTCATGCTTTTTCTGAATAACCGTCCCTTGATCACAGTGAAGGCCTTGGACCGGCGGACGATCTGTCTAGCCTCTTCTTCGTTCTCCGGGAGCTCTTTCCTCAGGATATACGCGACGTACGGTACTGTCTAGTCGGAAGTGAAGACCACGACTTCCATGATCAGGTCGACCACTGCTGGGACCTCAACTTCAGTCGGATCAGTGGCACTTTTTGGTTGTGGAGCTTCTTCAGTGAAATAATCGTCTTGAATCGACGGTGTGCGGATGTGCTCCAAAAACACATCACTGGGAATGGCTTCCCTCTTGGACCCTATTTTCGCCAAATCATCAGCAGCTTGATTTTTCAGTCGGGGTATATGATGGAGCTCTAACCCCTCAAACTTCTTCTCTAGCTTCCTCACTGCATTACAGTAGCCAGTCATGGCTGGACTTCTGACATCCCACTCCTTCACCACCTGATTAACCATAAACCATGAGGCGACGGACCCCGAGTGAAATGGCCATACGCAACCCATATAACAATGCTTCGTATTCTGCTTCATTGTTGGAAGAATCAAACTGAATCTGGAGCACATATCTGAGCTTATCTCCTCAGGGGGAAACCAATACTACCCCAGCACCGGAACCATTCAGCATCTTGGAACCGTCAAAGAACATAGTCCAGTGCTCCGAGTGAACTTGAGTCGTTAACTGTTGTTCAATCCACTCAGCGATGAAATCTGCTATTGCTTGGGACTTGATGGCTTTCTTTGCCTCAAACTTGATATCAAGGGGAAGAAGTTCAATCGCCCATTTCGCCACTCGACCAGTTGCATCTCTGTTGTGCAGAATCTCTGATAATGGGGCGTCGCTGACGACTGTAATGGAATGATCAGAGAAGTAGTGAGCAACCTTCTTCGCCGTCATATAAATCCCATACACAAGCTTCTGATAATGAGGGTATCTTTGCTTCGACGGGGTTAATACTTCAGAAAAATAATATATATTGGGCGCTGAACTTTGAAGGCCTTTCCTTCCTCTTCCCGCTCGACCGTAAGTACTGTACTGACGACTTGTCCTGTGGCTGCAATGTAAAGCAGCAACGGCTCCTTGCTGATTGGGGCAGCAAGCACCGGCTGGGTGGAGAGCAGAGCTTTGAGCTCTACAAACGTTGCATCAGCTTCAGGAGTCCACTCAAACTTGTCTGACTTCTTCATCAATCGGTAAAGAGGCAATGCCTTTTCACCGAGGCGAGAGATGAATCGACTTAAAGCGGCCAAGCATCCAAGAAAGCTCGGACATCGTGCACACGCATTGTATGCGTTTCATTCGGAGTATAGTGCCAACTTTTTCTGGGTTAGCGTCGATTCCTCGTTCAAAAGCGAAAACCGAGTAACTTTCCGCCAGAACTCCGAATGTGCACTTTGATGGATTAAGCGATATCATACCTCCTGAGATTGGCAAATGTTTCAGCAAGGTCAGTCAACAGGTCGTAACATTCCGTGACTTGACCACAATGTCATCCATGTATGCTTCCACATTCCGACTGATTTGAGTGAGTAAACACTTACGAATCATCCTCATGAGCGTGGCTCCGGCATTCTTGAGGCCGAATGGCATGGTGACATAACAGAAGCACCCGAATGGAGTGATGAAAGCTGTTTTGATCTCGTCGGGTCCATACAGACGGATCTGATGGTACCTGGAATATGCGTCTAAGAAAGACAACCGCTCACATCCCGCAGTCGAGTCGACTATTTGGTCGATGCGGGGGAGAGGAAAATGATCTTTCGGGCAGGCCCGATTGATATGTTTGAAGTCGATACACATGCGAAGTGAATTGTCCTTCTTAGGGACCATGACAACATTGGCGAGCCACTCGGAGTGGTAAATCTCTCGGATAAACTCTGCTGCTAAGAGCCGAGCCACCTCCTCACCAATGGCCTTTCTCTTCTGGACGGCGGACCGTCGAAGATGTTCTTTGACAGGTTTAACTTTTGAGTCGACTCGCAGACGATGCTCAGCCAGTCCCCTGGGAACACCCGGCATGTCAGCAGGCTTCCATGCAAAGATGTCCCAGTTCTCACGGAGGAACTTTATGAGTGCTTCTTCCTATTTGGAGTCGAGTGTTGTTGAGATGTGAGTCGGAGCAGCATTGGGATCAGTCGGATGAATATGAACCGATTTTGTCTCCCCGGACGACTGAAATGCCGACTCCGTGGCGGGCTTCTTGGCTCGCAACAAATCACTCGGGTCTGCAGTTTTCTGGTACTCTTGCAGCTCGACCACTGCCATCTGAGCATCAGCGATCTTAGAGCCTTTCTGGAAACACTCTTCTCCCTTTTTCCATTTGCCAGTGATAGTGATCACACCTTTGGGACCTGGCATCTTCAGCTTGAGGTACACATAACATGGTCAAGCCATGAAACGCGCATATCCCGGCCTCCCCAGGATAGCGTGATAAGCGCTCTGAAAATCCATGACCTCAAAGGTCAACTTTTCCTTACGAAAATTCTTGTAGTCACCAAAAACCACATCGAGAGCAATTTGGCCGAGTGACTCAGCCTTCTTTCCGTGAATGACTCCTGGAAGCTCATGTTCTTTGGTGCTGAGTCTGGACATCGGAATGCCCATCCCTTTCAATGTCTCTACATACCAAATGTTCAGGCCACTGCCTCCATCCATCAAAACCTTAGTTAGTCGAGTGCCTTCGACGACCGGGTCGACCACCAACGCTTGCCTCCCAGGGGTGGCTATGTGTGTTGGGTGATCAGACTGATCGAACGTGATGGCGGTCTGCGACCATTTCAGGTAACTGGGTGTCGCCGGAGCGACCATATTCACTTCGCGGTTGATAACTTTCAATCGACTTTTGCTTTCAACATCAGCAAAAATCATCAGAGTGGAATTGACCTGAGGGTACCCACCGTCACTATCTTCCTTGTCCTCAACTTTGTCCGACTCGTTTTCTTTATATTTGGGATGCTTCCCCTGGAACTGCTGAATCAAGAGCCGACACTGTCGAGTGGTATGCTTTGGGTAAATGAGTTTACCCTCTTCATCTTTCTTCGTGTGAATGTGACATGGCAAGTCCAACACATCATTTCCATCTTGGTCTTTCACTTTCTTGGGGTTCCAAGAACCCTTGGGTTTCCCCTTGAACTTTCCTGGGGTCACAGCCAAGGCTTCTCCAGGAGCAGCTGGCTCGGCTTTCCGCTTTTGTTTCCGACTGGAGTTCCCTCCACCGGTTTCATTAGCGGCTGACTTGTACTTGCCACTCCGGAGCCGATCCTCTTCTTCACCATTGGTATACTTGGTGGCAATCTCCATCATTCGACTCAGGGTCATGTCTCCTGTCCGACCGAATTTCAGACTCAACTCTCTGTTCTTGACTCCTTCCTTGAAGGCACAGACTGCCTGATGATCAGATACATTCTCTACTGTGTGGTGCAAAGTGATCCATCTCTGGATGTAATCCCTCAGAGTTTCATTCGACTTCTGCACACATGACTGCAACTCTGTCAACCCTGCTGGTCGCTTGCAAGTCCCTTCAAATGTCCTGACAAACACTCGGGCTAGATCTTCCCAAGTGTAAATGCTGCTGGGTGCTAACTGATTCAGCCATGCTCTGGCCGATCCCTCTAACATAAGAGGCAGGTGTTTCATGGCCACTTCATCGTTGCCGCCTCCAATCTGGACAGCCACTCGGTAGTCCTCAAGCCAGGTATCCGGCTTGGACTCACCAGTGAACTTACTGACTCCAGTCGCCAACCTGAAGTTGGGAGGAATCACCGCGGCTCTGATGGCTCTGCTAAAACACTCTGGTCCTGAGACGTGTACTCTGCTGCTGATGGGTGCATTTCTTTCATGACCTCCATGGTTAGCTCTGTTCCTGTCGACCAGACCTTGAACGATGACGGATCTCGCATCAAAGCCTGGTTCCCTGGGGTCGACTGGAATCCTTCGCCCATCACTATCTTTGGCGTCTGTCATCTTGCTGCCGAGGTGCATATGACCCACCCCTTGGGGAGGAGTGGGCACTCGACGTCGATCATCACGATCAAATCGGTCCTCATACTGATCACGCCGGGCTCCATGTCCCTCACGCCTCAGGGGCGATCTTGGGCTATGTGCCGACTGGACTGTATTCGCAGCGACGGATCTGCTGTGAATCATGTTCTGCGACTGCGATACAGCTGAATTTTGATCTACTGCTGCCCGAAGCAAATCTCTGATCTGGAGTAAGCCCCTGCCAGCCTCCGACTGGGAAGGCTGAATGGACTCTGCTATACGGGCTGCAGCTGCTAGATTCTGAATGGGAGTTCGGTGTACCTGAGTCGGTTGTGGAAAGAGTTGACGTCGACTGGACGACGGGACCCGTTGTTGCGCTCGTTCGTCTAGCACTTGCTGGAGATTTTCTAGTCGAGTGCGCTCAGCCAAGTTGGCCAAACGCGCATCTTCTAAGGCGCGGGCCTCGGGGGTTTCTCCAATGATAGGAGTATGAAGCGCATCCATGTTCCGGCGGCGGAGCTCCTCCCTCTGCAGCGTAGTGAGGGGCTCGGGTTGGTATTCTTCGTGAGCCTGCGCCGGCTCGCCTCCGCCAACGCCTTCGTCGGTGTGGGGGAAACCAGGAGGACTGCGTGGTCCGTCGACCATCAGAACCTCCGCCGCTGGATCGCTGCTATCGCACTCGGATGCAGTCTCTGCGGAGTCTGTCGACAGATCGAACAGGCCGTAGAGAGATTCGTCGGGCTCGATTGCTGCGACTTGGGGAGTGGCCGACTGGCGGGCCACAGCGTGCCTCACCCACCGCTGAAGCCTCGATCGACTGGAGCGCTTGCGCCGGCGCGAGACCGGGAGGGAGGACGGCACAAGAGCCGACCGACACTGGGTCGATGGCTGCCGCAGAAGGACCCCGCGGACGCACGCGCGAAAGTGCGTCGCCCCGCGGACGGGGAGTGTGTCAATGTCGAGTGGAGCCTCCTGCAACCAAGTGAAGTCGCCGGCGATGAACGTGAGCGCGCCGAGACGGATCTCGGGGCCCTCAACCAAAACTCCGCCTGAAACCATGATGAATGGATCGAAAAAAATGAAACTTCTCCAACAAGTCGCTAAGACACCTGCCCCACGGTGGGCGCCAACTGTCGTGGTTCTAAGCCTGACAGTAGAATGGGGGGTAGGTATGGAGAGGCAAGATCCTAGCTATGGAGTAGTTGTATACGCACGAGTTTTACGAGTTCAAGCCCTTCTCGGAGGAAGTAATAGCCCTACGTCTCGGAGCCCGTAGGCGTTCGACTGGATTATGCGTGTATGAGTTACAAAGGTGCGAACCCTTGACACTGAGGAGGGGGGGTGGCTTATATACAGCGCCAGACCCCTCCGGTCCTCAGTTATGCAGGGTTAAAGATACATTAAGATAGGGGGTTACTGGTAACACCCACATAAAGTGCTATGATGACCATAAAAGCTACTTAATGACCGACCGTTTGGGTGCAGACTGGCTTTAGATCTTCTGGCGGTCGAGTGGTTGGCTTCATGGTCGAGTGTCTTCCAGTTGGTCAAGTGAAACCCTTCCAGGTCGACTGAAAGGTAGCTTCTTCTAGAGATGTCCTTGGGTAGGGTGTCTTAGACAGGTTCATGACCCTACCCTAGATACATGACTTCATCAGTGTCCGCTTTGATGCAACCAAGAGGGGAAAGGACACATACTATCTTATATCTTATATCTTATATCTTATATCTTATATTTACTAATTGGAAGCACCATACAAGACACCACGTTAATCCTAGAAACTAAAAATTACATCCGTCCAATTAATATATAGTTCATCCGTAGCCGTCGGATGAAACAGGAGACGTGCTCCCAATATGCCACTCATTCTCCCAATGAACTCTCCCTTATTTGTTGAAGAGAAAAAAAACGGTGGTCATATCTTCGCGTTAGCTTCAAAAAAAGGGAAGGACGGCTCAGACGTGCTCCCCTATGCCAATTGTCCTCGCCATGGTCTGTCCCTTTCTTTGCTTGAAAAAAAAACTACAACCATATCTCTCTATTTGCTTTGAAAAAAGCAATGAAAAGCTGATTGCAGTCTACTCCTAGATTAGCAATCAATCATTAAAAACCTACCTAAAGATAGCTATTACTTTATCATACGAAAAGGCTAGGATTAATATACGAGATATGGGAAATCTATTCACTCTATTTAGCAGTCTGTACATTTAAAGGAAAGAACTATTTTCCATGGATTTACAGGGATCGGACCAAGAGTCCATAAGTGCTAAACTAGAAAACGTGGACCGCAAGATCACCTAAAAAATTAAAATTCTCAAAACGAAAACTAATAAATAAAGGTTTTTTCATCTAGAAAAGTACTGATAAACTTACCCATGCGTCACACACCTAGATAAGTATGTTCTGCGTACATGCATCTAGGTATATGAACTACATTTTCTCATCCAAAAATCACCACACAGACAATAATAATACTTATATGCATGTACAATACCAATCACGCATGTACATAAATTACACTTACATATATAATCCTGAATATGTATGTTACATGCACACGGTGTTTTCTCAAAATACTAAATATCTCAATGTCAAAAAGTTCTAAAATCTACCTGGAAAATACATGTAACAGAAAATCCTAAAATATATTTCAAAATCAAAATTGCTAAACAGTGCAGGTGGATAAGAGATCCGTTGATTTTAGAAGTGAGGACATTTAGAATAAGTTTCATATTTAAGATATTTTAGGATAAATGCACGACAATGAAGAGCACTTAACAAAGTAAAAAAATATATAATTTAGTAGTAGCCTAAGAAACATTGTTATTACTTTTCCTGATGTCTCAGTTGGGATGTCAGAAGAATCAATTTTGAAGAATGCACATACAAACTTTTAAAAAATTAGGGGAACTTTTAGAATAGATTCGATTGGGCTTCTACAAATTTACAGGCCAGTTTAAAAAATTAAATTATTTTACTGTCGAAATATTAGAATATTCAAAAATCGCCACGCACACAATCATAACGCATATATGCGTGTACTATACCAATCCCACATGTAGTTAAATCACCTTATATATATTTATGTGACATGCACATGGTGTTTTTAGAAAATATTGAAAAACTCAATGACAAAAAAGTTTGAAATTTATTTGGCAAACACATGTAATAGAAAATCCTAGAATATATTTTAAAAACAAAATTTCTAAAATGCGCAAAAGTTAGGAGCCGCTAAAGATAATAATGGTGTCGTTATAGAAAACACACTTTCAATGTATTTATAAATTACGAAAGTTAGGTATCGTTAAATATATATAATTGTGTCACCACTTTCTGTTGTGTGGCGTAATACTTAATGCAAAATCTTAAAAAATAAAAGGTGATCCACAATGTTCTTAGTATTCTCATAATAGGAAGTAGGGAAATGTAATACGTTATACACAATGAAAATAAGTAGTAAATGATATTTGTAAATATGTTGTAGTTTTGTTTCTACATTATTCAAAGAAAACAATAGTTATAGAAACTTCTTATGTATGATATTAAAAAATTTAAATTGCTAGCCTGTGCAGGAGCACGGGTTGATGACTAGTCGTTACATAATGGACATATGGAAACTTGACTGCGGACATGATTTTAAGGTCCCTTTGTTTCAGTGCAGATGGGTCAATCAGTCACGAGGCGGGGTACAGGTAGGCCCACAGTACGGAATGACAACAATGGATCTGAACAATCTTTGGTACACAGACGAACCATTCGTCCTAGCAAATAGTGTGGCGCGGGTTTTTTTAAGTGAAGGACATATCTACCAAACCAAGAAAAAAAAGATAAGGAAGCGAATACATAATACGATGTGCCAAAGCGCCATATAGTTCTTTCAGAAAAAAGAGACATCGTGGGATTGGAGCACAAGACGGACACGTCTGAAGATTATGAAAAAAATTACGAAATTCCTCCCTTTAAAGTCAAGGCCGACCAAAGCACCCTGTTAAGCGATGAAAAATATCCATGGTTACGGTGCAATAAGCAAAGGACACAAGCGAAGAAAAAGTGAAGACTTTCTCTCCACAACTATTATGATGATGCCTTTGATCTAGAATATCACATCAATTACATGTGAAGAAATGAAATGCCTTTTGTAACAGACGAGTTTTCGTATGAAACCCACATCATTCGAACGAGATTTTCCGTTTTGTACACGAAGTGCATCTTGTTTTTGCTGTAACCCTCTCAACTTTTTAGCACATGCTATGTGGGTGAAATGATGATACCATGCCAATTTTCAACCTCTTAACAGTTCATTTGAAGTACTTTTTTCAATTTCAGGGTCATTTAGCTCAAAAAAATCAGTAAATGCATGAAAAATAACAGATGAAGTCAGAAAGGGTTGAAAATTAATGATGTGGCTTTGAATGGTTCATTTTGTACACACAAAAAGTCTGGAGTTCAAATAAATTGCCGCCATGAGGACTTCAGGCTGTCGCCCCAACCCGCGCGTTGTAGCTGCGTCGCCTTTTGTGCCGTAGCGCCGCGACACACAGTCCACATCGCCGTCCCCGCGTGTCGAGTTCTACGTGGTATACGCCGCGCCACCTCCCTAGGTGCGGGAATGACATCATCCATGCCGGTCTTCGTCATGCTGTCGGGTTCATGGCCTTCTTCGAGCATGCCGTCGCGCTCCTAACCTAGCTGCCGCTGCCGCTCTTCCTCCGCAGTCGCCGCCACTACTCATGTAGTCGCCGCCGCCCGTCCACTTCTTCGTCTTCGTCCAGCATGACCGTCATCCTCCACGACCACTTCATCTACTCCGACAACCGTGGTCGACATCGGCACCTTCTACCCCATGTTGACTTGCGCCACAACCGTCATCGAGTCCTTCTCTGCTGGCCCCTCTAACGCGGCGTACAGCTCGTGCAGGTCCCTTTCTATGCATGCCCGGTGCCGGCAACACCGCGCGTGCCTTCGTCGATTTTGTGTCCTTGTGGCTGGCAAACCTGGTGCGATGCCTGAATACACACATTACCGTTGCCAGGAGAGAAGAAATCAAGACACGGTTAAACCCACATCAGAGATGAAATCAGTTGGCTGCCATAGGTCTGAGACTCGGCACATCGACCAAAAAATTCACACCTAATTTCTTAGGCATGGATTGGAAGACCTTATTGTATATATCCATCAGGCTTGCATGTTGACAACCGTAGAGAACAGAGATGCAACACTTGCACAAACATTTACAAGACAATTATCGGTCTGCGTCATCCGCGTGGGCGAGATGGGCGGCCTGGCGATTCACTTTTTCAGAGAGCCTCTCCCCAAGCGTCCTCACCTCGCCGCTACCGGGAGTCACCGCCGGGCTTGCCCTGGCTGCCGATGGCGGCGGCGGGTCTGTTCCTGTTGCTGTTGGACAGCGCATTGTGATGTATAGTAAATGGCTTGACGCAATATAGGTGGCTATTGTGCAACAGCGGCAGAAGTTCGTGGCCGGTAGGGGCGGCAGCGGGCCTTCCCAATCCTTGTAGCCATCGGATTCAACTTTCAACACACACCCAAGGGGCAGAGGAAAGGTAGGAGATCCAGCAATGCATGTCCCCTGATCTGGAGAGCCGCTAATTCTCCAGAGGCGCCTCATGGGTGTTGTGGCAGCGGGATGAGGCGGTGGCCATGCAGAAAATGTTGCGGCCATCCCCTGTGCCGCATGCTAGGATGTAGGGCTGGACACGAGCCGAGCCGAGCTTGATCCGAGCCTGGCTTTAGCTCGCTCTAGAGCGGCTCGGCTCGGCTCGGCTCGCTCAGCCAACGAGCCTACTTCAAGCGGCTCGGCTCGTTTTGGGTATGGCTTGGCTCAGACCGAGCCGGCTCAAAAGCCAGCTGTCGCCTGTCTTCATCTTTACTTACAGAAGACAGAACCTATGTATATAGTTCACAATCTTGATTGTTTTGCAGCAATTAAACCCATATTTTAAAAATAAAACAGTTTATACTGCTTAAAATGAAACATCCAGCAGTATATTGTTTTAAGAAACGGTCATAGTAATGAAAAATCAGCTTTCTTCTATGATTTCTTTTAAAAAAATTATAACAATGGAACATATATGAGAGAAAGAATTGGGCAGCATTTCTATTGAATTTTGGACAGTACATCCTTTGAACTTTACACAGTGAAACATCAAATATTGACAGTGAAACAAAGAAACTTTCACTATCCGCAAACTCATCCGAATATGATTTGTCACCAACCCTAGAGGGCACCTCAGACAAAGTATCTTGCTCTTCCTCGTCCTCGTCCTCATCCTCTTCCACCTCTTTATGATCCTCCTCCGCTTGCTTATCATGCCCATTGCCTAACACACAAAAACAACACACATGAGCTTGGACACACATATATTTGACTTTTGGATAGCAAAAACAGCACACACATGAGCTTGCACAAACATATATTTGAGATTTAGACACCAAAAAGAGCACACACATGAGGTTGCGCAAAACATATACTATTTGACATTTGGATACCAAAAACAGCACATATGCGCTTGGGCACACATAAATTTGACTTTCAAAAAGCAAAAACAGCCCATACACGAGCTTGCACAAATATATATTTTGCACGCACATACCTGGGAAGATGTAGCCTCCCTCTCATAGTCATTTGCGGAGCCGGAGGCAGCGGTGATTTCGGCACACACGCCAGCGCGCTGGTGTGGTCAGGGGGACGTCGAGGCGGAGGTCCCCGAGACCGGCAACTTACTCTTCATAATGGAGTCCAAGGTCCTCTCTTTCTCCTTCTCCTTCACATTCACCTTCCCGTTTTCCTTGTCTATTGTTGCGACGATAGGCCTCTGCACATATCAGCAAACAACAAACGGTCAATCGTCAACAATAGTAAACTAATTACACATGGAATCAATGTAATTTCTCAGCAAGTAGATTTTTTTTCAAGCTGCTATGCTACATCAAGTAGATCATCAACAATAGAAAACTAATTACACATGGAATCAATGAAAATTTCCATCTACCAATCCATTCTGCCCTATAACTCCATCCAACCATGATCCATCCATCCGGCTCTTCTAGATCTAGCCCTACAGGCTACAATACATCCATCCATGATCCATCCATCGATCCATCCATCAGATGTGTACTAGTGCAGACACCTGCGGCTAGGGTTTGGGAAGTTCGAACTACTTGACTACATCCATCGATCCATCCATTCATTGATCCATCACATGCGTACTACTGAAGTTCAGAGAGCTGCGGCTAGGGATTGGGAAGGAAGGAGGTACCTGCTCCGGCTCATCACGTTCCGCGAGAAAGTAGGGGAGGCGCGTCCGTCTACGTCCGGTGTGGTGAGGAACGGTCGCGCCGCCCGTCACCGCCGGTGCAGAGTCCGTTGTTGTCGGTGTGGTCAGGGAACGTGGCGTCGCTCGTCGCCTTCGATCCAGATTTGCGGCGTGGCGAGAGAGGGTCGAGGCGGCGCAAAGCAGAGAAAGGGAGAGACGAGAGACGTGGTTGCTTGTGCCCTAATGCGCTAGCCATTGTGATGGACGGTGAAACTGGGCTGGGCTGCAAGCGAGCCACCGAGCTGGACCGGCCAAAACTCGGCTCGGCTCGGTCGCGAAACGGGCCTGCTTTTAGACCTCGCCCCGCTCGATAATCCTATCGAGCCGAGCTGTAATGGGCCGAGCTGGAGCGAGCTTCAGGCCGAGCCGAAAAGCTCGCTCGTGCGTCCAGTCCTACTGGGATGTAGTGGTGGCCATGCAGTAGATGTCGTGGCCGTCGCAAGCGATCTGGTCTGCGCGCTGCTTGGCGGTGTTGGCCGTGGCGCTACCTTCGGGGACACATAATGGGCTGACGGTGGGTGCCGAAAGGTCGGAGGGGTTTGGACAACGGAGGTAGTGGCGGCATGTGGTGATTTTGTCTCATGCAGATCGGTCATCGCTGGCACTTGCGAGGATGGTGCAAGAACGCTAGAGCACTCCCAAACTCAGGGTTTTGGTGGTGCGTGGCCTTCCTCCCTCGTCAAAGTCTACGCATATTGTGCTATTGCGATCTTGAAAAGTGGAGGAGATAAAATTTGCCTGGACTTGATCTTTAAAGTAGAAACTCATGATTAAACTTCGGAGATTGGATCTAGGCATTGCTTTGGGAAAACCTTTCTCGTAGACCTTGTGCTGTCAAAAGATAGTTGGTGTCGATGGTCGTTGTAGCATATCATCGACCAGTGCCGTTTTGATCACTTCATTTTTTTTCTTTTTCTCTCTTCTTCTTGGCATAGCTTCGGTCTTTTATGACTTAGCTCTTTGCTAGCATGTGAGTTAGTGTTGACTGCAGTGTGCATTCTACTTATGCAGAGATCGGGTGTGTGCTCATTATGATTTTAGCCCTCGATGCTACATTATGTGTCAATAAAATAAGCCCTTTATCGAGAAAATACACCCCTTGCAGATGCATCAACCTTTTTGTTGGTTAGGAAGATTGACTTGTTTACAAACTGGGCTCTCTGTGCAAGTCCCTAGAATTTTCTCTTAAATATTGGGCCTTGTGTGTTAGGAGGATTGGAACATATATTACTCAAAGGCCAAGGGAAATAAGCAAGAAACGCCATATACAATGGTTTATGTGGATTGGTTGTGTGCAAATTGTGGCTGCATGCATTATGATGGAGAGGCCGGGGGTACAACTCCATTTCCAAAAAAAAATATGTGGGTGCTGTTGAGGTAAAGAAGCTACGGATGATATGGATAAAAGGAGGAGCTCGCTTTGGCTACAAGAGTGTGTCCACTAGTTGCCTAATTTGCTTTAGTAAATTGAGCAATTGGTATTACTATAAGAAGAAGACCAAGACTAGTGGCAATTGGTATTAATCAACGTAAGTTTAACAGGACGCTCTTCGACAGCACTGCAAAAACATGGAGTAGATGGGAACATGATGCCTCAACAGCAATGCCCACTATAACTTACTTTAGTGGAACTTATATATGAAGAGAGGAGTTGGCGAGGGGATCACCATGCGCTGGGAACGGGGCGCTGAGAAAAGCTCATGTATTGATAATCAGTTTGCTCTCTGCAAATTAACATCAGATCAACACCGAATCTCAATCCACACTACGAAACAAACATCATACCTATACTATAGTACTATTACATACAAAAGGTCACCAGCACAACGCAAAAGCTAGATGTCAAAGTTGCAACTAATTAGAGAAAAAGAAAGACAAGCAAATAAATAGAGAGTGGGGCAGTAGTGGTGATGATCTCGTTCTCATCAATGCGTTGAGCGCGCCAAAAGCGGATGCAGTAGCTCCTGCTTATGACAACCACCCCCTCTCCTGTTGAGAGAGAGAGAGAGAGAGAGAGAGAGAGAGAGAGAGAGAGGCGGCTATGGCGAGGCACTTCCTGCTCAATACGGGAGCCAGGATGCCATCGGTGGGGCTCGGCACCTGGCAGGCTGAACCCGGCGTCGTCGGTGCCGCCGTCTACGCTGCCGTCAAGGTCTGCACATACCTCGTCCTATTTTTTTGCTCACCACTCGCTTCACCAATCACCATCTTTTATTTTTGGCAACAAGCTTCACCATCCCGATGGCATGTGTTTTGCCCCCTCTATCCACCCCTTCGTACTGTGTTGTTTCCTTGTTTTTATCTTCGACAAGATCGCCAATCGTGTATAATTTCTCAATTGCTTCTGGGTCGTGCAGGCCGGTTACCGGCACATCGATTGCGCCAGGGAATACCACAATGAGAAGGAGGTAAAACCACTGTGAACTAACTATCTGTAAAGTTTTTTTTGTTCCGTCCAATGTGAAAAAACAGCTTTTGGTTAGTCCTGTCTGTTTTTTTAATGTGTGTATTATCTGCTACCCTTGCAAACGCAACTAGAAAAGAAAGACATCAACATAACATCACACTGGGAATTTCTTCTGTCCATCTCTTTCCAACATTTAACTATGCGATATGGGCTTATAATGAACCTGCCAAGGATTCAGATAAAGGGTTAATTCAGGACCATTTTGAAACATCAGTGGCCAGATTGACATGGCATCCATAGCTGGCAAGCAGCATTTACTCCCTTTATACATTAAGACATGTGCTGCCTGTTGTATCGTCTTGATTCATGTTACATAATAATTGGAGTAGTGGGAGGCTGATATCAATTATTTGCATTCTCCAGATCGGCTTGGCGCTGAAAAAGCTATTTGAAGAGGAGGTAGTGAAGCGTGAAGATCTGTTTATCACCTCTAAGCTATGGTAACCCCAATCTCTGGTGTTATCTTAGTAGTTCTGTCTATCGAGGCAGATCAAGTCGAGTATACAGATGCCTATTTGATGTTTTAACTCGTTCTCATCTAACTTCTTTGGATGCCTTATGTTTTCAGGAATGACTGTCACGCTCCTGAAGATGTGCCAGAGGCACTAAATGAAAGCCTGAATGATTTACAACTTGATTACTTGGATCTTTATCTTGTGAGCACCTCATATTTACGATTATATTTCAGTACCCGGGTTCCTCTATTCTGGCCTCTATATCATCAATATCTCGTTTTTATGTGTACTGATAGCACTACTTTTGTATGTTATCATTTAGAGAAACGAAAAGGTGTGACGACACCCGGGTGCCCCGGCACCCGGTTATCCCGTCCGTCGAACGAGTTAAAGATTCGTGCCTTCTAGTTGTCAGGTGCAGACGCTTGTACACTACTAGTGTGATTAGCAGGCTTTATCAGGGAGACAAACAGCGACGGGAGGAGAGAGACATGGCAGGAATAGGCTCTGCAGGTATAGGTCTGTCAGCGACGGGAGGAGAGAGGCATGGCAGGAATCGGGCTGAAAAAAGATATTGCTGTCCACGGGTGGTGTCCATTGAAGTGACAGCACAGCCTGCATCCATTCTTTTCACCAGTCACCATTGTGAGCGTTCCTGGTCACCGGAGAGAGTAGCGACCGGTGTGGTTCTTTCTAGCAGAAAACGCCGCCGACGGGGGAGTTCTGTATGTATGAGATGGGCAATGTGCAGCCTGGCATTGCAATCCACCTACAAGGGGAGGAAGCGTCGTCTGCTTTTTCGTCAGCGTCGACGGAGAGATCTCTTGTTCTTCGTAAGCCGCCAGTGGCGGTAAGATTTCTTGTTCTCAGATCATATATCCGACGTCTAGCTACTCTGTATCTCCCTCTGCATCTAACACGCGTGTGGTCTGCACAGTGCACCGGTACCGGATGCATCTTTTGCGCGCGTGCTATTACGGCGAGGTATGCTGGCGCACAGATATCAACTCGAAGAAACAGCGCGCCGGAGATGAACGCGGTTGGGGAAGCAGCACACCGGATGGCGGATGGATTGGCCGGAGCAGATGGCGGACGGCATGTCGGGCAGGCAAGTGTGCATGTCCAGCTGCACCATCCGCCGGTGAGTCCCGCAGATAGTCCGGCTGCTAGTGCTGTTGGAATATCAAGGACGCCATGCACTGAGGATGCGTGCCAAGTAGCAGCGAACCAAGACTCTGTTCCGGCGGCAGGTCAGGTCTCATTAGCCGCGCCCGGAGCGTGGACTGGAATGGTGGGTGACCGCACGGCGTCAGAACAGCTCAACGGCGTCGTCGGCCTAGCAGGGCGCCGGGAAGGGAGTGAATTCAAGCTGGCGAATCGTGGAGACGCTGATGAACGGTCAGAGGCTCGCTCGCGCATCCGGGTTTTCCACGATAGCGGGTCTAAGCAAGTTTCTTCGTCGGATGCAAGCTCGCATATTCAAAAAAAGTGTCAGAAGACGGCATATGAGCAGGCAGCCTCCAGCGGCGTGCAAGGGCGACAGCATGATCTGGGGCTTATTCATGGTGACAGCATATGTCAGAGATTTTGGGTTGAAGTTCATGCTGGTGGATTAGTCGAGCTTATATTTCCAGCCAAGATAGCAGAGATTTTATCTGTATCCTTTCCAAGGTTCGTGCGGATTATGACGGGGGGCGTTTATACAAGCAAGGTATGTTTGATGAAGGATGTAGAAGGTGCAACAGTTTTTCGTCATGGGTGGAGCGATTTTGCTGCTCGCCATGGACTCGAGGAAGGAGATAAGCTCATGTTCGCTGCACATGGCCAAGCACAATGGGAGGTGTCTGTGTTTGACGCTGATGGATGCGAGAAGAATATGAATGTCCTCAGGCACGTGCCCGAAGGAGGTAAGACGGTCGTGTGAGTTTCACATTGATCAAAGCAAAACAATCGTCGTCATTTTGGTTGTTGTTGTTAGGCGTAGAGGTGTCAGTTTGGGTGATGTATGAGCCGGTCGAATGAGTGTTCGTTGCACAATTATGGGGCTGTCGGCCTAATGTAATATGTTCAAGTATGCTTGTTCGGAACAAAGTATCGACCCCCAATTTCCGTTTGATGGTTGCATCAGCTAAATGTATGTGTGCAATGAATCCCCTGTGAAGCTTGTCATGCAGAGTAAAAGGAAACATTCCGGAAGTCGGGATGTACCACACAAACTTCAAAAAACAAACCAATATATAAGGATTTTTATGCATCCTCATAACACAAATTGATGAAATTGTACCCAGCACATGTATCCTGATGACAAGTGAATGTACCCGGTACATATTAGATTCTACACTGTTGATGTACCAGGTACATGTATAGGCGATGCATGTACCAGGTACATGTATAGGCGACTTGGACCCGGTTCTGTGGCGCGACGCAAGTGACAATTTTTCAAAGTACAACGTCTGAAGATCACGATAGTAGATGAAGCGTATGCCACACATGACAAAGGTTCAAGGTTCATCTACCAAAGATTACAACTGACCATACAAAAGACCATTGGAGTTCAGTACATTCGAATAAACAATGGATTTCACCACATTCCAACAGGCATTTCCATCCATTTCCCATCAGATCATTACCATATAGCCAAGTTTAGGCTATGATAGTAAACCACACCTTCATTGTTGCTGAATCTTCATATTTCTCGAAACAAATCACCACAACATCTTCTACTTCCAAGCCTATGGTGTTCGCATACCCTCGAAAGCCACCCTGTATGATCATGCGCTCATCACCAGTCTTTTTGAATGCAGCCTCCACTTGAGTATCAGATCCATCCAGTAGTAAAAGTGTGCCTTCTTCTTCGATAGGTCCTTTTTTGTACTCAATGTGACGGATGACTCGCTTTGGAATTCTCTGCCGATACAAGAAATTACATAACAAATGTTTCTTAGCGGAAAGTACGTTACACATACACGATATCATCATAAGTTATGCCATAAAATTTGCATTAAATAAGTTCAAATTACTAACCATATAGCCACCTCTAATATCACTGCTGGTCAGCTTGTGAACGAAGATACAGCAAGGAGTCCTTGAATAGGCAAATGCGCAATTGATCATTCTCTTCATGTCATGATATTGTAGTCTTTGCCCCCTCGTGTAGATGCACTCATCAATCAGCTTACGCTTTATACGGCCGAGCCCACGTTTTGCTTCATATAGCATCATGTGAGGTACAAAAAATTAAGTTAGTGTTACAGTTCAGTAGCAACAACATAATAACATTACAACCCAGGACGTAATATAAACTATAAGACATATAAGGAATACGTTTATATGATTGCACTCTTATTAATGGTTGATGTTTATCATGTTACGGTACAGAAATCCGTTTTTAGCATTCGTGGTATTATACTGCATATATCGAACAGTTATGTCCACACGAATGTTCAGATAGCATATATGGAATATTCTTTGCACATCCATTTATCTAAGACAGTACAATACAAGCAATCACTCATATATAACTCATATACGTTGTGCGTGTTTTAAGCTTACCAATGTACGGCAGAGGGGCCCGCAGAATACCATTTCTTTCAATATCAACATAGAATCTGTACCCACTGTCAGGCATATATATGCGGATCACATCTCCTCGCCGTACAGCATAAACACCTCTCATATCGACCCATCCATGACCATGGATCTTAGTTGCCACGTCACTATTACCAAACTTAACTTCAAACTCAAGTGCTTCACGAGTTACCAGGACTGGATCCCAAATCTTCATTTTTTGCTGCATTGCCTCACGTTCCTCATTATCAATGTACGCACGCAGGATGTGGCGAATGGCACAAGGAACATACTGAGCATACGATTTGCAAAAGAAAATAAGAATACATTATATTAGTCCGAACATCCAATACATACTCTTCTATGCACGCATCACGAAAAATTATGTTTTCAGCATACCAGTTCATCCCAGTAGAAGCCTGACAGTGGTATCCTCAATTGTTGAGCTGCTCCTTGGACACCTTGACATATGGGGATAGGATGCCTGCAATCAGGGCACGCCATCACCTACAAAAATCAGATTGGATTTATCATTAATAATAAGAAAAATAAATAAACAATATATTGCTATCATAACTCAGTACGGATATATTGTGTAGGTAGAGTCCACCAGGAATTGAATACTTGTCTGGTGTATATTATGCATAAATGTTAAATCATAATTGATGACAAAATTATGTATCTATGCTAGCCAGTCGTGTGTTGTTGCTATGGTCTATAATGTGCAAACTGGGCATACGGTTCTGTGTCATTTTCTAACACATGTGCCATATTCCTTGAATACTGTCTATTCAGTTAACCATATTACATACATATACGTTTTTCCATCATATTTGGTATGGATTAACATGGTGGTATTGATTTCCGGTGTCAAATTGTCAATTATTTTCCAGATAACTTCTGTTGTTCACTTTTGGCATCTTGAATACATTGTAGAAAAGATTATGTTTGTCCAATGAGTTTTATTTCTTTTGTTGTTCGACAGTTTCTTCTGGTACCTTCAGCTTAGCATTACATGATTACGTGTTCACACTGTTAAGTACGGTGTGTACAAATGATATGGTTAAAATCTCTGATTCTCCATGTATTTTGTAGATCCACTGCCCATTTAGTGTCAAGAAGGGAACAAACCACAGCCCTGAAAACTATGTTACACCTGACATCCCTGCTACTTGGGGGGCAATGGAAAAGTTACATGATGCTGGCAAAGCTCTCGCGATTGGTGTGAGTAACTTTTCATCAAAGAAGTTGGGTGACTTGCTTGATGTAGCTCGTGTACCTCCTGCAGTTAATCAGGTGGAATGTCATCCTTGTTGGCAGCAAACTAAGCTCCACAACTTTTGTCAGTCAACTGGCGTTCATCTTAGTGTAAGTCTGATTATCTTTGTGTTATTTACCACTAAATAAGCTGGATTGCTTTTGCGGTACACTTTTTTGTTGTTGTTCTTTCCTCACCTGTATGTTTTTTGCAGGCTTACTCACCACTAGGTTCACCTGGTACTTCTTGGATGAATGGTAATGTCCTTGAAGAGCCAATAATCATCTCAATAGCTGAGAAACTCGGGAAGACAACTGGACAAGTCGCTCTGCTCTGGAACATTCAGATGGGCCACGGTGTACTACCAAAGAGTACAAATCCAGAAAGGATAAAGCAAAACCTTGATGTTTATGATTGGACATTTCCAGCTGACATGCTTGCAAAGTTCTCGGAGATTAAGCAGGTACATATCATATATGCACCGAGTAACCTTAGCAATACTTTAATGAGGATAAAGCAATGAAATTTATTGGTGATAAATAAAGATCTTTATAGGATGACAAATGAACAAATCTCTTGGAGCATTCTAAATTTCTAGGGTTAAGTAGCATTTGTTCATTTTTGTGCTTCTTGGAGCTTGAAACACCAGTGTATCGTGACAGGATTCAAATAAGGGCACAACTGTTGTATTCACTCTTAAAATGGCAGTATTAGTTACCTTGGGTAGAACTGAATTCACACTATCGATATCCGATGTTCATTTTTCTAGATGCATAGGGCACAGTCATATTGTTTCAATACTCCCTCCGTATTGTTCACTCACATATTAGCTTTTACTGATGTCAAACTTTATAAAGCTTGACCAAGTCTGTAGAAAATAATGTGAACACTTACAATAACAAATCTATATGATGTGAAAATATATTCAACGAGGAATCAAATGATATTAAATTGGTGGTGTACAAGTTAATATAGTTTTCCAGAAACTTGCTGAAAGTTCATAAAACTTGACTCTAGGCAAACCTAATATGCAGAGTAAATAAACACAGAGGGAGTGTAAATAGCTCCAGTTTGGTATGGATCCACCTGGGATAAGCATAAGTCATCTCGATCAGCCCCTGTTATCAATTGTTTTTCTAGAAGTATATTAGTAGCAGTAGCAACGTTGATCATAATACCGTGGCATGCAATTGCAATGTTTTACGATGTGGGTGAGTTTCTGCATCGCAGAAACTTCTAGAACGTCATTCGACCATTCATTTATTCATTGTTAATTTTCATCCACTTATTTTTCCCTTTTAAGAACTTTTCAGTGGGAAAAGTAAGCGCATCTGACATTTTTTATCTTGTCTTCAGGCTAGGCTTCTGAGAGGTGACATGATGATTAATCCACAGAGCGTTTACAAGACCCACGAGGAGCTCTGGGACGGTGAAATTTAGGGTCATCCTCCTTCTCGAAAAAAAAGTAATAGATGTCTGTGAAGGTTTTCCAGCCATGGCTGCTAAATTCAGTTATATCGAGTGTGAAAACATGAATCTCTGTGAACATTCCATGTGATGTAACTGTGATTATCATCGTCTCGTGAGCAGCCACAAGACGGATCATGTATGCTATGGAGATACGAGAGAGCATTTGCAGATTAATAATTAATGAAACCGGGGAACGGAACTTTTGTAAGATGATCTCAGGGATCTCTGAAATGATGAGATTACATTATCCTTCCGTTCATAATGAGCAAGTTGTGAGTGCAGAGCACATGCCTTGCCCTTGTACGTGTATATATGTTCCACTCTACAAGAGTTTCAGAGAAGCAGAGTACAGGCTTAAAACTGTTCTTCCTTTCAGGAACTAGCAAGAAGCATTTCAGAAATTGTGGAATTTTCTTAGGGTTTTGGCCACCAACCAACAGAGATGCGAGCTTGAGCCAGCCCGAACACAGCGGCTAGCGTTTAACCCTTTATGAAACAAGATGCGCAAGTCTCCAAAAATCCAATGGAAAAGCAAAACCGAAAGAAAGGGACCAGGTGAGTGTCGAAAAAGAAAGGGAACAGTAGCCGTCCGATCGAAGATCCACGTCGACCACGATCTCCTGCTGGCACGAAGCGGATGGACGGCTGAATCTGAAGACAAAGCGGTATGCTGCCTTTTAAACTGAATATAAGATCAGTGCCTCTGACACAACACCTCTCCAGCCTTGCTCACGTCAATTTCATGATGTTTTTCAATGACACGAGGGATGGAGATGTGGAGGATGCGGAGGGTGCTTTCAAGAGCATGGCCGATGCGCGCCCCAACCCAACCGTCTCACACTGAAAATTCAGAGATTTGAAGGTCTCATGAATGCTGCAGTATATCAAACAAGCTGGATATTACGATTCAAATACATACATGCTCAAGAACGCGCATAATTATGAGGACGCCATCGGATGAAACCTATGCATTATTACAGATCATATGTGACTGAAACAAGCCATCAACCAGCATGAATGGAAACATCAACGATTAACTGCTCATAGATATTCTTTGCAAAAAGAAAACCAGAACTCCTCGTTGATACTGCACATAAACGAAAATACAGGCAGCTTGCCTTCGATTGTTGGGCGTGATTGTCCTCTGAAGCTCGATCAGACCCTCTTCACCACAGGTCGATTTAGATTCTTGGCGAGCTCGGCTCTCAGGTATGCAAATTCAGAGTCATCGTAGGTACCCTGGAGCTCAACTTCCTTGAGGCTCCGGAGAGATGGTATGCACATAAACGGAACCAATGTTGATGTCTGTTGTCCTACAAAACTTCCTACCAAGCTTCGGGGCTGCTCCTTGTTCAAACTTGACGAACTTGAGCCTTTCAAAGAGGCTCAAGCTCAGCTCCAGCACCACCAGGCTTGGGAATGTCTCCTCCGGGAAACTGAGACAGACTTCACCCTTGAACGAGTTCTCCAACATATGCAGGCATGCCAGATGTGGTAGTTTCCCAAGTACCACTTGTATTGCAGAATCCTGCTCTGAGATCATAGAGCTCCGTAGCTTCAGTTTCACCAGATTCTTGAGCCCTTGGATCCATTCGGGCAGTTTGACCAGGTTGCCATACAGCTTGAGGCTCTGCAGTGTCTTCTCCGGCGATGGGCTGCTGTGATGCCTTCTCCGGCGGCGCCCTTGCCCGTCGGGGAGGATCCGCCCTCATGTCTTCGGTTCTGAACAAGAAGCTCTCGCTCACATGGACGGAAACCATGGCCTCTCCGCCTCCGCCTTCGCCCAAGTCTCAAGTCGAAAGTCGCACGCGTACCCCGCACGCGGATGAATCACCTTTCCATGCATATATAGAAGAGATGGGGGCATGGTGGAGACTACTAGTAAGCAGTGAACAAGAAGAGGTGTCGTTGCGTGATCCATGGACAGACACAAGGCTGTTCCACGGATCAATGACATGGCGCAATAATCCAGACCTTTCCTTCCAAAACAATAAAATATACTACTCCCTCCGGATGGATCTCAAGGAGGTTGAGGATTCCCAGGAGGTTAATGGAATGACCGCCGCGGTTTGTTAACCTTATTTAATAATTAACTGCTACTGCGACCTCCCACCCTCCCTCCCTACCTTCCTAGGATTGCATGCAGCGGGGGATTAATTGGGTGCATCAGATTCCTACTAAGATAATGGAAAACAAATGGAGCAGTCATGTATATACAAAGGCCTCCATCTTTTAAAAATTTCACAATTCACCTTATCCTAAGTTGTGACCACGCATGATGTATCAATAGCTTGTATTCATGTTAATTTTCGAACGTGGCCAATTCATGAGCCACAAAACATTATAATGCATATCATTCATTCGGTTTGGAGATTCCGTTTCAAACTTGCAAAAACAGCTGATTTCAACTTGCTAAATATATCGTTCCATTCGGTTTGGAAATTTTGTTTCAAACTTGCAAATACAGCTGATTTGAACTTGCAAGTCGCTATATCCATTTGTGCAAGTTATATCATTTCAGCGATTGTTCCAACTTGCAGATACAACTGATTTGAACCTCCAGTTTGTTATGTTATAGCTAGCCCATAATAACTTTGGCATACCAATAACTTAAACAGAAAGGCTTGTGCTATATTAGACTATATAAAATTTCCACATGAATGAGACTGGACCTTTTTTACATGGGAACATGGGAACTTATACCAGAGACAACAATGAGTCCATAACCACCCATGTCCCAGGCAGGCAGCGAGTACATCAAACAAATCATCATCTAGTCAGCCATCCAAAGTCTCGAATCTTTCTCACTCAGCCAACACATCGAAAATAAATCAAGTGCAGTTCGGTTAAATCAGCTAAAGTTGATGATTATATGTATATATACGTTCCCATTGACCAGCTCCAAACTGACACGGATCTGTTTGCGATATCCGTAAGCAATGAAATCATCAGATTAGCAATGCGACAGGATTCCATATCTGTTACCATAACCATAGCAAAGGGAACACAATTAAAGAAATAGTAAGTTTGCGGCCATATATGGACCAGGAGGGATCTGTATAGAAAAACAAGGAGAAAAGCATATACATAAATCATAGGCAAACAACAAGAAGAAAAAGAGTCTCAATCACCGAAGAATTCATTTCATTGCATTGCCAACAAAATCCATGCTTGACTGGGTACATCACACAAATAAAAAAGGAGAGTCGAGTTTCAACTACTAAGTGACGTTTAAGTAGCACTTCAGCTATTCTAAATGTGAATAGATTCCGATCAAGCAAGCAGGAGAAGGTGAGTAATTTACATCAATTTCAATACCACCATCCTACAAACAAGGAATAATCGACTTCAATGTCAACACCACCAGCCTCCAATGCCTTGGCAGAAAACAACCAGCCAGCCAACAAACAAAGCACAAGATTAGTTCCCATGACGAAAGCAACAGGCGAGGCCCTAGGGGCAAACGAACAAATCTTGAGCTTGCAAACCATCCACATTATGTATGTTCATTCTACAACAAGCAAACCAAACAGGTCTGAAATCCCCTCATCTCTTTCCTCAACAACCAAAGTGGCGCCAAAGAAACTTCAACTCTAGATATTTGCCTGAAATGCAAGAGTAGTGATAACATGAGCAATATTATGGCAATGTGAATCCCCTTGAAACCGCAAATTATCTTTGTTGTACCGCTGCACAATAATACAATCAGACTGACTTACATTTGCTGAGAAAATGGTAACCATGCCTCCTGTAGATTGAAAGTACTGAACAGACTAAAATCCTAGTAAAACAAACCAAACTTTGGAGGAAAAAATATGCTGCAATGTTCTTATCGGAATTAATGTCAAGTACAGGTACAACTGCTCCTTGTGCTACTCTACTAAAATTAGTAAGCTGGGAGTAGAGAGACAATTTCTCCTTGTGAAACATTTATCATACAGAAAGACAAGGGTGCATTCATTCATCACACCTTCAGTTTATGGATAACACACAAGTCATTCAGAAAAGAACAATTTTTAATGTTTGCCGCAACAGCCATTAGACTTCAAAGGGCAGGTACAGAGATACGAGATGGTCCTGTCCAAACAACAGCCTTTGTCAGTTTACAAGTCAATAGAATGTCTACCCACTATGATAGCGCTTCATTACAAGGGTACCTCTGTCTAAATAATTGAGCCACACAATACTATACTTGTCGCAAAGGAAGCGTGGACGAGAACAATATAGCCTACAGCAGGCTCTACAAACAACCATAAATAAACCAGCAAAAACACCATGATACGAAACAAAAAGTTCAGTCCTATCAAGTAATACTTTCAATCTGGGATAATCTCAAGGCAAAAGCAATCATGATGCATGTACAGGAATGATCGTCATGGCAATATAATCTGCAGTCATGCTGGATTTAGTCCAACGCACATATCTGTACTATGACTAGTACAAGATTTCCTCGACAGTCGAAGCATTCAATCCAGGATAATCTCAAGATACAAGCAATCAGTTATTATTATACATGTACAAGACGGTGGACCTAGAGTGAGTGGATTTGTTCCTTACCAGGCACGCGAACCATAACTGTTATTACGGTTGTCACCCATAATGAGTACATGGCCTCAGGGAGGCGTTGCCCAAAGCCTCAAAGATAGTGACTGGGCCAAAGAGGTTGCGATGCAACCTTCGCTGACCGGTCAATGACGCCAGGAAAGCCGAAGGGCACGAAGGTTCATCTTGCAGCAGCCAAAGTGGTTTCTGATATGAGAAATTCAACCAAAGATCCATTAATTGAAGTCTGCCAAGAAAGATCCAAACATATTCTGTAATTAGTTGTCACCCAACTGCTCCTTGTGAAACATTTAGTATACAGAAAGAGAAGGGAGCATTTGTTCATGCACCTTCAGTTTACGGATAACACGCAAGGCATTCAAACAGAACTATACTGTGCATCCGAATTAAACACCTTGCAAAGAAACAAGCTGCACTTATGGCTGCAGCAGGGAAGCAGCACTCCTCCAGCACAAGGACTTGAGAGAGGCTTACGGTTGCGTATGCAAGCAGGGAAGCAGCTGCTGAAGGAGCATATCATCTTCTTGAGGTGGAGGCTGCAGCAGACGCTAAGCGTGTGAGCCAGGTCAGAATTTTCTGCACAAAACAATTGATGGTTAAAATTGAAACATTTTTTTATCCATCAGCATTTGCGAGATTTTAATGATAAGCTCACCTCTCTCGGATGGGAACAAAATGACAGCTTAAAAATCCTTGCTCTGCGTCGGCGGCTTTGCCTAGTTTAAAGAATTTGCAGAGGGCCGAGGTCAGGAATAGTAACAATTTGTTGTTGGGAACAAAAACATAGGGCAAATTTGTAAGAGCCCATGAGACGACTAATCACCTGGAGGTGCGGAGAGGAGCTCCATGCTGATCGTTGATTCCTTGTGGTCAGCAAGTCCCTGAAAGAAGGTTTTATTTTTGTTACAAATCAATCAATCGTCAAGGAGAGGAGAAGAGAGCAGCTGCCTCAATTTATACTGCTTGAGCTTAATTAGTTGGCGTTAGTTGGTTCCAGCAACATATTGATCTCTTTGTCGCATGTCATTGCCTACCATCAAGTTAAAATGTTACCAAAATTACTATGAACAGAATCTACTTGGTTCCTTAGCAGACAACCACAGTAACTCCATTGGAAAGGTGCTCTTGTGATCCACATAGGGGTGGTTTTTGGATTTAGCAGAGAGAACTAGCTCACATAATAAGGAAAAGAGGGAAGACTGCATCATAGCTTAATTACTTTTACTGATAATGGGTGGAACAAGGTTCAGTGTAGGCAACTACTCCAACTTACTATTAATCACAAACTACTCACCCACTAGCTAGGGCCCCTTAACAGATATGTAAACTGGAAATAGTTGGGTTTGAGGTTACAAACACTTAAAGTGGCAACCCTCGGACACTGAACTACTAGATTAACAATGAATTGTGTAGCATGTAGACTGGAATGATGGGAATAGACGAACAAGCTCTTTTGATGTGATTATCAGCCTAAGACAAATACATGCAGCAGTTATGCCGGAGATGCCATGCCAGTAATATGGAAAGTGACAAGTGTTTTGATTTGAGGTTATCAACTACCTGTTTTGTTATAAGATTTATATTTATCATCTGGAGTGGCAATCCCACCAAAGCTGCCTTCTCTAGTAATGTAATTGAAAGGTGAGTTAAAGCAGCTCAACCGTGCAGATACTCTAAAAACTGCAAAGGCACGCAACTTAAGGACTAAAATGCTGACTTCCCGCTAACAAACAGAATCGACAGGTAGAAACTAGATTAGATTAGGCTAACAGCATTCCCACACATCATGCAGCTAATAGAAAGCATCAACACGGAGGCATAAATAAATCTTTCTCCCTGAGAGGGGAAGCACAATAGACTAATCACCTGCAGGTGAAGAGAGGAGCTCTAGGTTGATCCTTGATTAATTGTGGTCACCAAGTCCCTGCAAAAAGGTTTTCTTTTAGTTACAATCAATCAATCAATCATCAAGGAGAGGAGAGCAGGTGACTCGATTTATACTGCTTGGGATTAATTAGTTGGCAATAGTTGGTTCCAACAACAGATTGATCTATTTGTCGGCTGTTAGTTCGTGTCATCAAGTTACTAAAATTACTATGAACAGAACCACCTCTAATTGCTTCCTTAACACACAACCAAAGCCGGCTCCTTTGGGAAGGTGCTTTTTTGATCCACATAGGGGTGGTTTTAGGATTCAGTGGAGAGAACTAGCGCACAGAAGGAAAAAAGGAAAGACTACAGCTTAGCTTCATTACTTTTACCGGTCAAGGGTGGAACAAGGTTCAGTGTGGGCAACTACCCAAACTTATGAATCACAAAATACTTCTCATCCACTAGGCTGGAGTACCTTACCAAAGTGAAGAATGAAGGTAGATATGTAAACTGGAACCACTTGGGTTTGAGGTTACCAACACTTAAAACCGGCAAAGCTATCATACTGGAATACTAGATTAACATGTGAATTGTGTTACATGTAGACTGGAATTATGGGAATAGACAAACAAGCTCTTTTTGATGTGATTATCAGCAAGAGAAGAAGACATGTTGAAGCTATGCTAGAGATGCCAAGCCAGTAATATGGAAAGTGATAAGTGTTTTGATTTGAAGTTATCAACTGCCTATTTCGTTACAAGATTTATAGTTATCGTATGGACTGTTAATCCCACAAAACCACCTTCTCTAGTAATGGAATCGAAAGGTTAGGCAAAGAACATTCCCAACCATAAGGCAACTAATTAATAGAAAGTTCCAACATGGAGGCATAAACAAATATTTCTTCCTGTGGCGCAATAGAATAACTCAAAGACAAACACATTTAGGCAAAGAAATAACTATGGATTTGGATGTAATAAAGTCCAGTAGCTCACGCATCACAGAAAAACACTTACAGGCAATAAAGGCAAGATTTTAACATTGATCTTTTAAGAAGATCATTCATCCTTGTACAGAACTTGAAGGTCCCATTCAACTTCACTGGTGATAAGCTAGTAACAAAAAGGAGAATACGATGTCATCAACAAGCTACTGCTATATGGTGACCATCCTAGATTAGGAAATTCACAAGAATAATACTAACTACTAAGCTCTATGATTTAGGAATGAAAAGAAGTTATGTAAATCTGCATGTGTTGTTCTTCCTCATTCAGGTTAGGCAGCATTAGAGTGTGACTCAGCACAGTTCTTGCATGGAACAATGGTTCGAATCAACAGTTTATATTGAGCACCACATTAAATCCATCCAGGAGAATCAGGATCACCATAAAGATTTACTACGCATGACGGATGAAGGTGGATCAGTACTCAAATGTCATTCAGGAAGGTAATGCACCACTTTTAGTTACAACGAGAATTTGCATGATAGTATGAGGTAGCAACAAGCAAAGACAAAAAATGCCATATTTTAATTGAAATAGGGGCAAAAACCACAATATAAATGGCTTCAAGTAATCTAATAATATTTGCAAAAAGGACAGGGCAACAACAGGTATGATATAGATCAACCAAGTAAATAGGATCCAACAGAGAGGCGAAAGGGGTCACCTTACACCACAAGGAGACTTCCTGGTGAGATGTTGAGCACCTTGGTGGGCATCCTCACGGGGTGACCAACAGTTGCATGTCAATTGGCTTCCTTCACGAGGACCCCTGGTTGCTAATGGTCACCTCAATCTCTCGATGGCAATCTACTTGACGACCTCTGGGGAGCTAATGAGGTCGATCACCCTCTTGTGCACCCGCATCTCGAATCCCAGGTGTATGTACCTGATTAGCAACAAAGACCGAGTTCTTAGACCAAGGTGCAACATAGATCGTAGTTGAGCCAAAGATATGGACCGGACCATGACAATCCATGAGTCACCTATCTAAGTGCTTACATTTTTCTAACCCTAATACTCAAGCTGCACAACATCCAAGGCTATCACCTTAAATGAAAGCCTGGAAGTAGTAAAAGATATGCATGTAACTGTACATTGTTGTCGACCTCGGACAGAAAAAGAAAAGCAACCAAAATTCCTGGAGCTTATGCAAGGGGCAACTAGCCTATGCAGTAAAGAGGAGAACTCTTCAAATCAAATTAAAAATCTCAAGCAATTTCATTGCGGGGTTGGGTTCTCGTTTACATGCCTATATCACATAAAGTAAATGTAGGCTAGGGTTTCATAAAACAAGTAACAATCGACATTTAGAAGTATAATCTGAATTTACTGCTAAAGATAAGGAAGTTCTAAGTATAATCGGTCCTTACATGTATAAGGAACTAGACTAATTCGCTACTCAGGAGAGTAGTCCTAAATTCCTACTAACCATATGCTCGTGTCATTCAAGATGACTCAAATCAAAGATAGCATAGTACACAAACAAACTCCAAAGTTTAGTGTATGGCAAACCATCGAGTCTAATGACATTTTTATTTAAGAAGACTTCTAGCTACATTGTCCATCTGCTGCTGTGGGTAGAGACAATTTCTACCATTGAAACTTTTAGCATGCAACAATAGAAAGGCGCATTGGTTCATCACACCTTCAGTTTAAGGATAACACAAGTCGTTCAGAAAGAATTGTTTTTCCAAAAAACACAGGGGGTCAAGTCACTGGAACAAGAGTATAGGAGAAAAACAATATAGCCTACAAAAGCTAATATACCTATACATGCAACTGAAAGCGGCAAATAGGCAGAGATTCACGAGTATATGGCCTTGTTCAAGACATTAAGTTGAAGCTAGCTATAGGAAGACTCCTACATTGTTCATGTGAAGCTCCCTGTAGCATGTCAGTGAAATTTTACTAAAAGCTTCAAGACATACAGATGGAGAGCGCTAAACTTGTAAGAGGTACCATAAATGATCGATAAACAATAGATGGCATGGAAATAATGAGAAAACTAGAAAACGACACACCATAGGTTGTCAGCAGAAATTTCACAAACATCACTTCCAAAATCTGAAAGGAGAACCAAAAACTTGTAGTAGCCACTCTAAACATGCAAGAATGTTACAATTCTAGAAGATAATGACAGACTTGACTTTATTCAAAATCCATGTTTTCAAATGCCATGACATTCCATTTGTAGAATACTGAAATTCAGGCACCAAGCTTCAGAAAGCAATTACCTATATGTTTGGAAACCAACAGTTCATCAAATAATCTCAAAAAAATAATGTGACAATTCCATTGCGGCCATTCAAGACTCACCTAGTTCCCAAGTTTCCATCAGTTTAATACATCCATAGTTGAGTGCAATTCGATAAGAATGCCAGAAATCTACTTTTTTCACAGTAGGTCACATAAATCTAATTTGACATTAATTAACATATAGCATGCTACAGGAAAATGGGACAGTTATCCCATCATAAACACAAATAAGCTAGACCAAGACTATAGATAGATAGAATTATGCCAAGGGGAATAAAAAATGCTAAATCCTATCAAAAGTCACCATTCTCAGGTGATTGCTTCGATTATGCTAATCCTAGTCAGGATACTAAATAAGAATGGAAGTATCAAATCCCAACAAATAGAATATACTGTAGCAAATAGGCCTAACCAGCATATGGATCAATTTCCACAACGGGATCATCAAAACTGAAAGTTTGTTGTGGAACGAGCACAAAATGGATCCCTAAATCGGTCAGCAAGCCCCACAGAACCAAGACCTAAATCAAGCAGCACAAACGCCCAGGACACGATGGTCGGACCATCGCAAGGCACAAGGAGAGGGGAGAGGACAGGGACTCACCAGAACTGAGGAAGAAGCCAAGGTGGTGGCCGAGGAGGCGTTAGTCCCATGTATTGGACAGGGAGGTCACAACGCAACCTCCGCTGATCGGTCGGTGACACCGCCAAAGCCGAAGGGGCACCGAGGTTCTTCCTTTTGGCAGAAAAAGTGATTTCTGATATGAAAAATATAACCGAAGATTCATTAGAAAGCTTAATTTTGGAAGAATATAAAAATTCTAGTCTTTTTTTAATTAAAGTCTACCAGGAAAGAGACACATAAATTCTGTAATTAGTAAGCTGGGAGTGGAGAGAAAAATTGCTCCTTCTAAAACATTTAGCATATAGAAAGAGAACGGCGCATTCATTCGTGACATCTTCAATTTACGGATAACACACATTTCATTCACAAAGAACAGTTTTTTCTTTCAACAAACACAGGATAATGTAGCCCACAGCAGTTGTACCTATACACGCGACTTAAAGCGGTAGATAGGCAGAGATACAAGATGGTAATGTCCAAATAACAACTTTCATGATTTACATCTCAATAGAGTGTAGTTAGTCTACGCATTAAGGCCAGCACCACAAGCAGAGGGAGGAGGAGAGGGACTTGCCAGAACTGAGGTAGTGGCTGAGGACGGGGCAGTCCACCGAGCCGTGGTAGCCAGACAGGGAGGTTAGGATGCAGCCTCCGCTGACCTGTCGGTGACGCCGCTAAAACCGAAGAGGCACGGATGTTCTTCCTTGCAAGAGACAAAGTGGTTTCTGATCTGAAAAATATAGGAAAAAATCCATTAGTAAGCTTAATTAATTTTGGAAGAACATGGAAAATCTGGTCCTTTATAAATTAAGGTATGCCAGGAAAGAGCCACACATATTCTGTAATTAGTGAGCTCTGAGTAGAGGGATAACTGCTCCCCGTGAAACATTTAACACTTAACATTTTTTCACCACAACTTGAGTTTATGTATAACACACAAGTAAATCAAAAAGAATGGGGTTTTTTTCCAACAAACAAAGGGGGTCAAGTGTCACTTGAACAAGAGTATAGGAACACAACAAAGTGCCCACAACAGCTATACCTATACACGCACCTTAAAGCGGCAAACAGGAAAAGATGCAAGATTGTACTCCCTCCGTAAATTAATATAAGAGTGTTTAGATCACTAAAATAGTGATGTAAACGCTCTTATATTAGTTTATAGAGGGAGTAATATCCTAATAACAACCTTCATCTACTTACAAATCAAGAGAATAATATAGTTATTCTATGCATTATACCTCTTGGCTGCTTCGCTATGATATCACTTCATTCAAGGGTCAAATATTTAGTAGAACTTGTATTACAAGGGTAACTCTTGTCTAAATAATTGAGCCATGCGATACTATGACGGCTCCAAAAGAAGTGTAGGACAAGAACAATGTTGCCTACAGCAGGTTCTACAAACAACCATAAATCAGCAAATACACCGTGATACGAAACAAACAGTTCTGTCCTAAGAAGTAAAACTTTCATGACTTCACAGAAAACATCCCGGCTTTCAAAGATCCACTAGGAGGCTGAATTCTGGAAGAATATAAGAATTTTGGTCCTTTTCTAATTAAAGTCTGCTAGGAAATAAACACAAATATTCAGTAATTAGTAAGCTGGGAGTAGAGAGACAGCCGCTCCCGGTGAAACATTTAGCATATAAAAAGAAAAGTGTGCATTCATTCGTGACACCTTTAGTTTACAGATAACAGGGAGGTCATTGACAAAGAACAAATTTTCTTTCAACTAACACATGATAATGTAGCCCACAACAGTTATACCTATATACTTAAAGCGGCAGATAGGCAGATATACAAGATAGTCCTGCCCAAATAACAACCTTCACAAATTTACAACCTTCACAAATTTACGTATTATGCCTCTTGGTAGCTTCGCTATGATAGCACCTAATTCAAGGTTCAAATATTTAGTACAGCTCATATTACAAGGGTGCCTCTGTCTCAATAACAGCTCATGTGTGTGTGTGTGTGTGTGTGTGTGTGTGTGTGTGTGTGTGTGTGTGTGTGTGTGTGTGTGTGTGTGTGTGTGTGTGTGTGTGTGTGTGTGTGTGACTATAAGAATACCAAATAATCACATGAACAAAGTATTGCATTGCCTAACAAAAACAAGGACACTGTAAGAGTGGAACAGGGGAGGGAGTCAGGTGTTGGTGCCAAGTGGCCACAACACATCGTAGAATTTTCTATGGCAATCATTAACCTTTCTTCCTTTCTGGGAGTTCATAATGGCCACTAATTATAGTGGTATAATGAACTTAGCTATGACTTAGTCGTCGGTTTACACCGTAATGATCAATAAAAAAATTAACATAACTGATGAGTTCACAAGAGCCATAGCAAAATTTCCTGCCCAACTGGATCACAAAATGAGGGGGCAATGGTTCAGGAATAGGTCCCATAGCAACAAGTTTACAACCATTCAAAAGTGATAAGAAGATTACACAATACATGAGCATAAGCTTGGTGTAACATGATCATACTTAGATTACACAATACATGAACAGAAGGTTGGTGTAAGATGATCAATTTCCTTACTTAATTCATGAAATGAGCATAGCATTCAGCCCATATCATGAATATTTTATAATTTTAGTACGCTTACAAGTTGGAACTTGATTCATGGTGATTCATAAATAAATATGTCTGTGTCCAAAAGAGGTGGCACATGCAGCAAAACAAACTTGCTAAGCGTTAAGGTTTATGATTCTTTACCACAGTACAACAATGCACCAAGAAGCACCTTGACCCTGTTTTCGGATTGAACTTCACCTTGGACCCGTTCAGTTTGTACTTTGCAGAGGTTTCCAGCAAAACAAATGCAGTCATGTGAGGTATGGTCAGAATTACAAAGTCACAAGTGGTTACTCAGCTTGCAGTGCGTACGCTGAGCATAGGCAATCAAGTCCACAAATACATTTTTAATCATGTGAAATTCAACACGACTCTTGCTGAGTTTCTCTTGTTGATCCGTTCATGTCCGTAAGTTTATGAACTTCTTTTTCCTGTCGGGATGTGTAGAATTACTGGGTAGATTATGCAACTGTACTCAGATTGATAATAACTACTCCCTCTGTCCCGAAATAAGTATCTTTGATTTAGTAGAACTTTAGTAAAAAGTTGTACTAAACAAAGACACTTATTCTGGGATGGAGCGAGTACTTGCTAGCTCATAAATGGCATCACAGGATTACCTCCATATTGCTCGCAAGTGTATGATAGTTTGAGAAGAAAAAATATATAATATTGCAAGTATGAGCAACATAATACATAGGAAGGATGTTAGTGTTGATGCTAAAATTCAAAACACAAGTACACAGCAACGGAAAGTAAATATGCCCCCATAGAGATTGAAAAGGCCATGATCATCACGCTAAACAACTAGGCATCATCAGCATCCTGGAATCATCAATAGGAACCAAAACATGTCGTACTAATCAAACTAACTAAGTAAACATGTACATCAACAACGAATCAACACATATAGAAGTGGACTTTGATGTCAGTCCATGTGCATCAACATTGATGTTTTGACTTAACCAAGCAATTAGCAGAGAGAGGAGACCAGGAACTCGCCTGAACAAAGGAAGAGGCAGCCACCACTGGAAGTAGTTGGGTTTGAGGTTACAAATACTTAAAGTGGCGACGCTCGGACACTGAACTACTAGATTAACAATGAATTGTGTAGCATGTAGACTGGAATGATGGGAATAGATGAAGAAGCTCTTTTGATGTGATTATCAGCAAGAGACAAAGACATGCTAAGGTTATTCCGGAGATGCCATGCCAGTAATATGGAAAGTGATTTTGTTATAAGATTTATAGTTATCATCTGGAGTGGCAATCCCACCAAAACTGCCTTCTCTAGTAATGGAATCGAAAGGTGAGTTAACGCAGCTCAACCGTGCAGCTACTCTACAAACTGCAAAGGCACACAACCGTGCAGCTACTCTACAAACTGCAAAGGCAGTTGGGTTTGAGGTTACCAACACTTAAATGGGTGCGATGCTATGACACTGGAATACTAGATTAACAAGTGAATTATGTGACATGTAGAGAATAGATGAACAAGCTATTTTGATGTGATTATTAACAAGACAAAAGAACATGTTGAGGCTATGCAAGAGATGCCAAGCCAGTAATATGGTGATGAACAAACAAGAGGGGCGTGTTTATTAGTCTGCAACATGACTAGTATATCATGTCAAGGGGATGTCAACTTATGAGGAAATTATTTTTTATCTCGTTTACTGCATACACAAACTTATGGTTCAAGATTCGATATTCTTGTTTGCGCCCAAAGCCAATGGCATCGTTTAGCATCTACTACAATCGTACCCTTGTTGCTGCTTCCCTGAATTTCGTGTTGCTCTGAACTTGTGCATGGGAACATATGATTGCATTTTCTGTGATACAAACCATGCAGATTATCTAGTTAGAATCCCGTAGGCCGATGACCAAACAAAAGGAACATGTTTATTAGTCTGCAGCAGCACTAGTATATCATCTCAAGCCGTCTCAACTCTTGAAGAAATTCTTCTTATCTTGTTTACTGCATACACAAACTTACGGTTCAAGATTCAATATTCTTGTTTGCTTCCAAAGCCAAGGTCATCATTTGCCACCTACTACACTCCTGCCCTTATTGCTCTGTTCCTCAAGTTCGTATTGCTCTGCAGGAGAATATATCCCTGGAGGAGGTGTTCCCAAACCTGAGATCCAGCCTTCAAATCTTCGGCCCAGGAGAAGGAGGTTTGCTCATGCTCCTAATTTAGCTAGCTAGTTACATGAGGTGTGCCACGAATGGAAACATCCTAATGTTTATGGTGTATAGTGGCCGATCGTTAGGTGAAGCGCGTATGAACTAGCGAAGAATTTATTTAGTAGTAGATCCTCTAGTTCTTGGGATGATATGATCCCTGACTTCATTTCTAAATTCCTTGTAAATGACATTTCTCTTATCTGAGGAATATAGTCTTGTACCGGTCAAAAGAAAAGAGATTGGTAGCTGAATTGAATGCTAAATGGTTGTGATGACATATATGAATTCAGATGCTAAGCTAATGTTCATGCAGAGCAATATTTCTGGTGATGGATTGCAAATACATGCTTAATTGTCTAGATAACATCAGAAACAATCTTGTGTAGTTCTGCAAATAAGAGCTGATTTTGAACATTTCAATCAAGTTGGACAGTCATCTTTTGAGCTTAATGCCTTTTATTGTTGCATAATGGCTCATTAAAAGTAGATGTTTGTATTGCATACAAGTATATTTATTATAGGACTTTGTATTACGGAGAGTAAAAATCCTCATCCCTGTTTAGTATTTCAGTTGAATACATTTATTTTTATAAAATATGAGAGGCTTGCAGACACATGCTCTTTATTCCCTAGTTTGTTTCAATTTAGTACATTTTTCATTTGTCGTATCTAAGAACACTTTCTCCTATAACTTGGACATGTCCAGACTATGCTGATGGCGAGGACTGGCAAATGTGATGCCATATTTAGGAGAATAAGCATAAAAGCTTTTGGAAGGGCAAAAGTGGTTTGCATTCGACAGCAGGGACTCCCGCCGCCATTTATTGGCGGTGGTGGCCGCCTCTTCATACTCCAGCGCAGGTAAGCCACTCAGTTCCTTCTCCCGCCCTCTCACATGCCCCGAGGAGCCTGGTCATCGTGTCATATTTGTTACATCTATTGTTATGAACAGAACATATAGACCTGTGTGTTCCTGGTGATTGATTAGTCAGTTATAATATTTGCATTTTACTTCTTGTGTTATGTGTGCTGCTACGCATGGTTTTTGAGTCGCTGATTAGTCGTTGTATAGCCGCCGACTAATCGCCAAGTCGTTTTCTAGAAATCAGGGCGACTCGTGACTATACAGCGACTATACAGTGACTTGGGTTGACTAATCGCTGAGCCGCAGGGCTGGTGGTGACTTGTGTAGTCGCGACTCAAAAACCATGCTGCTACGATACTTAGCAAGTTTCTTTTGTTGTACCTGCCGCCTCTTTTGAACACATGCATATTTATTCATGAATCACCATGAACCAAGTCCACCTGTAAGTGTACTGAAATTGTAAAATATTCATGATATGGGCTGAATGTTGTGTTCATTTCACGAACTAAGTGAGGAAGTTGATGGTGTTACACCAATCTTCTATTCATAGATGGTGTAATCTGCATATCACTTTTGAACTGTTGTAAACTTCATTTTTGGTGAGGAACTGCAAATACATGTTTAATTGTCTAGATAACTTCAGAAACAAGCTTGTGTCGTTTTGCCAATAAGACTTTGCCTATGAGAATTTCAGTCAAATCGGGCATTCATCTTTTCAGCCTAATGTCATTTAGTATTGCAATAATGGCTCTTCAAATATAGATGTTTGTAGTGCACACAAGTATTCATGAAAGTCTTTGTATTATAGTGAGTAAAAATCTTAATCCCTGCTTAGTAGTATCTCAATTGAATTCATTTATTTTTATTACAAAAATGAGAGGCTTGCAGACGCATGCTCTTTGTTCCCTAGTTTGTTTCAGTTTAGTACTTCTTTTATTTGTTGTATCTAAGAACACTTCCCTCTATAACCAGGACATGTTGAGACTATGCCTCTATAACCAGGACATGTCGAGACTATGCTGATGGCAAGGACTGGCAAATGTGATACCATGTTAAGTCACTGCGTGTTTCCGGACCCGCGACACCAAGCTTGGGAGAGGTCACTACATGCCCTCCCGTCCCCTCTCTCTCTCTCTCTCTCTCTCTCTCTCTCTCTCTCTCTCTCTCTCTCTCTCTCTCTCTCTCTCTCTCTCTCTCTCTCTCCGATTCAATTTCGTCTACTGCGGTATTACCGAGTTGCCCTGATCCGGTTGTTTCTCCCTCACACAGGTGCCATTGTTGTTGATTCCATCGTTCATGGCGACCTGACAAACTTTTGCCCAACTAAGCAAATGCTCATACCTCAAAGTACATACATTTCAACTACCTACATCCTTCCTCTTTTTCCCTAGTTATTTCAGTTTAATACTTCTTTTATTTGCTGTATCTAAGAACACTACCCTCTATAACCAGGACGTCCCGTGCGAGTGCGGAGGAGGGCTACAAGGGTGGCCCGATTTGTTGTCTCCTATCATGCCATTCGACTTAGCGAAACGCATGATGATCTTTAAAAGTATCTAATCAAGGAGTGGTTGGCATGGAAGCACCCCAGTCATGGCGCCGGCGTAGTAATGAGCAATGAGGCGTAGTAATGTTTCTCTTTTTGGCCGGTGCCGAGCCGCCAAGGATACCTTGCGTCTGCACCCTCCTGGGCCATTAGTACCAAGGGAGTGCAGAGAGCACTGCAGAATACTCGGCTACGACGTGCCCGAAGGCACCACCTCGTCAATGTTTGTGCGGTTAGGGATTAACCGCTGCCGCCGGAGAAGTATGCCTGGTGAGGGAGAGTTTCCGGGGAGGGTCGCCGCGGTTGGATGGACGCCGCCCTTTTGCCTTGTGACGGAGGAAGCCGCGGATGAGGGCGCGTTGCGTCGGCGCGGTCGCGCCGAGGTCACTGTCACGCGTTGCGCCTGAGGGCACTGTCGTCGCGTCGCCGCACTGCCTCTTCCAGCCCCGGTCGTAGGAATTGAATTTACACGCATAAAACTAGCTTAAAAGAAAAATGTTTTTCTCTTTTTGGCCGGTGCCGAGCCGCGCCAAGCGTCGAAAGTCCTAAGTCTAAGTCGCGAATAATACACGCGAGCGCACGCGCTATATAGGGTAAGGCTTTCTCTTTGTCATCCCATCTAGGTGAAGCATAGGAGCTCCACTTATAAGCTGCTGAGCACAGCACTCTCTAAGCGAGGTGGGACAATACCAAACTACTATGGCAGCTCGGTCTTGCATAGCTCCTGCTGCATGCATGGGCTTGACTTTTTGTACCTACCAGGGATGGGCTCTCAACTGCCATGTCAGCTCTATGTCCCACTGACTCCTCTAGCTCTATTGGATATCCTTCCGCTTCCCTCGTAAAGCACCTGGTGATCATGTGAGCCAGGTTCATCTTATAAAAATGCAGAGGCCAGCTTAACCTTTCTTTCTTTCTTAGAAAAAAGGGGGGAGGGGTGAATCCGATAGTTCGTTTTGGAGCTCAAGCTACATGGAGCTTCTTCTTTTTTGAAAAATTTGAAATTAATGTTTCAATGCTTATACTTTTAGGGAAAAATTCCACAGTATACTACGGATGTATACTGCATGCTTACAATTTTTCAGGACCAAGTACATAGATTCGTGAGCTACATAAAAGACAAGTCTCTGACATCGAAAATAGTGAACAGTACATGTACTATTCAATATATAAAACCAATATATATATAAATCTCTGACATGATGACGGCAATGAATGGAGGTGTTGTCGTGGAGGTGGCGGCGTCGCAGGAGCCAGCGGAGGTCACCCCCGGTCTGCCTGACCATGGGCAGTTGGAGTTCTTCATCCGGGAGGCCCCCGAGAGGATGAAGTCCAAGGGCAGTTCTCTCCTGGCCACACTAGTATTACGTAGTTAATCTCGTTGCCTCTTTGTTTCCTTTTTCAAGGGTTGTACTATACTGGTTAGTCTGCGCATTATGCCTCCTGGTAGCTTCGCTATGATAGCACTTCATTCAAGGTTCAAATATTTAGTACAACTCATACTTAGATAATTGAGCCATGGAATACTACACTGGTTGCAAAGGAAGATCAATGTAGCCTCCAGCAGGCTCTACAAACAACCACAAACCAGCAAAAATACCGTGATACGAAACAAACAGATATGTCCTACCAAAGTAACAAGCAATACTTTCATGTCGTCATATAAAATAGCCCAACTTTCACTAGGCCCATACGCTAGTTTAGATGTATAAAAGGGGAATGAATATTGTAATCATGCAGTACTGTCGTCCTGAGTTACTAGGATATCTTCTCATCTAGTAGAAGGACATCATTAAACGTATCACATGTAGTGGGTTCGACATTACCATTTTTAATGGATTTGATGATAAGTTATTTTACTTGAATTTAAATTTCACATCTCTCCATCTTGGTGCTTTGTACATGAATGCATTCCATTCGTGCCTCTACATGGTACTAGATGATTTGGATTTTAATTCATATTCCATTCCATTCCACGCATATGTGTTTTATCGGTCACAATGCATAAATGGTTTAATAAAGAAGATTTTGAGCAAAGAATATGCTCTTTATTTCAGACACAAGAAGTGCATCCAACTCTCGTTTCTTCTCTGCATCTACCAGAGCAAGATGCAGAGGGAACTCTCAAATACTGCAAAAAATTAAAGGAAAAGCACAAGCTAATCGGCATTATTCGGTCGAGAACAGGTCGAATCATGCAGCCTTAGTGCAGCTGCGCTGGCAGAAGTTGGCGACGCGGTCCTTGCACTGGAAGCTGTCGCGGCCGGCGACGGTGGTCTTGTCGCAGGTCTTGCAAGCCGGGTTGCAGCCGCTGGGCGACGCGTCCATGCACGTGCACCTGGGCGGGATAGACCTGGTGCAGGTGCCGCAGTTGTTGCAGCACAGCGACGCACTTGGGGTCGCACCTGCAGGCAGCGACCAATGTCAGTAAGCAGATACACTGGCTTACTCGGAGAGGAGATGAAGAAAGACAAAGAAAGAAGGATGCCGGGCTCACCTTGGCTGTGGGCGAGGGGCAGAGCAGCTGCGAGGAGGACGACGACGGCCAGCGCGGCGAGCAGCACCTGGGGCCTCATGCTTGCGTCTGGTTGGAGAGGATTGGTTGCAAAGACTAACTGACTGAGTAGAAGAGACTGGGTTGGTTCGTGCTGGGAGGTTGATGGCTAATGGGATGGCATGCCGGGCTTCTTATAGGGGAGTTCCCATCGAGTGACAATATAGAAATGAGCAACTAGCAGCACGGGCACCAAGCTTTATGGGCGTGACCCAACCCGAGTGAGGGCAGTCATGCAGGCGAGAGCACAAGCGGCAATAGAGAAATGAGCAACTAGCAGCACGGGCACACGGCGTGACCTGGATTGGATTGGATTGGATCTCTAGCAGTAGCATGCATGCACGAGGCGTCGTCCTTTGCCGTGGGTGGCCTGCATGTGTTTCACACACGTAGACCAACCAAAGGAATCTATTCATCAGAAAGCTCGACGACAACTGTAGCTGTATAAAGCTGGTTGGGGACGACAATATATAATAGGCGGCTGCAGACTTTGCAGTGCACCGCGTCGAGTACCAACTTGGCTTTTCACACGTGGGTTAGTTGGTGGCTTGCTGCGTACCGCCGCGTTGATTCTATTAGCAGAAGAATGGAACAGTGACTAAGCTGATGATTTGGGCTGATCTATCTCTTAATTCTCGGCAAAACACTGGTGAGTGTCCGTTTGTCCTCTAATGTCACCATATGAACGCCATGTTTAATTTTTCAAAAAAATAACATTCGTATATGCATTGGTCGTAGATATGCAAATCTGCACCTGCAATACATTTAAAAAAATACAAGCACAAATGCCCGTGCGTTGTAACGGGAGAGATACTTTTTGCGAGAAGCAACGGGAGAGATAATTGATGTGTCCATCAAAAATGTTCTCCGCAGCGGTGGGGCGACAAAGCGAGGAGTTGCGGTCTTCTCGCGGGTCATGTTTGGCCCGCGAGATCTTGATAGTGGTGGGGTTGATATTTTCCTCCGGGTTCGTCTGCGTGTCGGGGTTCAGGCTGCTTACTCATTTGGTGACTGTGCGGGGACCTTTGGGGCACAGTTGCTTCAACCACTCTCTCCAATAGCGGCATAACCGGATGGATTACTAATTGCAGCGCATAACTCCCGCTTCATTAGCATAATCAGCGCATAACTAAGCAATGCCTTCTTTATCAGGGTTTAGTCTTGACTATTTTAGCACTACGTGCCCACAATTTTTCTAAGAAGAGTCAAACCAGCATATATTCTTTTGTTGATACTGCCCACAATTTCTATCAATCATGGCCAATCAGCATATTTTCTTTTACCGTCAAATAGCACATGGGCTGCATAATAGATCGCATATGGGTCAGCCCACTAGCAGGCACCAAAACGACATGTGTTTCTAAGGCGCGAGTAAAAATAAAAAAAGGCGAGTTGAAGGATTAATCAAGACCTAAAAAATTCAACCACATGTTGCTAGCCTGTCAAAGAAACGGATCCTGCTAACTAATAGCCAGTGCGAACGTTTGAACAGATGCAGGGTCAGATTCAATTTTTTTTATTTTGAACTTTCTAAAAACTACATTAATAATTTTGAATTACTGGAACCTTGAATATTTTTTGAAATCCCAAACATTTTTCAAAAATGCGTACAATTTTTTGGAAAAACATGCACAAAGTTTGAAATAGCAAGATATTTTTAAAATTCACAAGCAGTTTTTTGAAAACATGAAACTTTTACAAAAACGTGAATAGTTTTTGAACTTGTGAATATTTTTTCTAAATTATGATATTTTGATAGTTTTTTTAACATTCACAACAATATTCAAAAATGTGCTTTTTAAACACGAACAATATATTTGCAGAATCTCGAACAATTTTGGAAACACAAATATATTTTTAGTTCTGATAAAATTTGGTTACAAGAACAAAAATTTAAAGTTCCGAACTTTTCAAACAGGGAACAATATTTGTAATAATGCCATTTTTCAAAAAATTGGAAAAAATTGAAATTCTGAATCAATTCTGTAAATTATGATTTTACGAAAACGGAAAAAGAATAATAAACTAGGAAGGGAAAAGGAAAAAAACAAACAATAAAGGAAAAGAGAGAAAAAAGAGAAATAGAACACATGAAAAAACAAAAACGGGCCGGCCCAGTCTTGGGCGCGCTGTGCGAAAGTCTGACTACTTGCAGCGTCGTGCGGCAAATAGAGTTTTCCCAGCTGCACTGCAAGAAAATAAGTGGGCTGGCGTAACTGAGTCTGGCGTGCCACGACCAATGTACGAAATATTGCACAAAAATTTAGTACCACCTCAGATATAAAAATAATGTTACGATGGGGAATGGATGAAAAAATCAAAGAAACACACCTTACTTTATTATGATATATATACATAATAAATACTATAATATATAGGTAGAGACTTTTATAGTTGTGTGCATCGCAATGATGCAGAGGTCGGCATATATCCTCATTTTCTTAAACAAATACACTCTCTTTCAAAGGCTAAATGTCATATATTAAAATAGAAACTAAACCTTTACTACTACAGGAATGTCTAGCAGTGACAGGCGTCTAAAGCCCAGAAGTGGCACGCCAGACTCACAAGCGCGCCCGCCACTGACCTTCCGCCATTGCTAAAGTGGCATCAGTGGCGGGTGTCCACCCACCAATGGTAGCTCCGTTACAGTGGCGGGCGTTGTGCATTGTCGGCCAGTGCTGTCAATCTTGTAGCAGTCGCGGGTAACCTTGTGAATGGCGGGCAAGGTGTAACTCTCGCCACTGCTTTGTAAAGTATTTGCGGCGCGTGCAAAATAGCGCCCGCCACTGATTGTTGCACCAGGCTAGGATAAAAAACGCTGCCCACCACTGTAGTGTTAGCTGATTCAAATAGAGAACAGTTCGCAATAAATGGGAGCAAATCAGGAAAAAAACTAGTGGTAGTAACTCAGAATAAATAAATACATTAAGAATAAACAACTAATGCAAAATACATCTCCTCAAATAATATAGTGTGCTGATGAAGTTAAACAACATAGTTAATAGGCCAAATATCTCTTTTGTTGGTTGGACTCATCTTCTTCGGTGCTATTATAGAATAGGCTGGACGACCAGCGGACCTGCTTGTTCATGGTACTCGTGAACTTGAGTTGTAGTTTTTCGAACAGTACGTCAATTTAGGTTGAATTGTTTTGTACTTCTTGACCATATTTGAGGATTTTATCATTCCGCTTTAACGTTTTTGCAGACCATATGAATTCTTACATGTGAATGCAGACGTAGAAGACACAAGTTAGACTAGTCACCGGTTGTTGCATACAAGATAGATTGTTCCATCTGAAGACAATCATTTTCTTTCCACTTCATTTGTAGTTGTTTTCGACCGTGAGGCCTCTTGTATTATTGCAATCAAAAAGATAATCATCGAGAAGGTCCTTCAGGATCGTCCAATCTTTTTGCAGGCACTTCGTGGAATCCAATAAGTAACAGTTGCACCTTTGCAGTCTTAGCACTAGGAGAACACAATGGTTACTACGCAAAACAGAATAAACATACCGCGAACATGAGAAAGTTATAAATTTTGAGACGTGAGAACATATAAGAAGGAAAAAGATACAAAAGCGAAAGCATAAAGTCATAGAAGGACGTACATGGATCGGTACAGCAAGAGTCCTTCACGAGAGTCGCCAGTTTAGTAGCCTCTCTACGAGAAGTTGTCTTGGTGCTAGTCTCTTTCACGATCAACTGTTGCATTAGTTCGTCATGCACTGTCCCCACTAATTTGCCCCAAATGATTGCCTCCTCAGTTTCGTCGAAATCTTCACCCGACTCGTCATATTCACACCGCCACTTCAGCATATCCATCCATCATCCATTCTTGTTCCTCATCATGTTCCGCTTCTTCACATGACATTCCAGTCTCACCATGACTTTTCCATGTTTTATAACCTGGGATGAAACCACTAGCCAACAAGTGTTTATGCAACTCTCCTGATTCAATTGTCTACATAACATCATTCTCACAAACAACAGATGGACAACATATTTTTTTGAACCCTTTTCCTAACATATTATTCCGCAAACTGTAGGAATTCCATCAAACCATCAACAAAATCATTGGACGCCCGTGGTATGAAGTACATCCAACCTAAAACATACATACATGACGATGACGCTCAAAAATTGGGCACAACCTTTACTAAAAATGGGACATATTGAGTGACACCTGTTGGAAATATGCCCTAGAGGCAATAATAAATTAGTTATTATTATATTTTCTTGTTCATGATAATCGTTTATTATCCATGCTATAATTGTATTGAAAGGAAACTCAGATACATGTGTGGTACATAGACAACACCATGTCCCTAGTAAGCCTCTAGTTGACTAGCTTGCTGATCAATAGATGGTTACGGTTTCCTGAAAATGGACATTGGATGTCGTTGATAACGGGATCACATCATTAGGAGAATGATGTGATGGATAAGAACCAATCCTAAGCCTAGCACAAAGATCGTAGTTCGTATGCTAAAGCTTTTCTAAATGTCAAGTATCATTTCCTTAGACCATGAGATTGTGCAACTCCCGGATACCGTAGGAATGCTTTGGGTGTACCAAGCGTCACAACGTAACTGGGTGGCTATAAAGGTGCATTACAGGTATCTCCGAAAGTGTCTATTGGGTTGGCACGAATCGAGACTGGGATTTGTCACTCCGGTTGACGGAGAGGTATCTCTGGGCCCACTCGGTAGGACATCATCATAATGTGCACAATGTGACCAAGGGGTTGATCACGGGATAATGTGTTACTGAACGAGTAAAGAGACTTGCCGATGTGAGATTGAACAAGGTATCGGGATCTTGACGATCGAATCTCGGGCAAGTACAATACCGCTGGACAAAGGGAATTGTATACGGGATCGATTGAGTCCTTGACATCGTGGTTCATCCGATGAGATCATCGTGGAACATGTGGGAGCCAACATGGGTATCCAGATCCCGCTGTTGGTTATTGACCAGAGAACGTCTCGGTCATGTCTGCATGGTTCCCGAACCCGTAGGGTCTATACACTTAAGGTTCGATGACGCTAGGGTTATAAAGGAAGTTTGTATGTGGTTACCGAATGTTGTTCGGAGTCCCGGATGAGATCCCGGACTTCACGAGGAGTTCCGGAATGGTCCGGAGGTAAAGATTTATATATGGGAAGTCCTGTTTTGGTCACCGGAAAAGTTTCTGGTTATATCGGTAACGTACCGGGACCACCGGGAGGGTCCCGGGGGTCCACCAAGTGGGGCCACCATCCCCGGAGGGCTGCATGGGCCAAGTGTGGGAGGGGACCAGACCCAGGTTGGCTGGTGCGCCCCCCACAAGGGCCCAACGCGCCTAGGGTTTTGGGAGGGGGCGCCTTCACCTGACTTGGGGGGCAAGTTTCCCCCTCTCCCCCCTTGGCCGCCCCCCTAGATGGGATCTAGGGCTGGCCGCCGCCCCTAGGGATGGAAACCTATGTGGGGGCGCAGCCCCCTCTCCCCCTATATATAGTGGAGGCAAAGGAGCAGCCCAACACACGAGTTCTTCTCCTGTTGGTGCAGCCCTACCTCTCTTTCTCCTCATATCTCGCGGTGCTTGGCGAAGCCCTGCAGGATTGCCACGCTCCTCCACCACCACCACGCCATTGTGCTGCTGCTGGATGGAGTCTTCCTCAACCTCTCCCTCTCTCCTTGCTGGATCAAGGCATGGGCGACGTCACCGGGCTGTACGTGTGTTGAACGCGGAGGCACCGTTGTTCGGTGCTTAGATCGGAATCAACCGCGATCTGAATCGCTGGGAGTACGACTCCTTCATCCGCGTTCTTGTAACGCTTCCGCTTAGCGATCTACAAGGGTATGTAGATGCACTCATCCTCTCCCTCTCTTGTTGCTAGAATCTCCATAGATTGATCTTGGTGATGCGTAGAAAATTTTAAATTTCTGCTACGTTCCCCAACAGTGGCATAATGAGCTAGGTCTATTGCGTAGATTCTATGCACGAGTAGAACACAAAGTTGTTGTGGGCGTTGATTTTGTTCAATATGCTTACCGTTACTAGTCCAATCTTGTTTCGATGGTATTGTGGGATGAAGCGGCCCGGACCGACCTTACACGTACACTTACGTGAGACAGGTTCCACCGACTGACATGCACTTGTTGCATAAGGTGGCTAGCGGGTGCCAGTCTCTCCCACTTTAGTCGGATCGGATTCGGTGAAAAGGGTCCTTATGAAGGGTAAATAGCAATTGACATATCACGTTGTGGTTTTTGCGTAGGTAAGAAACGTTCTTGCTAGAAACCCATAGCAGCCACGTAAAACATGCAAACAACAATTAGAGGACGTCTAACTTGTTTTTGCAGGGTATGCTATGTGATGTGATATGGCCAAAAGAATGTGATGAATGATATGTGATGTATGAGATTGATCATGTTCTTGTAATAGGAATCACGACTTGCATGTCGATGAGTAAGACAACCGGCAGGAGCCATAGGAGTTGTCTTAATTTATTGTATGACCTGCGTGTCAATGAACAACGCCATGTAATTACTTTACTTTATTGCTAAACCGTTAGCCATAGTAGTAGAAGTAATAGTTGGCGAGACAACTTCATGGAGACACGATCATGGAGATCATGGTGTCATGCCGGTGACGATGATGATCATGGAGCCCCGAAGATGGAGATCAAAAGGAGCAAAATGATATTGGCCATATCATGTCACTTTTTGATTGCATGTGATGTTTATCATGTTTATGCATCTTATTTTCTTAGAACGACGGTAGTAAATAAGATGATCCCTCATTAAAATTTCAAGAAAGTGTTCCCCTAACTATGCACCGTTGCGAAAGTTAAATGCGTTTCGAAGGACCACGTGATGATCGGGTGTGATAGATTCTTACGTTCACATACAATGGGTGTAAGCCAGATTTACACACGCGAAACACTTAGGTTAACTTGACGAGCCTAGCATGTACAGACATGGCCTCGGAACACAAGAAACCGAAAGGTCGAGCATGAGTCGTATGGAGGATATGATCAACATGAAGATGTTCACCGATGATGACTAGTCCGTCTGACGTGATGATCGGACACGGCCTATTCGACTTGGATCATGTAATCACTTAGATGACTAGAGGGATGTCTATCTGAGTGGGAGTTCATTAGATGAAATTAATTATCCTGAACATAGTCAAAAGCCCTTTGCAAATTATGTCATAGCTCGCACTATAGTTCTGTTGTTTTAGATATGTTCCTAGAGAAAATATAGTTGAAAGTTGAAAGTAGCGATTATGCGATCAGTAGAAAGCTTATGTCCTTAATGCACCGCTTAGTGTGTAGAACCCCAAGCGTCGTCTGTGGATGTTGCGAACATCGGACATACACGTTTTGATAACTGCTGATAGTTCAGTTAAACGGTTTAGAGTTGAGGCACCGAAGACGATTTCGAAACGTCGCGAAACATATGAGATGTTTCGAGGGCTGAAATTGGGATTTCAGGCTCGTGCCCACGTCAAGAGGTATAAGACCTCCGACAAGTCTCTTAGCCTGCAAACTAAGGGAGAAAAGCTCAATCGTTGAGCTTGTGCTCAGATTGTCTGAGTACCACAATCACTTGAATCGAGTGGGAGTTAATCTTCCAGATGAGATAGTGATGTTTCTCCAAAGTCATTGCCACCAAGCTACTAGAGCTCCGTGATGAACTATAACATATCAGGGATAGAGATGATGATCCTTGAAATATTCGCGATGTTTGACATCGCTGAAGTAGAAATCAAGAAGAAGCATCAATTGTTGATGGTTAGTGAAACCACTAGTTTCAAGAAGGGCAAGGGCAAGAAGGGATACTTCATGAAACGGCAAATCAATTGTTGCTTTAGTGAAGAAACCCAAGGTTGAACCCAAACCCGAGACTAAGTGCTTCTGTAATAAGGGGAACAGTCACTGGAGCAGAATTACCCTAGATACTTCGTAGATGAGAAGGCTGGCAAGGTCGATAGAAGTATATTGGATATACATTATGTTAATGTGTACTTTACTAGTACTCCTAGTAGCACCAGGGTATTAGATACCGGCTCGGTTGCTAAGTGTTAGTAACTCGAAATAAAAGCTACGGAATAAACGGAGACTAGCTAAAGGTCAGTTGACGATATGTGTTGGAAGTGTTTCCAAGGTTAATGTGATCAAGCATCGCACGCTCCCTCTACCATCGAGATTGGTGTTAAACCTAAATAATTGTTATTTGGTGTTTGCGTTGAGCATAGACATGATTGGATTATGTTTATCGCAACACGGTTATTCATTTAAGGAGAATAATGGTTACTTTGTTTATTTGAATAATACCTTCAATGGTCTTGCACCTAAAGTGAAAGGTTTATTGAATCTCGATCGTAGTGATGCACATGTTCATGCCAAAAGATATAAGATAGTAATGATATAGTACCACCTACTTGTGGCATTGCCATTTGAGTCATATTGGTATAAAACACATGAAGAAGCTCCATGTTGATGGATCTTTGGACTCACTCGTTTTTGAAAAGATTGAGACATGTGAACCATGTCTATTGGTATATACGCATGAAGAAACTCCATGCAGATGGAACGTTTGGACTGACCTGATTTTGAATCACTTGAGACATGCAAATCACACCACATGGGCAAGATGAGTGAAAGCCTCGTTTTCAGTGAAATGGAACAAGAAAGCAACTTGTTGGAAGTAATACATTTTGATGTGTGCAGTCCAATGAGTGCTGAGGCACTTGATGGATATCGTTATGTTCTTACTTCACAGATGATTTGAGTAGATACTGAGTATATTTACTTGATGAAACACAAGTCTGAATTATTGAATGGTTCAAGTAATTTCAGAGTGAAATTGAAGATCATCGTAACAAGAGGATAAAATGTCTATGATATGATCATAGAGATGAATATCTGAGTTACGAGTTTGGTACGCAATTAAGACATTGTGGAAATTGTTTCACAATTAATACCGCCTGGAACACCATAGTGTGATGGTGTGTCCGAACATCATAGTTGCACCCTATTGGATATGGTGCATACCATGATGTCTCTTATAGAATTACCACTATCGTTCATGGGTTAGGCATTAGAAACACCGTATGAACTATGGTTTGGAGAAACCTAAGTTGTCGTTTCTTAAAAGTTTGGGGCTGCGACGCTTATGTGAGAAGTTTCATGTTGATAAGCTCGAACCCAAAGCGGATAAATGCATCTTCATAGGACACCCAAAACAGTTGGGTATACCTCCTGTCTCAGATCCGAAAGCAATAGGGATTGTTTCTTGAATCGGGTCCTTTCTCGAGGAAAAGTTTGTCTCGAAAGAACTGAGTGGGAGGATGGTGGAGACTTGATGAGGTTATTGAACCATCACTTCAACTAGTGTGTAGCAGGGCACATGAAGTTGTTCCTATGGCGCCTACACCAATTGAAGTGGAAGCTAATGATAGTGATCATGAAACTTCAGATCAAGTCACTACCAAACCTCGTCGGACTACAAGGATGCGTACTACTTCAGAGTGGTACGTAATCCTGTCTTGGAAGTCATGTTGCTAGACAACAATGAACCTACGAGCTATGGAGAAGCAATGGTGGGCCCGGATTCCAAAATGGCTCGAGGCCATAAAATCCGAGAGGATCCATGTGTAAAAACAAAGTATAGACTTTGGAAGAACTACTTGATGGTCGTAAAGGCTGTTGGGTACAGATGGATTATAGAAGAAGACGGACAATGATGGTAAGTGTCACCATTAAGAAAGCTCGACTTGTCGTTAAGATGTTTTTCGACAAGTTCAAGGAGTTCACTGCGATGAGACTTTCTCATTCGTAGCGATGCTAAGAGTCTGTTGGAATTATATTAGCAATTGCTGCATGATTTATGAAATCTTGCAGATAGGATGTCAAAACATTGTTTCCTCGACGATATTCTTGAGGAAAGGTTGTGTGTGATACAACCAGAAGGTTTTGACAATCCTGAAAGACGCTAACAAGTATGCAAAGCTCCAGCAATCCTTCTAAGGACTTGAGTAAGCATCTCGGAGTTGGAATGTATGCTTTGATGAGATGATCAAAGATTTTGGGTTTATACAAAGTTTATGAGAAACTTGTATTTCCGAAGAAGTGAGTGGGAGCACTATAGATTTTCTGATGAGTATATGTTGTTGACATATTGTTGATCGGATGTAGAATTTCTAGAAAGCATATAGGGTTATTTGAAAAGTGTTTTTCAATAGAAAACCTGGATTAAGCTGCTTAAACATTGAGCATCAAGATCTATGAGGATAGATCAAAAACGCTAAATGGTACTTTTAAATGAGCACATACCTTGACATGATCTTGAAGGTGTTCAAGATGGATCAGTCAAAGAAGGAGTTCTTGCCTGAGTTGTAAGGTACGAAGTTAAGACTTAAAGCTCGACCACGGCAGAAGAGAGAGAAAGGACGAAGGTCGTCCCCTATGCTTCAGACGTAGGCTCTACAGTATGCTATGCTGAGTACCGCACCTGAGGTGTGCCTTGCCACGTGTCTGGCAAGGGGGTACAAGAGTGATCCAGGAATGGATCATTGGACAGCGGTCAAAATCGTCCTTGGAGTAATAAGGACATGTTTCTCGATTATGGAGGTGATAAAGAGTTCGGCGTAAAGGGTTATGTCGATGCAAGCATTAACACCTATCCGAATGACTCTGAGTAGCAAACCGGATACGTATAGTGGAGCAACCATTTGGAATAGCTCCAAGTGGAGCGTGGAAGCAGCATTTACAATATGACAAAGAGATTTGCGAAATACATACGGATCTGAATGTTGCAGAACCGTTGACTAAAACCTCTCTCACAAGCAAAACATGATCAAACCCCAGAACTCATTGAGTCTTAATCACATGGTGATGTGAACTAGTTTAGTGACACTAGTAAACTCTTTGGATGTTGGTCACATGACGATGTGACCTATCAGTGTTAATCACATGGCGATGTGAACTAGATTATTGACTCTAGTGCAAGTGGGAGACTGTTGGAAATATGCCCTAGAGGCAATAATAAATTAGTTATTATTATATTTCCTTGTTCATGATAATCGTTTATTATCCATGCTATAATTGTATTGAAAGGAAACTCAGATACATGTGTGGGTACATAGACAACACCATGTCCCTAGTAAGCATCTAGTTGACTAGCTCGTTGATCAATAGATGGTTACGGTTTCCTGACCATGGACATTGGATGTAAATGCGATAACGGGATCACATCATTAGGAGAATGATGTGATGGACAAGACCCAATCCTAAGCCTAGCACAAAGATCGTAGTTTGTATGCTAAAGCTTTTCTAAATGTCAAGTATCATTTCCTTAGACCATGAGATTGTGCAACTCCCGGATACCGTAGGAATGCTTTGGGTGTACCAAACGTCACAACGTAACTGGGTGGCTATAAAGGTGCATTACAGGTATCTCCAAAAGTGTCTGTTGGGTTGTACGAATCAAGACTGGGATTTGTCACTCCGGTTGACGGAGAGGTATCTCTAGGCCCACTCGGTAGGACATGATCATAATGTGCACAATGTGACCAAGGGGTTGATCACGGGATGATGTGTTACGGAACGAGTAAAGACACTTGCAAGTAACGAGATTGAACAAGGTATCGGGATACCGACGATCGAATCTCGGGCAAGTACAATACCGATGGACAAAGGGAATTGTATACGGGATCGATTGAGTCCTTGACATCGTGGTTCATCCGATGAGATCATCGTGGAACATGTGGCAGCCAACATGGGTATCCAGATCCCGCTGTTGGTTATTGACCGTAGAATGTCTCGGTCATGTCTGCATGGTTCCCGAACCCGTAGGGTCTACACACTTAAGGTTCGATGGCGCTAGGTTTATAAAGGAAGTTTGTATGTGGTTACCGAATGTTGTTCGGAGTCCCGGATGAGATCCCGGACGTCACGAGGAGTTACGGAATGGTCCGAAGGTAAAGATTTATATATGGGAAGTCCTGTTTTGGTCACCGGAAAAGTTTCGGGTTTTATCGGTAGCATCTGGGACCACCGGGAGGTCGAGGGTCCACCAAGTGGGGCCACCATCCCCGGAGGGCTGCATGGGCCAAGTGTGGGAGGGGACCAGACCCAGGTGGGCTGGTGCGCCCCCCCACAAGGGCCCAAGGCGCCTAGGGTTTTGGGAGGGGGCGCCTCCACCTGACTTGGGGGGCAAGTTTCCCCCTCTCCCCCCCTTGGCCGCCCCCCTAGATGGGATCTAGGGCTGGCCGCCGCCCCTAGGGGTGGAAACCTAGGTGGGGGCGCAGCCCCCTCTCCCCCTATATATAGTGGAGGCAAAGGAGCAGCCCAACACACGAAGTTCTTCTCCTGTTGGCGCAGCCCTACCTCTCTTTCTCCTCATATCTCGCGGTGCTTGGCGAAGCCCTGCAGGATTGCCACGCTCCTCCACCACCACCACGCCGTTGTGCTGCTGCTGGATGGAGTCTTCCTCAACCTCTCCCTCTCTCCTTGCTGGATCAAGGCATGGGAGACGTCACCGGGCTGTACGTGTGTTGACCGCGGAGGCACCGTTGTTCGGTGCTTAGATCGGAATCAACCGCGATCTGAATCGCTCTGATCTGACTCCTTCATCCACGTTCTTAACGCTTCCGCTTAGCGATCTACAAGGGTATGTAGATGCACTCATCCTCTCCCTCTCTTGTTGCTAGAATCTCCATAGATTGATCTTGGTGACGCGTAGAAAATTTTAAATTTCTGCTACATTCCCCATCAACACCAACTTGACGAAACGGAAATTAATAAACATTTCGATGAGCTTTGGCACTCATTTGTATTCCATGAAAAAAATGCAACAAAGCATGTGATCAACCGAATGTTGAATCACTCAACATGTCGACCGCACCACACCAACAGTCAACTATGCATATGCATGCTCATACAATGATACATACTACTCAAATTTAAGCATATAGAGCTACACATTTACAAAAGAATTATCACCTAACACGTGTCTCACTCGTCGTCTCAAATGTCATGTCTGATCGATTGGATGAAACCAAGAAGAGACATATGTGGTGGTTTTAGGGTTAGAGAGGGTGGTGGGGTCGAAGAATGCTTATTAATTAGGGTGGAGGTGGGCCCACGGACTATAACTATGCCATGGAAGAGTAAGTGCCAAAAGGCTAAAGAGGAGAGAGGGAGGCTAGGATGACCAATGGTGAGAGGATGCCATGGAAAAGATGGTCCCATAAGTCTAAAGAGGAGAGAAGGCCGCCAGGATGACCAATGGTGAGAGGAGACAGAGGAAGAAGAAGAGTCCTTGTTGCAGAAGAAGAAGAAATTGGGGAGGGAAAGTTAATGTACAAGGTAGCAAACATTACACACGATTTCATTAGAGGCGGGCGCCAACATGAGCCCGCGAATGCTAGGTGTCGTGGACAGAGCTCCGCGCGGGAAAATGTTTTGTGGCGGGCCAAAATTACCGCCCGCCACAACTACTTAACCTACCAATTGGCAGGCGGTAAACTATACCCACCACAGCTATGTTCTGCCAAAACTGGATATCCCACATGCATTGCCAATGGAGATTGATAGGAAGCGCCTGCCACCGTTGCTTCATGTAACTGTGGTGGGCGTTAGTTAGAACTCGTCACTGCTGAGTTACGCAAACAAGTTCCAGCCTAGAGATCATACCCATGGCAGGCGACAAAAAATGCCCGCCAATGTTGCGCTCTTAGCTGTGGCGGGCGGCAATAAATATCCGCCCCTGTTGCGCTCTTAGCTCTGGCAGGCGACAAAAAATGCCCACCACTATTGCGCTCTTAGCTTTAGCAAGCCCTTTTAGTTACCCGTCACTGCCTTTTTTTCAAAAGTAGTCATGGCAGGTAACATACCGGGCCCATCATTAATTTGAGTTCATCTATAAGACTTTTCCCAGTAATACTTAGCAGGTAACTCCGAATGGAATAGAAATTCCAACTGAGTCCTTAGGGAAACCCACACCAACTTTCTCCTACACACGCCCGTTGTAGTGATCTATGCTCAATGACATGACCGGAACTGCTCATCACCTATGGTGCTAGCAAGACTATATATTAGCAGCTAGGAATTCATTGAGCAATGAATCACAAGATCGACACTTCACGTCGGAGAAGAGGCCAATGACAACCGACGGCAGATGTAGAAGATCACTACAGCTGTATACAGGGAAGAAGCATTCCACCACCTCGATGTCACAACCTAGATGTGCAATGCGCCTGCCTAGATCCGAGAAAAATCTAGGGCACACTCAGACACAACATCCCAAATCCAGCACCAACAACAAAGAGAGCTATCCTTTTATTTTAGAAAGGGAGGATATACCCCTGGTCTCTGCATCTGGACGATGCATGCATAGGTCCGCCCCCCGCCACCCAGCCGTCGTTGTAGCGCTTGGCGGCGGGGCAGGTGAACCCGCTGTGGCACCGACTGGTGGAGAGGTGAACCCAAGGTCGCCTTTAGGTTTTTTTTAGACAAGGAGGATATACTCCCAACCTCTGCATATAGGCGATGCATGCAGTCATTTTATTAATTATTCGGAAGGACCTTAGAAAGTAATACATCAGTAAGCCTCAAGCCTCCATGTTGGTAACAGCTGTCGCTACTCCTATCCCCTTGATGAAGGGGTGCCGAATGTACGAGCCTGATACCAAACAGACATCGCACCAAAGCCTAACATCTAAAGCTGGGTACGCCATCCAATCTACAATGCCGGGACTACCGGTCCGGCACACTCTCAGTGGGCACCACATGCGCACGCTGCAAGGGACATCACCACTTTATTCCGCCGATCCATCCTCATAGTAGATACTAACGCATCGGCCTTGCCAGGCCTCTCTGCCATCGACGCCACCACAACGCCAGACAACGTTGTCCTCCTGCGCAAGTCCATCGCCGCACATCAGACGTCGAGTCTCCACTGAGCCACGCCACAGATATCCCCACCATCAATGTGTAGGACGAAGCACCGCTCCACCAAAGATTCCGTCCACACTAGTACAAAAAGGGCCATTCGGACAGATTCGTGAGGGCCATTTGTCCCGGTTCACGAACCGTGACTAAAGGGTCATAACTAAATCCCTCCACCTTTAGTCCCGGTTTGATCAGGAATCGGGACATATAGGGCTCCACGTGGCCGTAACGGCTTGCCCAGGCAGGGGGACCTTTTGTCCCGGTTGGTGCCACCAACCGGGACCAAAAGGCCTCCACGCGTCAGCAGTTCAGGGGCTAGGTTTGTTTTTTTCTGAAAGTGGGGGGGGGGGGGGGGGGGTGGGGGGTTTTTTGGGGTTAATTTACGGGTTTCATATATTGTGTTAGCTAGCTAATAGAGAGGAGTGTCCTCTCTTATCTCCGTGCTTGGTCGACGCTACGTATAGAGAAGACTCGACACGCTAGCTAGCTAGTAAGCAAATGAAGGAAATCATTAAGTACAGAAGATCGTCATGAACACAGAGAAGTGATCGACCTCTCCTTCTCCGATAGATTGGTCGAACAACAAGTTTTCGTATATCTATCCGACGCTACTTCTGAACTCAACTTCCACATGGTATTCTCCGTTTTTGTCGATGACGTGGTCAAGAAAAAATCCCGCCAATTTCTCTTGAATTGCTCGTATGCGATCTTGTGGTAGTAGTTCATCCCGCGTCTGTCACATCTAATTTCAAGAAGGGGTCAATACATATATATGGATGAAACTGAACACAAATGATGGTAATAAAATAAAATTGTGAATATTATTGCTTACACACTTCATATTATTGTTTAGAGTAGCCCCTCTCACATGTGGTGTGGTGGATGAACTCGCAAATGTAGTATCCACACAAATCATTCCCGGGTTCCTGCCACGACCACTTTACAAGAAATAGAGGTCAATCAAACTGATAAGCAAGCATGCTAAATGGTATTGATGAAACTAGCTAGAATCAACGGGAGATGCGTGGAACTAGCTAATAGCTAGTACTTACTTTCGGGTGGTCAAATCGCAGTAGCGTCGACAGTCACGGAGCTTGTGTGGTGAACTCTTTCCAAACCCTGCTAGACAAAGAAAACAAGCACTTGATATCAGGAAATGAACAAAGTTGCTGATATGGTGCGACAATGATCGATTGAACTTACTTCTCGAGCATTTTAGTCATGGTCGCATACTCATCCGAATTTTTTCATTTGGAGTCTATGACAGTTACTAGTCCCTGCTCAAGCTTAATCTCTGGCAGAAAAAAGTGGAACCTGCGCATGCATGCATAACTCATCAATTACATTACTATAACCTCGAGTAATAAGGGAAACCGAATATGCACAAGACAGTAACACTCACTTGTATTCGTAAGGAAGAGTATTGTAGCTTCGTTTTGATTTTGAAGTAACGATGCGAGTAACTTGGCCTCGGTTTGTCTGGCATCATGTTTAACATTCCATTCATCCATGAGATTTGTGGTAATGAACCCAATATCACCTACTTGTCTTTTCTTCAATTCGGCGATCTTCAATCTGCATAATATAGTGAGGATAATTATATATACATGCAATGAAAGAGCTGAGCTATATATAGAGACTTAACTAATTACAGAGAAGTAGTACTTACCTACAGTAGCAAGTGATGATTGTTTTATCGATGGCCATTTGATTGTAGAACTGGAAGAACTCCTCAAATGGAACTGACAACAGATCAATTCCAACGAGGTCGTGCTCCTCTTTAACCGATAGAGACAAAGTATTTTTCCCAGACTTCGTGCATATGTCCATGTACCAATCATGAAATCATTGCATCATCGTTGTTAGGGAAGTACCAGGTCTGACGAGAGGCTTCCCGTGCTTGAATCTGAATATGTCCACCTCCATTGTTCCAAAAATTATTGCATCGTCCCGGCCATGTAATCTCTAGGGTTGGTACCGGGCAGCACCCCCGGAAGATTAGCGACGATATCGCTAGACACATTGAGCGGGGGGCACAATTGCTTCGCTTGTTCGTCGAGCTGGGGAATTTGTTTCCCTTTTCTTCATTCTGCTTCTGGCTGTACTGCCTCCCGTTCTAGAGGCTTGACAGATGGACCGTATCTGTATTGCCTCCCGCCTCTGGCTGTACTGCTAGATGTCTGAGCCGCCGGAGCCGCTGCGGCTGTCTTCTTTCGTTCGTTAAGAGGCGGAGGAGTCGAAGGCGGACTTCTACGACGCGCCGGAGCAGCCGGAGCGGCGGCGTCTGTGTTCCGCCGTCGCTTACGAGGCGGCGAAGGAGGAGGCGGGCTGCTCGGACGGGCCGGAGCAGCTGGAGAAGGAGGCGGAGTACTGCCGCCCTCTCGCACTGGAGCAAGAGGCGAAGTGCCGTGATCACTCGCCGGAGGAGGAGGAGGAAAAGGAGGCGGAGTGCCCAGCTGACTAGCAGGAGCCATGAAGTTCAGAAGCTTGATGTGCTCCTTCCGCCATAGACACGGAGAATGCATAGCAAGGCCCAACTGAGTCTCCCCATCACCTGTAGGGTGGTCAAGCTGGAGCTCCTCAAATCCCTCCGTTATTTCATCCACCATCACAACAACATAGCCTTGTGGAATCAGACGGTAGTGAAAAGTTGCTCCCGGTGAAGGAGGGAACACAGATCTGACAGCCGCCTTGACTTTGAGCTGATCCCATTGCGTCATAAGGTGGCACTGGTGCGAATCCGTGATAAAATCCATGGGGTAGCTAGGACCTGTCAAGTCAGGATACTGAACGAGCTCGGTGGAAGCCACGCTACTTCTCCGCTGAGATGGCGGGGTGCCTTCTGGGGTAGCATCTTGGGCAGGATCTCGCAGTTGATGGTTCTCAGCATCTCCTTCCTCTAGCTTTCTTACCCTTGTCTTAAGCTCCTGCAGTTTGCTCTGCTCCACTTTCCTCCTCCTCTCTTGGGTTTTGTAACCGCCTGCGTTGGGAAACTGTGGCGACCGGTTTTCCGGGTATTAATTTCCATAAAATGGCCCTTGTGCTCACCAGCCCTAGGATTACTGTTAGCTGATGAGGCACCAACTTGATACAGAAATTCCAAACAAAAAAAAAACAAAATATGAAGTACAAGACCATTCTGGCCTGTGAGTACAACAAATGGTTTCTAGTGGTTGATGGCGGAAGCGATTTGTGGATCATCAGTGTCTATGGGACTCCATTTTCCACAGGAACGGCTGACCAGGATAACTCCTATCTTCGCGAGACTGCTATCACCAATGCTTAGGTTCCGGGACTGTCATCACGGTCGCTCCTCTCCGCGCAAGAAATCTGGCCAAGACAATAGCCAGGGACAAGCCAGTGAGTACTTTTGAATGTACTCGCAAACATTATGAACACGGGTATAATATAACAACGATAATTATGTACTGAAAATATTTTAAGATCATGACGTCAGTCACAAAAATAAAATCTCTGATGCATGCAAGCAGGTTATTTATGGATATGCAATAACATAGTAGTAATAAAATGCACCGATCGGGTGTCTGGAGCGACACCTCGAAAGGTTAGTAAACAAAGAGAAATGCCTCAGTCGGGCGTCTGAGCGACACCAAATAAATGGCTTATAAAATAAATAAATAACAAGCATGCCACAGTCGGGCGTCTCAGCGACACCACATAAAGGGCTTATAAAGAAAATAAATAACAAGCATGCCACAGTCGGGCGTCTCAGCGACGCCACATAAAGGGATTATAAAGAAAATAAATACAAGCATGCCACAGTCGGGCGTCTCAGCGATGCCACATAAAGGGCTTATAAAGAAAATAAATTCAAGCATGCCACAGTCGGGCGTCTTAGCGACGCCACATAAAGGGCTTATAAAGAAAACACAGTGAATATCCAGGAGGTAGAACCATCCCAGGGATATTCGATAATTTCAATAATATAACGGGTTAGTCCACAACAAAATAATAATCATAATCATCACCAGTCTCAAGTAGTGATCCCAGTTCTTGGTTTAACAGTTTCTCCTCCGAAGACCGACACTAAGACCGACACTCAACCCATCCCAGACTGTAATCCTTAACCATGGACACTGCTCTTCGAATAGGCTTAATCTCTGCAGAGGTGTACTCTTTACCCACGAACAACGGATTCCTTTAGTCCATCGGGGCTAATTCCGTCTACGGCCTTTTAATTAAAAACACACCTATTCGCACACACCAGCCTAACTTACCGGTGTCTGGAATCATCCATGACACCCGTTGAGCGAAACTTTAAGTGGGGAGGCTACAACCTCGACGTAACATGGGATCAAGAATTTATACCTCGCGCAAACTAGGGGAGCTACCCCTTCGGCTACAACCGAAACACCCATGCTCACGGACCAGGTGGCATGCCTACCGGATGCCTCCGGTATCTTCCTCCAAGGCCTCTCTGTACGGTGTGTGCTAGAAAAGGGGTTGACAACTTACTGAACCGTACCCTACCTATGGCAGGGGCAAGTGGTAGCACGAAACACGTATGGGGGTTACCGGGACAAGACTCGATCTACGGTCGACTCAGGAGGTTTAAATATTCCCTGCATGATTAGCATAACAATATATATACATCAAACAACAGACAGAATCGTCTCGCGACGTACCCCCTCATGCCATACCGGACATGACCGTCTCGAGGAAGGCTAGGGACAAGACCGTGTCTACCCAAGACAGAGGCTTTCCCGGTTTCTCTTCCGGTATGCATGAAAGGCACATGACGGTGATTACCATCACAACCATATCAAACTCCAATATCATGAAAACATTAATATGTACTCATGAGTAGGAACATATCATCACATAAAATGACGTATACCCCGTCTCGAGGTGGTGTTGTCATTGCGTCAATTAACACACACAATAATATGCCTGGGTTCAGAATGCTTGCCTTCAAGTTGTGGGGAGGCTGGGTGCATTCCAAAACTCTTGAAAGTTTTCTCCTCTCTCCACAAATCCTATTTAATTTTTTTTGAATCAATATATAGTTTTAAAAACAGTACCAAAAAGTTGTCTGATTTTTTTTGAAATAAATCTTAAAATAAACTAGACAATATTTGAAAGAGGTAGGAAAAAGAATCAACTCATTTGGAGTTATATTTAAAAAGTTATAGCTAGTCAAAGTTTTGATAAGAATCTGTTTTTAATAAAAACAGAAAAAGAAAACGTTTCAAACGAGATTACGTTTTCGGTTAGAGGAGGCATACTTGGGGTTTTATGCCTCCACTTATCCAGCATGGACCGCGCTGGGAGTCGCTGACAGTGGGTCCAGAGGGCCCACTAGTCATGTTTGACTGGTCTCCCCTCCCTCTTCTTCTTCTGCCCAAGCAGAGGCGGGACTCCGGCGACCGTCTCCGGCGAACGGCGGTTCTTCGCAGGGAGCTGAGGGCGGGGATGGATCCGTGGATCAGGGGCGGTCCTTCCGGTGGTCGTAGGGTCGTCGGAGGTGGAGGAAATCGCCGTCGGTGAGATCTGCGGCGGAGGAAAGCTTCGGTGGATTTGGGGGCTCGGGCTAGGGTGATGCTCCGTCGTCGTTTGGGGTCTGGGCGGCTCCACAAGACGATGTGAAGCAGAGTGGTGGTGATGGAAGGGTGGGGGAGGCTCTGGTGGCGCCAGGGTGAACCGGGACGCGGCGGCGGCCGAGCTGGCCGGAGAGGTTGAAGACGGCCTTCTCCTCTTCAATTGATGGCAACGGGGGCACCAGGGGGACGGTGTGAGGCTGCCTAAGTGCTCGGAGGGGCTCGGGGGCTTCCTTTTATAGCACAACCATGTCGGTTCGCGGCGGCCTTGGATGAGCTCGTCGGCGGACCGCCCTACTGTGCTACAGGGCGACGTGGTGGTGGCTGGCTAGCTCTAGGGGCTAATGATGACCACTCCACTGTTGAACGGGGCGAGCTGGCCCGCTGTGGTGGTTTGGGCGGTGCTGCCCATGGCGCTGGCGGATGCGGCCGCGGGCGTGCCGCCAAGCGGCTTGCTGGCGACGCTGCAGGGGGCGAGGAGGCGGTTGGGGCTTCTGGCGTGACGTGGCGAGAGGGAGAGGATTTGGATGAGCTCGGGGAAACTTATCCAGGGGGGGGGGTGCTGGCTCGGACGCGAGCACGTGCAAAACGCGTGCTCTGCTCGCGCTTTGGGCGTGCACGACACTCGTTCGACAAAATGCCAGGGCGACCAAAGTTGCTAGAGAGCCACTGCAAATCCACATGCCTAGGTTAGAGACATATAGAAGGCTACTAGACAACTTGGTTTGGGGCAAGGGGAAAGTTCACCACACAAAACCTTCAACCATGCCAAATCTGTCTATGCACACAGGGTGTTTGACAAAATGCCAGAGGCATCTAGGAAGTACTTGGGGTGGTCAAACCTTCCAGAGTGGGGTCTCTTTAGATGCAAAAGAGGGTGGTGAGGTTAGTTTGCCAAATGAAGAAACTTGTTAGTGCAAGTTTTGCAAAACTTCAATTCTGGACAGGTGGTAAATGACATCATTACATGAACCAAAAATGTCCCAAAGGGTGCATGCTCCTGGACTTAGGGGTTTTGCAGGGTTGACTACAAGCAGGAGAAAGCACAAGGTCACTAGAGCAAAAATAAATAGGGTTGCAGTAGAAAACACAAGGTTGGACGAGAATGAAAAAGAGGTTGATTCACTCAGTTTTTCCAAAGAACAACACTAGGTTTTTGCATAAAGTTGGATGGCATGCTACCACTGACATCCCGTAAATTTGGTGGAGGTTTTAAAGAAATATTTAAATAGGTTGTAGTGCAAAACTGCCCACTGGACCAGATTTGAAAATTAGGTGTGGAGCTCAAAATATTCAATGAATGAAATATATTTTTTCATAAAAAAAGATCTATAAACATCACATGACATCTCCAAATTTTGGTTGGAATCTTGGTTAAATTTATCAAATGGTTGTAGTTCAAAAAGAGCTCCAAAACTAAATGGAAGTCATTTTAAGGAGTAAAGCTTAGAGAGAAATTTTTAAATAAATAAATCTACTGATTAAGAATTGTTATATTGAGAGAGCATAGGAGTCCAATACATTTTGGAAAGTTTCCACTTGGGTAAAACTCCTCAATATTAAAAAGAAGGGTTCTGAAATCAACAGAAAATCCAGAAGGCAAAAAAAATTAACTCCTGGCAAAATTTTAATAATTAAAACCTGGTTAAATTTTTTGGGTGTTACAATACTACCCCCCTTAAGAAAAATCTCGTCCTCAAGATTTGCTAAGAATTGTTTTTGAAAATAATACTTTTACCAAAACAAAACAATTACTTTACTTAAACGGTAAAATGCGGCTACAGTGAGAGGGCAATAAGTGGGGTGAAACCACAGTGTGGGACACTGGTGCTGTGTGGAGAAATCCACGTTTTAGGAAAAAACGAGCGATTTCTACGATAGAATAAATTCTAAATTCTAAAATACGCTGGTCGCATTAGAGCACAAAGTGCTCCTCTTGGTCGACAGGTGGACCCAGGGCCCAGTGTCGGTCTCTCCTTCTTCCTCTGGCTCTCTCTTCTTCCTCTCTCCCGCGCGCTTTCCCGTGATTTTCTCCACCGGCGACGTCTAGCTCGTAGGGCATCTAGGTCGTACTGCGGTAGTGCGCGGCATGCTTGCGGATTCGCCTCCGAACACCGGCGATCGGGCGACGAGCGGCGCTGGTGGACCTCGCCCATCGTGCACCGAACTCGAGCTATAAAACGACCACGGTGCTCTTTCTTCTGGCCTCGCTCCTCCTCCTTCTCCATTGCTGCTTACCGGAGCTCGAGACGAGGCTCTAATGGCGGAGGCGGTGCCGGACTGGTACGTGATCCTGGTGTGCGGAGGGCTGGCGGCAGTGCTGGGGCTCTCCGTGCTCCTGTGCGCGATGATCCTCGATGATCGCCGTGATGCTGCCGCTCGGGTGCTGGCTCTCCGCGGTGGCGGTGATCACGAGGACTAGGTGTGATGCCGGGTGTTAACTGTTGTCGGCGTGCCGGAGGTGATTAGTATCCGGATGATTATCCGCTAATCTCTCCTTTGGAGGCTGTGGTGTGCTTAGGGAGGTGTCGGTGAGACGCAGCATGTTTACGTGTCTTTGCAAGCAGTGTGTGAGTCCGAGTGGTTGGGGGTCTGCTGACGTGGTGTTGCGTGAATAAAAATAATTCATGTCGTGAGAAAATACATGATGCAGCAACTCAGGGAAAAGAAATCTTACTCCAAGATTTTTTTTGTGGGGATAAAGGTTAACTTGAAGAAAATAAATCACAAAGAAAACTACTCATATTAGTAGAAACCAAATAATTGACTCGTCGCACAAACTTAGGGTACCATGCATAAGTTACAACGAAATAACCAATGTTGCAAATAATAAACACAGCAGTGACGTCTAAAATGATGACGGTAACTGGACGGGGTCTCGCGAAAATGTCTCCGGTACTGGGGCACACTCCTCTTCTATCGGAGGGAGTGGATTGACTAGTCGATGTATGCGTCTCTCCTGGTCGGGCCTCAGTGGTCTGCCGATGGCAATCCAAGGATTCAAATCAGCGAGACTCTGGAGATAACCCATTACTCGCTGGTTCAAACGTTCTTGAGCGATGACGTACTGGACAAGGTTGGCCAGTACTGGGTCTCTCTCAAATCGTCCACCCGGAAAAGATATTACTTCTCCGGGTGCTGCACGGCTCGGAAAGTAATAATACTCTCGTTCGCTGGCATAGGGTACCGCGAATCAAAGACGAGCAATCGCTTCGTACGCAGCAGCTTCTATGGCCATATGAGGGGTTGGCATAGATTTCCTCACGAAGGAGATCTCCGTTGGGTCTTGGTTGGAGTCTACGGGAGGGATGTGTACTGCTGCCCAATATTTCGAGGTGGAAGGGGTGATTCTCGATTTGAATAGCTCGTATTGGGGTGTCAGGACCCCGATTCCAAATCACATCGATCTAGCCGGTAACACCTCATATCACTTTGCGGCCTCACGCACGGTATTCCCACGGGTGTCGCCTTACCATGGCCTGGGACCGTTTGCGCCTTTTGGCTCACGTATATGATAGTGTCGCTAGCATCCATATGACAGATAACCCGGTCCGACATGGCTAGTCGTGAACCCAAAGCGGCACTAACCCATGGGGACAGGCATACATGAATCACATCGAGCATGTCGGTCATCAACGTGTGAATCCGGGCTGTAGCACTGGGCTAACAGGACTCCGGTATCCCGGGCTATAGCAGGCTAGGCAGGACTCCGGATGTCACCGCGTGACATTTCCCTGAAGGGACAGACACAGGAACGAGGTGAAACACATGCCGGCCAGTCAAGTGTCCAAAGCAGTAGTGCTGGGCTAGCAGGACTCCGGTGAACCGGGCTGTAGCGGACTACTATCGCTAAGAAAGCACTAGACTACATTTCCCCATATGAGAGGCTTCCAAGGATAAACAACTAGATTGTCGGATCCCACACATACCAAGCATTTCAAACATACACACAATATGCTCAATATGTGTAAATACAACATGGCATCACAACATAACTCTCTGACTCAAATATTTATTCATTAGGCTCCGAGGAGCGAGATATTACAAACATGGGTCTCATGACCCAACACTCAGAGCATACAAGTCAAAGCACAAGCGGAAGCTTAACATGTCTGAATACAGACATCTACAAATGAAAAAGAGGCTGAGAAGCCTGACTATCTACCAGATCCTGCCGAGGGCACAAGATCGTAGCTAAGGTAACAAGCTAACCGTCGAAGTGCAAGCGGAACTATTAGCGAGACTGACGTCTCTCTGCAAAACATAAAATAAGCAAACGTAAGTACAAATGTACTCAGCAAGACTTACATCAGAACTAACTACATATGCATCATTATCAACAAAGGGGTGGTGGAGTTTGACTGCAGCAAGCCAGCTTTGACTCGGTGGCTATCCTGAACTACGACTGCAAGTAACTCTTTTGAGGTGGCGCACACGAGTCCACATATTCACCATATCAATACACCACTATGGACCCGCTCCCGTCTCCCTACGAGAACGCCATCCATAGCACTCACGCTTATCTTGCGCATTTTAGAGTATCCACTTTCACTTGTCTATGAACTGTTATAGGGAACCCAGAAGTCCTTTTTCCGCGGACACGGCTATTCTTATAGATCATATTAACCCTGCAGGGGTGTACTTCTTCACACACGCTCTCACCACTTATCGCCGTTTACACGACATGTACTCGGCAACCTTCAAGCGGAAGCCCAGCGAGGGTGTCGGCCACGACCTACCTAAACACTCAAGTCCCTAGTCCAGGTTTATCGCCTATTCGGGTTCCATCCGCAGGAGTCCGGCCGAGGTTTCCAATAACGGCCCCGAGCGATGTGTGCAGGGTTCCCGAGATACCAAAGCAGGCATTCGGCACACCGGCCACGGTGTATCTACCGCATCATAGCCCACCCCTAGGGTCAGCGCTACGCACGGCCTCCAACACATATCCTACAAACACCAGAAACTAGTTGCAACTCCTGGATAGAGGTCAAGGGTGGTTAAGAAGCCGAGAGAGTCAATTAAGGATCCCAATGTGTGGTAGTAACTGTTTCATGGATCACAAACACAGAACTCAGTTCCTGAGGACGGCTGCAATGAGACAACCCACCATGTACTCCTACATGGCCTCTCACCGCTACCTTTACCAAATCGTGTTCACACACTTAGCTCACACACGATGGGACATGTTCACACACCTCCGATTCATCCCCGATGAATCAGACCTGACTCAACTCTAAGCAAAGGCAGGCATGACAAACAAGCATGAATGAGTAGGCACAACATGGCTCAAGCAACTCCTACTCATGCTAGAGGGTTTCATCTAATTACTGTGGAATGACAGGTCATGCGGAGGATAAAGGGGTTCAGCTACCGCAGCAAGTAACACATGAGTCGTTGTTGTCCTAATGCAGTAAAATAGAGCAGGAGCGAGAGAGTGGGATTATATCGGAATGAACAAGGGGGTTTTGCTTGCCTGGCACTTCTGAAGATAATATAGTTCTTCATCGGTGTCATCGAACTCATCGTCGGTACGTCATCTACTGAGAGGGGACAAATACCGGCAAACCAAGAAGAAACACAATCAATGCAATGCACAAATAAATGAATGACATGTCATGTTAAGGAACTGAATTGACCTAATGCAGCAGTAAGCCAAGTTAATTGAAGTGGAATTTAAACAAGGTTAAACTCCAACTCCAAATGCTAGTTCATAAATTACCCTAATCATGATTCATCCTATTCAGTGAGGTTAACCTGTTCAATCATGCATGGAAGTGCCATAAACAGATTCTTCATATTTTTCTGATCATTTTTCATATATAATTTGTTTGATTTGGAGTTACGGTTGAATTACTATGAATTTTAGAAGTTTTGGGCATTTTCTGAAAATAATAAATCATTTCTGATTTATTAAAATGCCAGAAACAAATACTGCGTTAGCATGACGTATTAGTGACGTCAGCAGGTCAACGGGCGGCCAGGGTCAAACTGACCGGTGGGTTCCGAGTGTCAGTGTCTAACTAAACTAACCTAGCTTAGTTAATACTAACCTAACTTAATTAGCCGGGCGGGGCCCGCATTTCAGTGGCTCTGGGGGAGTCAAACTAGGGTCAAACTCGCCGGAGTTGCCCGAGGCTCGTCGCCGGCGGGGCCAGGGACGGCGGAGAGGTGCGGGTTTCCTCCTCCGGCGACCAAACCAACAGCGGAGGCCATCTACGTGACGAGGAGGCCCGTCCGCATCTACTAGTGCCATCGGTTTCGCCGGAGGTGGCCTGGAACAACGGCGGCGTCCACTCCTTGGCCGGAGTTCAAGGCGTCGGGCGTTCGGCGTGGTAGTGCCCTAGGAGAGGCGCTGGTGTGTTCGGGCGTGCTCTGGTGAGGTGAGGAGAATGATGACGCGTGCAGGAGCGGCGAGTTCGGGCTCACAGCCTGGCGGCGCCATGGCCGGCGGCATGGAGCTCTCGGCTCCGGTGGTTTTCATGGATAGAGCAGGCAAAAGCGCGCGGGGAGAGAGGGGAATAGAAGAAGAGCTCACGGTGGGGTCGACGGCAGTCTCAGCGGGCTCGGGGAAGGGTTGGTGACGGCATGCGGTCGGCGGCGATCTCGGACGATCGAGGAGAAAAACGGCGGCGTTAGAGATGCCACAGGGCTACTGGCACCGCGTGGCTCGGTGGGGAGGGCGACGATGTCGTGGCGGAGCTCGGGGGCACGTCGGTAGGGCAATACGTGGACGGTGGCCGTGGCTCTGGCGGCGGCGGCGGCAACTGCGCTTCGGGAAGAGAGCATAGAGGGAGGAGAGAAGCTGCGAGGAGAGCGGAGGTGCAGCGGGTCGCGGGGGGGGGTGCGTGGCGCTCGGTGGAGACGTCCAGGGGGAGGAGGAGGCAGCCAGGCAGGGAGGAGGTGGCCGGCGTGTGGCCACTGTGGCACGCGCCCTGCCCACCGGGCGCGAGGAGGAAGGCGACAGGAGCCAGCGGTGGTGGGCTGGGCCGAAACAGGAGCTGGGCCGGTTGGTGGGCGCCAGGTAGGTTGCACAGGTGAGCCTCTAATCTTTTCCTATTTTTATTTCTCTTTTCTATTTTCTGTAATTGTGTTTGGCTTTATTTAAAATACTTAGGCACACTCAAAAATCACCAAACTACTCATGGCCAGTGCTTGGAATATATCCAACATGGAACATTTCAATTTAGGATTATTTGGACATTTTAAATATTTCATAGTATTTAAGTGCCCAAGTTCAAATAGAATATGATTTAATTCAGAGCCCAAATATGTCATGGAAAAATGTGCATCACCTCTGGCTACTGTTTACAGTATTTACCATAAATGATGAACATTTTTGAAAGCCATTTGGACTTACTGAAAAATATTTTAGGTAAATCTAGTGAATTCCTTTAATGCTAGGGTTTAGGCAATCCCCATTTCAACTTTCTGAGAAAATTAAACATGATGACATGAATGCCTTAATCCAACTAATGACAAACAAATTCTAGGGCTGTGACAGCTCACCCCCACTAAACAAGAATCTCGTCCCGAGATTCAAGACGTGAGGTAAGAAGACAGAGGGGGCACAAGCTAGCACAAACTTCACGATCCAGATGTCTTTCTCGAGGATGTTGATTCATTGCATCATCTAGATCTCGACGTCTTGCTTTGAGAACTTCATCCAACACGATGACGACAGAAAGAAACTCCACAGGAATTGATCTCCTCGAAGGTCAAGCGCTCAGAATCAACTCATGGAGTGAGTCGTTGAAACATCTCTTGAGTTGGGACACAAAACATACATCAAGATGGATGGAAAGTAACGGATGGTGAAGTTCGATTCGGTAGGCAACTATTCCACGCTTAAAAAGATGGCGGATGGTTCAAGTAGCGAGGAGATAATTACCATGATTCTATTACGGGGAACCCTAGAGGAGGTGACTCATAGGATTATTCCCTGAAGTGGCAGAAAGAATTACTTTTGATTCAGAGATCATTGAAACTCTTATACCAACCTAAGGCAAATTCACAAACGATCGTTTGAAGGAGTTCGGAAGAACGACACACCCGGGCTAGAATGGATGATATGGACTACCTTGTTCAAGACAACGCAATGGATGATTTTGCTTATCATCGGAAATGGATGGGACCCATGGTAGCACCACTGTTGAGGATGACCCTGAACAAGAATTACTAAGAAGTCAGCCCATAGTGAAATGGCACAAGGACGGTGCAAGCTAGGAACGAAATGCAACTGTTGGAATGTTCCAACCATCATATCCGCGTGAGATTCAGATCCGATTGGTGATAGGATACTTCGGACTCAACAGGTCCGAAAAGAGAGGTCGCAACACAAATCGGCGAGATGACGTTGCGAGATTCTCGGGATATGAACTACGATAGCAAGCTCCAAAACATGAGCTGGTTCTGCTACACACATGTGGACATGCTGTCCTAGACAAGCATTACCACCTAGTAGTCTTATAATAAAACACTACCGAGTTCAGGTTGGGAACCATCATCGAGGATAACGAAGTCTTGTGCATTACCATGGATTAGCACTTAACTCCTTTTCCTAGAACAAGTCAATCAGTGGCTTAGTGTGCTATGGAATTCATATGGAATGAAGATGATCAGTCTATCGCACCATAGAATACTTCATGCGTGCATGACTAACTTGGGATGATTCCAAAGGAAACAAAACAAACCTTTCTCAAATTCATGGCGGCAACTTACACCTAAAGCACATGAATTCGAGGAAGTCACTTTTTTCCATCCAAGCATAGGCTTCATGGGAACACGAAGGCATTGCTTACAAAGTTTCCAGCACTAGGTTGATGTTCAACATGAATCATGGGGGAGACAAGATGCTGCTGATGGGCTCAACAACAACTCATCGGAATTTTCATATCACTGGACTTCCACCATCATGTGAACACGGTGATAGCATTGGTCAGACCAAAAGATGTAATGGTATATGCCCGAGGGATCAACCACGAGTAAGACAACATTACGAACATCGTTGGTTCTGATTTGACTTGACGATGGCCCACACTCAAATCAAAGGATTGATAAGACAATAGGTCCAGCAACTGATCACGGGGACCAATCGATGAAGATATCATCTTTCTTCAACATACACAAGAATATCCCTTTGGAACGAACTAAGTTAGGGAAGCTTTTATCTTCCAACTCTCCAAGTTGTTGTCTAGCTTAACCAACTAGCTCAGGGATATCCAACACAGATTCTTGAAGAAGGAGTGGTTTACAAGAAACCAACTTGATCACGAGCTCAACATAACAGTGAGGAAGCAACCCGGTAACACTTCCAAGAAGATATTTGGAGAGTCACGAACCACAGGTATGTTACTAAGCTCGAGAACAATCTTGCTTTTGAGGGCAAGACGATATGATCAAAAGAGTGAGGGATTGACACAATCCTAACTCATAGATCGAAGAGTGCACCGAACTAAGGACTAGGTAGCACGATTAATCTTAGGATGATTATTCAATAATCAACACGCTAAGAATGAGAATATTGTCCATTTACTACCAAGCAACGAGGTTGCTAGGAGTATCGATTTCACACACCACAATTCACTAGTCGGCATTCCGGTTGCGACAACACGGAACCGAGGAATGAATAATGATGGCGGGAAGTATCACTGCATCAAGAATTCCTAAGAGGTTGTGAAATTCCCATGACATTCTTGACATAAAGATGGTAACACTCCAGGTGGAACAGACTCAAAAGCTGGGTTGGCATTTTGATCTGCGGAATACAACTACTTTGACCCAATCCTAGATATGGATGAGGTACTGGAGTTTGTTTCTCCTAGTCATTCCAGAATAGAATGGCTTGACAGACCCCAAGAGTAATAGGCATCGATGAACGAATGCACGCTTACTCTTGATTATCAATTGATAGATGGAGGTCAGAAAAAAACTAAGGAGGAACAACTCGAGGAACATATAACTTTTCGAGTTGTGGAGGCATGGATTAGTATATCGAGCAAAGCTCAACATTTCTCCCGGATAATCCATGCAGAGAAGGTAGAACTGGCAGAGTCGCAATATAGAACGGAGTACTCCTCAAGAGTACTCTGATTGTGATCCTTCGGCTCAAAAGAACTTCTGCCATAAGCAGTTCATGGTATTTGGAAGAAGGAAATACCACGGACCTCGAGGACTATTGCAAGGTTACTAATATCCTAAAGGAACTAGCAACACTATCAACAGGAAGTAAGTAGGGTGAATCTCGGGTTCAAGAACCCAGGAATAGAATACCTACTACTAAATGGCATCACGGGATGCTTTCAAGAATAATGGCCAGAATCATCACACTGGGATACAAAAGCATTGCTAAATTACTAGGTGACTTCCTAAACACCTAGGGTCATAATAATAGCTCCAACATCTACGCCGAGGCAACAAGTACCTCAACTTACCGATTAGTGTGCTTATTCTGACCAAAAGGACATCGGGAACAGAAGGAAAGGATTTGCAAATGCATCAGAGTATTTAGAGACCTGGGATGACTCGGACAGCATTACAGCTGTAAATGCTCAAAATGATTGAGACATCCTGCAAAAATGGTGGCATAACCACTCAACATCACAATATCAAGGTTCCGAGATCAACAATTATCATACAGAATAGTAGGAACTGAACTGGGCTTAAAACCAACAATCTTAAAGGTCTATGGATTAGTAACACGTCATCCTGATAGATAGATGAGAAGCCTAGTTCTTAACCCCGTAGAAGAGAAGAGGATGACTTAGATCAGAAGGCCATGAGGTATAAGGAGTAAAAAGAGCCATATGTTCCCTCCCACAATCAATTCCCTTACATAACTACAGCATTTCTAGACACAACTTCGACCAGTTTGGCTTGGTAATCCTACAGGCAGTCAGGCTCTGATACTAACGCTTTCAGGACCCCGATTCCAAATCACATCGATCTAGCCGGTAACACCTCATATCACTTTGCGGCCTCACGCACGGTATTCCCACGGGTGTCGCCTTACCATGGCCCGGGACCGTTTGTGCCCTTTGGCTCACGTATATGATAGTGTCGCTAGCATCCATATGACAGAGAACCCGGGCCGACATGGCTAGTCGTGAACCCAAAGCGGCACTAACCCATGGGGACAGGCATACATGAATCACATCAAGCATGTCCGTCATCAACATGTGAATCCGGGCTGTAGCACTTGGCTAACAGGACTCCGGTATCCCGGGCTGTAGCAGGCTAGGCAGGACTCCGGATGTCACCGCGTGACATTTCCCGAAGACAGAACCACGAGAACGAGGTGAAACACATGTCGGCCAATCAAGTGTCCAAAGCGGTAGTCTTTGGGCTAGCGGGACTCCGGTGAACGGGCTGTAGCGGACTACTATCGCTCGGGAAGCACTAGACTACATTTCCCCATACGAGAGGCTGCCAAGGATAAACAACTAGATTGTCGGATCCCACACATACCAAGCATTTCAAACATACACACAATATGCTCAATATGTGTAAATACAACATGGCATCACAACATAACTCTCTGACTCAAATATTTATTCATTAGGCTCCGAGGAGGCGAGATATTACAAACATGGGTCTCATGACCCAACACTCAGAAACATACAAGTCATAGCACAAGCGGAAGCTTAACATGTCTGAGTACAGTACATCTACAAATGAAAAAGAGGCTGAGAAGCCTGACTATCTACCGAGATCCTGCCGAGGGCACAAGATCGTAGGCGAGGTAACAAGCTAAACGTCAAAGTCCAAGCGGAACTACTAAGCGAGGTAGCGTCTCTCGCAAAACATAAAATAAGCAAGCGTGAGTACAAATGTACTCAGCAAGACTTACATCGAGAACTAACTACATATGCATCATTATCAACAAAGGGGTGGTGGAGTTTGACTACTGACAAGCCAGCTTTGACTCGGTGGCTATCCTGAACTACGATTTGCAAGTAACTCTTTTGAGGTGGCGCTGCAGTCCACATATTCACCATATCAATACACCACTATGGACCCGCTCCCGTCTCCCTACGAGAACGCCATCCATAGCACTCACGCTTATCTTGCGCATTTTAGAGTATCCACTTTCACTTGTCTATGAACTGTTATAGGCAACCCAGAAGTCCTTTTTCCGCGGACACGGCTATTCGAATAGATCATATTAACCCTGCAGGGGTGTACTTCTTCACAACGCTCTCACCACTTATCGCTGTTTACACGAAATGTACTCGGCAACCTTCAAGCGGAAGCCCAGCGAGGGTGTCGGCCACGGCCTACCTAAACACTCAAGTCCCTAGTCCAGGTTTATCGCCTATTCGGGTTCCATCCGCAGGGAGTCCGGCCGAGGTTTCCACTAACGGCCCCGAACGATGTGTGCAGGGTTCCCGAGATACCAAACGGGCATTCGGTACACCGGGCCACGGTGTATCTACCGCATCATAGCCCACCCCTAGGGTCAGCGCTACGCACGGCCTCCAACACATATCCTACAAACACCAGAAACTAGTTGCAACTCCTGGACAGAGGTGAAGGGTTGTTAAGAAGCCGAGAGAGTCAATTAAGGATCCCAACGTGTGGTAGTAACTGTTTCATGGATCACAAACACAGAACTCAGTTCCTGAGGACGGCTGCAATGAGACAACCCACCATGTACTCCTACATGGCCTCTCACCGCTACCTTTACCAAATCGTGTTCACACACTTAGCTCACACACAGTAGGACATGTTCACACACCTCCGATTCATACCGATGAATCAGACCTGACTCAACTCTAAGCAGTAGCAGTGCATGACAAACAAGCATGAATGAGTAGGCACAACATGGCTCAAGCAACTCCTACTCATGCTAGTGGGTTTCATCTAATTCTTGTGGAATGACAGGTCATCACGAGAGGATAAAGTGGTTCAGCTACCGCAGCAAGTAACACATGAGTCGTTGTTGTCCTAATGCAGTAAAATAGAGCAGGAGCGAGAGAGTGGGATTATATCGGATGAACAAGGGGGTTTTGCTTGCCTGGCACTTCTGAAGATAATATAGTTCTTCATCGGTGTCATCGAACTCATCGTCGGTACGTCATCTACTGAGAGGGGACAAATACCGGCAAACCAAGAAGAAACACAATCAATGCAATGCACAAATAAATGAATGACATGTCATGTTAAGGAACTGAATTGACCTAATGCAGCAGTAAGCCAAGTTAATTGAAGTGGAATTTAAACAAGGTTAAACTCCAACTCCAAATGCTAGTTCATAAATTACCCTAATCATGATTCATCCTATTCAGTGAGGTTAACTTGTTCAATCATGCATGGAAGTGCCATAAACATATTCTTCATATTTTTCTGATCATTTTTCATATATAATTTGTTTGATTTGGAGTTACGGTTGAATTACTATGAATTTTAGAAGTTTTGGGCATTTTCTGAAAATAATAAATCATTTCTGATTTATTAAAATCCCAGAAACAAATCTTTGCGTCAGCATGATGTATTAGTGACGTCAGCGGGTCAACGGCGGCCCAGGTCAAACTGACCGGTGGGTCCCGAGTGTCAGTGTCTAACTAAACTAACCTAGCTTAGTTAATACTAACCTAACTTAATTAGCCGGGCGGGGCCCGCATGTCAGTGGCTCTGGGGAAGTCAAACTAGGGTCAAACCCGGGTCAAACTCGCCGGAGTTGACCCGAGGCTCGTCGCCGGCGGGGCCAGGGACGGCGGAGAGGTGCGGGTTTCCTCCTCCTCCGACTAAACCAACGGCGGAGGCCATCTACATGACGAGGAGGCCCGGCCGCATCGACTGGTGCCATCGGTTTGCCGGAGGTGGCCTGGAACAACGGCGGCGTCAACTCCCGCGGCGGCCGGAGTTCGGGCGTCGGGCGTTTCGACGTGGTAGTGCCCTAGGAGAGGCGCTGGTGTGTTCGGCGTGCTCCTGGTGAGGTGAGGAGAACGATGACGCGTGCAGGAGCGGCTGGTTCGGGCTCTGGCCACGGCGGCGCCATGGCCGGCGGCACGGAGCTCTCGGCTCCGGTGGTTTTCATGGATAGAGCGGGCAAAAGCGCGCGGGGAGAGAGGGGAATAGAAGAGGAGCTCACGGTGGGGTCGACGGCAGTCTCAGCGGGCTCGGGGAAGGGTTGGTGACGGCGTGCGGTCGGCGGCGATCTCGGACGACCGAGGGGAAAAACGGCGGCGTTGGAGATGCCACAGGGCTACTGGCACCGCGTGGCTCGGTGGGGAGGCGGCGATGTCGTGGCGGAGCTTCGGGGGCACGTCGGTAGAGGCGATAGGTGGGCCGGTGGCCGTGGCTACGGCGGCGGCGGCAGCTGCGCTTCGGGAAGAGAGCAGAGAGAGGAGGAGAAGCTGCGAGGAGAGAGGAGGTGCAGAGGGTCGAGGGGGGGTGCGTGGCGCTCGGTGGAGACGTCCAGGGGGAGGAGGAGGCAGCCAGGCAGGGAGGAGGTGGCCGGCGTGTGGCCACGCGCGTCGGGCATGCGCCCCTGCACACTGGCGCGAGGAGGAAGGCGATAGGGAGCCAGGCGGTGGTGGCTGGGCAGGGGAGCTGGACGGTTGGTGGGCGCCGGAGTAGGTTGCACAGGTGAGCCTCTAATCTTTTCCTATTTTTATTTCTCTTTTCTATTTTTTGTAATTGTGTTTGGCTTTATTTAAAATACTTAGGCACACTCAAAAATCACCAAACTGCTCATGGCCAGTGCTTGGAATATATCCAACATGGAACATTTTCAGTTTAGGATTATTTGGACATTTTAATATTTCATAGTATTTAAGTGCCCAAGGTCAAATAGAATATGATTTAATTCAGAGCCCAAATATGTCATGGAAAAATGTGCATCACCTCTGGCTACTGTTTACAGTATTTACCATAAATGATGAACATTTTTTAAAGCCATTTGGACTTACTGAAAAATATTTTAGGTAAATCTAGTGAATTCCTTTAATGCTAGGGTTTTGGCAATCCCCATTTCAACTTTCTGAGAAAATTAAACATGATGACATGAATGCCTTAATGCAACTAATGACAAACAAATTCTAGGGCTGTGACATGGGGTGGCTGGGTAGAACCCATGGTAGTGCAGGTAAAGTCCCACAATATTTTGACAAAACTACCCGGGGTTGCATCTGGGGTTCCCAGATAGATACTAGAGCTCGGCATGGCAAGAAATGGTTGTGAGAGTGGTGCACGAGGTGAGGGGTGCTGGGCAAGGTCACGAGGTGGCCTTCTTATATAGAAACCGGGCTGGTTATTCACCGTGGTGAAAGGTAATAGATTTGCCAGATCAGGTCCAAGGGTCGGGGTCAGAGTCACAGATACACATATCTCACAAAAGGGACGTGTTACTGTGGGTGTCGTCGGGGTTGGTTTTGGTAGCTGTGCCTGAAAAAGAAAACAACTGCAGGCTGACACAAATATGCAAGGTTACTATTAAAACAGAGGCACCACAACAGGCTGCGTTTATTTATAAGGTCACACGATTACAAAGCAAGGATACACTAGTATTCGGCACTACTCGGGTGACTTAGTCCACCTCGTTTATATCCAAACGGGCGTGCCTTGTGGATGTCGAGGCTTCTCCACGGGTCTCCTAGTCGGGGTTAGCCGGAGGTAGTTGAGGAGCTTCAGGGTCGGGGTGGTGATGATGACCATCGCGGGGATTGTTGGCCACAATCCCGTTGGACTGTGCTCCCAAAAGGCGACGAAGCACTTCCGGGGTCATCAAAGTACCTTGGCTGATGGCTGGGGCTGACCTCAGGGTCTCGATCGGGTGTCCGAAAAGCACGACTGGGTTGTCGGCGTCGGGCTCGGCTTCCCTGCTTGCCGGGGCTCGGCGAACCAGCTCTCCACGAGCCGCGATCAGATCAATGGTGATTTGATCGAACAGTGCCTCTAGTGCACCTACATAGCGTACTAGGTGCAACAACGCAGGGCCCGTCTCGTGATATCCGTTGGCAACTTGGGGTGGTCTACCATACCCTTCACGCCTGGGGTAGTAGTAGAACGAGCGACAGTTAACTCTGGGCGACAACTGCCGGAGTTGAACTATAGCCTCTCGAGCAGCTAGCTGGATGGCTTGTGGCTCGAAGGAAGTGGTCCTTCCAGTGAACCTGTAGGGGCGTTCTGGCGACAGACCCCTACCGTAGATGTGCACAGTGGCCCAGAATTGACGGCTCTCACCGCTCATGGTTCCTTGGTACACAACATATTCTGGGGGCTCTTCTAACGCATAGGCACGACGGGTGAGGTTTGCGAGTATGGTCACAAAACCTCCAAGGTTGGTTGCTGTGGTCTCATTGTGCACTACGGGGCCAGGCATTATGGCTAGGTTCGAGGAAGAGGCTGTGCTGTGCTGGGTTGAGGCTAGCGTGCCGTTTTTATAGAAAAGGGGACGGAGTCTTCCTTCGCACGCTTGCGGATGGGACAATATGGGCGTCGGTCACTGGCGCGTGATCGACATGCTAAGATGATAGGTTGGGCACCGACTGCTAAAAGGTGTCGGGGTCACTGTGTGGCTATCTTGCACGAGAAGCTTGGCCGGGGTTTGGTTAAGGTCTGAAGGGTTGGTTTACCTAGGTTTTTCGATCTGGCTAAGATAGAATTAGCCAATGGTCAGCCTGGCTCTGATACCAAGTTTGTGGCGACCGGTTTTCTGGGTATTAATTTCTAGAAAATGGCCCTTGTGCTCACCAGCCCCAGGATTACTGTTAGCTGATGAGGCACCAACTTGATACAGAAATTAAAAACAAAAAAAACAAAATATGAAGTACAAGACCATTCTGGCCTGTGAGTACAACAAATGGTTTCTAGTGGTTGATGGCGGAAGCGATTTGTGGATCATCGGTGTCTATGGGACTCCATTTCCCACAAGAACAGCTGACCAGGATAACTCCTATCTTCGCGAGACTGCTATCACCAATGCTTAGGTTCTGGGACTGTCATCACGGTCGCTCCTCTCCGCGCAAGAAATCTGGCCAAGACAATAGCCAGGGACAAGCCAGTGAGTACTTTTGAATGTACTCGCAAACATTATGAACACGGGTATAATATAACAACGATGATTATGTACTGAAAATATTTTAAGATCATGACGTCAGTCACAAAAATAAAATCTCTGATGCATGCAAGCAGGTTATTTATGGATATGCAATAACATAGTAGTAATAAAATGCACCAATCGGGTGTCTGGAGCGACACCTCGAAAGGTTAGTAAACAAAGAGAAATGCCTCAGTCGGGCGTCTGAGCGACACCACATAAAGGGCTTATAAAATAAATAAATAACAAGCATGCCACAGTCGGGCGTCTCAGCGACACCACATAAAGGGCTTATAAAGAAAATAAATAACAAGCATGCCACAGTCGGACGTCTCAGCGACGCCACATAAAGGGCTTATAAAGAAAATAAATACAAGCATGCCACAGTCGGGCATCTTAGCGACGCCACATAAAGGGCTTATAAAGAAAACACAGTGAATATCCAGGAGGTAGAACCATCCCAGGGATATTCGATAATTCCAATAATATAATGGGTTAGTCCACAACAAAATAATAATCATAATCATCACCAGTCTCAAGTAGTGATCCCAGTTCTTGGTTTAACAGTTTCTTCTCCGAAGACCGACACTAAGACCGACACTCGACCCATCCCAGACTGTAATCCTTAACCATGGACACTGCTCTTCGAATAGGCTTAATCTCTGCAAAGGGTGTACTCTTTACCCACGAACAACGGATTCCTTTAATCCATCGGGGCTAATTCCGTCTACGGCCTTTTAATTGAAAACACACCTATCCGCACACACCAGCCTAACTTACCGGTGTCTGGAATCACCCATGACACCCATTGAGCGAAACTTTAAGTGGGGAGGCTACAACCTCGACGTAACATGGGATCAAGAATTTATACCACGCGCAAACTAGGGGAGCTACCCCTTCGGCTACAACCGAAACACCCATGCTCCCGGACCAAGTGGCATGCCTACCGGATGCCTCCGGTATCTTCCTCCAAGGCCTCTCTGTACGGTGTGTGCTAGAAAAGGGGTTGACAACTTACTGAACCGTACCCTACCTATGGCAGGGGCAAGTGGCAGCACGAAACAAGTATGGGGGTTACCGGGACAAGACTCGATCTACGGTCGACTCAGGAGGTTTAAATATTCCCTGCATGATTAGCATAACAATATATATACATCAACCAACAGACGGAATCGTCTCGCGATGTACCCCCTCATGCCATACCGGACACGACCGTCTCGACGGAAGGCTGGGGACAAGACCGTGTCTACCCAAGACAGTGGCTTTCCCGGTTTATCTTCCGGTATGCATGAAAGGCACATGACGGTGATTACCATCACAACCATATCAAACTCCAATAGCATGAAAACATTAATATGCACTCATGAGTAGGAACATATCATCACATAAAATGACGTATACCCCGTGTCGAGGTGGTGTTGTCATCGCGTCAATTAACACACACAATAGTATGCCAGGGTTCAGAATGCTTGCCTTCAAGTTGTGGGGAGGCTGGGTGCATTCCAAAACTCTTGAAAGTTTTCTCCTCTCTCCACAAATCATATTTAATCAATATATAGTTTTAAAAACAGTACCAAAAAGTTGTCTGAATTTTTTTGAAATAAATCTTAAAATAAACTAGACAATATTTGAAAGAGGTAGGAAAAAGAATCAACTCATTTGGAGTTATATTTAAAAAGTTATAGCTAGACAAAATTTTGGTAACAATCTGTTTTTAATAAAAACAGAAAAAGAAAATGTTTCAAACGAGATTACGTTTTCGGTCAGAGGAGGCGTACTTGGGGTTTTACGCCTCCACTTATCCAGCGTGGATCGCGCTGGGAGTCGCTGACGGTGGGTCCAGAGGGCCCACTAGTCATGTTTGACTGGTCTCCCCTCCCTCTTCTTCTTCTGCCCGAGCAGAGGCGGGACTCCGGCGACCGTCGCCGGCGAACGGCGGTTCCTCGCTGGGAGCTGAGGGTGGGGATGGATCCGCAGATCAGGGCCGGTCCTTCCGGTGGTCGTAGGGTCGTCGGAGGTGGAGGAAATCGCTGTCGGTGAGCTCTGCGGCGGAGGAAAGCTTCGGTGGATTTGGGGGCTCGGGCTAGGGTGATGCTCCGTCGTCGTTTGGGGTCTGGGCGGCTCCGCAAAATGATGTGGAGCAGAGTGGTGGTGATGGAAGGGTGGGGGAGGCTCGGGTGGCGCCGGGGTGAACCGGGACGAGGCGGCGGCCGAGCTGGTCGGAGAGGTTGAAGACGGCCTTCTCCTCTTCAATTGATGGCAACGGGGGCACCAGGGGGATGGTGTTAGGCTGCCTAAGTGCTCGGAGGGGCTCGGGGGCTTCCTTTTATAGCACAACCATGTCGGTTCACGGCGGCCGTGGATGAGCTCGTCGGCGGACCGCCCTACTGTGCTGCAGGGCGACGAGCCGGTGGCTGGCTAGCTCTAGGGGCTAATGACGACCACTCCACTGTCGAAGGGGGCGAGCTGGCGCGCTGTGGTGGTTTGGGCAGTGCTGCCCATGGCGGTGGCGGATGTGGCCGCGGGCGTGCCGCCAAGCGGCTTGCGGGCGACGCTGCAGGGGGCGAGGAGGCGGTCGGGGCTTCTGGCGTGACGTGGCGAGAGGGAGATGATATGGATGAGCTCGGGAAACTTATCCGAGGGGGTTACAGCTCGGACGCTGGCACGTGCAAAAGCAGCGTGCTCTGCTTTCGCTACTGGCGTGCGGCACTCGTTCGACGAAATGCCAGGGCGACCAAAGTTGCTAGAGAGCCACTGCAAATCCACAGGCCTAGGTTAGAGACATATAGAAGGCTACTAGACAACTTGGTTTGGGGCAAGGGGAAAGTTCACCACACAAAACCTTCAACCATGCCAAATCTGTCTATGCACACAGGGTGTTCGACAAAATGCCAGAGGCATCTAGGAAGTACTTGGGGTGGTCAAAACTTCCAGAGTGGGGTCTCTTTAGATGCAAGAGAGGGTGGTGAGGTTAGTTTGCCAAATGAAGAAACTTGTTAGTGCAAGTTTTGCAAAACTTCAATTCTGAACAGGTGGTAAATGGCATCATTACATGAACCAAAAATGTCCCAAAGGGTGCATGCTCCTAGACTTAGGGGTTTTGCAGGGTTGACTACAAGCAGGAGAAAGCACAAGGTCACTAGAGCAAAAATAAATAGGGTTGCAGTAGAAAACACAAGGTTGGACCAGAATGAAAAAGAGGTTGATTCACTCAATTTTTCCAAAGAACAACACTAGGTTTTTGCATAAAGTTGGATGGCATGCTACCACTGACATCCCACAAATTTGGTGGTGGTTTTAAAGAAATATTTAAATAGGCTGTAGTGCAAAACTGCCCACTGGACCAGATTTGAAAATTAGGTGTGGAGCTCAAAATATTCAATGAATGAAATATATTTTTGCATAAAAAAAGATTTAGAAACATCACATGACATCTCCAAATTTTGGTTGGAATCTTGGTTAAATTTATCAAATGGTTGTAGTTCAAAAAGAGCTCCAAAACTAAATGGAAGTCATTTTAAGGAGTAAAGCTCGGAGAGAAATTTTTAAATAAATAAATCTACTGATTAAGAATTGTTATATTGAGAGAGCATAGGAGTCCAATACATTTTGGAAAGTTTCCACTTGGGTAAAACTCCTCAATATTAAAAAGAAGGGTTCTGAAATCAACAGAAAATCCAGAAGGCAAAAAAAATTTAAACTCTTGGCAAAATTTTAATAATTAAAACCTGGTTAAATTTTTGGGGTGTTACAGAAACCCAAACTTCCACGGAACGGAGCCTGGCGTACCTCGTGTTTGTCCACGGTGCTCAGGATTCCGAACGGCCCTTGTGAGCTTGTCTTTCTCTCTGTCGAGAACGAACTTCCCTTCCCGCACTTCGGTGATTGCTTTCCGAAGCTTCGGGACGGGTGTTGCACGTTGCTCGTTCGTCCAGCAGCACTTCCCTGTTTCAGGGTCCAATGTTCCACCAACCTTGAAGAACCAAGTCCTACAACGGTCTGGCCAGTGCGATGTCTCTGGTTCGACCCCTTTGGCAATCAGGTTCTGCTCAGCCTTGTCCACAACGGCCAACCTTTCATCCTGGCGCAACTTTTTCTTCGGGCCTCGTTTCTTTACTCAAGTATTGCTTGATCCGGAGGGCTATATAAAAGAAGAAAGAAGAGTTAATATATGTACATACCAAAACAATTAATGCACAATTAGCTAGTCAGCACAGGCTTTATATATATATATCGGATCCCGACTCCGTTCGGTCACCGGAGCCGTCATCACGGTCGCCGGAGCCACCATCACGATCATGACCCTCCTCCATTGTTTGATCAACACAACCTGCTTTCTCTCCTTGCAGACCTTCTTCGATGTCGTTGAGAAATGACGCGACTACATCACCTCCGTCGCGGATTATGTCCCCCAATATCTCTTCTTGATCGAAGTCTCTTTGAGATCCATAGTTTCTGCAAATATTACAACATGGCAATTAATATACAAACATGAGAGATGGATATATCAAAGTTATCAGGGAGGGGGTACATCGACAACAACGACATATACATAGAAAAAAATGTTATCGGGGAGGGGGTATATATATCGACCCCCCCTCTTGTCAAAGTTACCGGAGAGGGGGTATATTGACTGCCTCTCTCTCATGATTGTCCAACGTTTGTGTAGTGTCGAAGGATTCAAACAAAACCATGTCTTCATCATTAGGCGAAAGTAACAGGGGCATGATGGTACGAAGCTCTCCAAATTTGTTTTGGAATGCAGTCCCAGACAGGATAATTCGCTTTTCTATACAGAGTACAGCAAGATCCTTGACTCCGTTCGGTCACCGGAGCCGTCATCATGGTCACCGGAGCCACCATCACGATCATGAACCTCCTCCATTGTTTGATCAACGCAGCCGGCTTCCTCTCCTTGCAGACCTTCTTCGATGTCGTTGAGAAACGACGCGACTACATCACCTCGGTCGCGGATTATGTTCCCCAATATCTCTTCTTGATCGAAGTCTCTTTGATGATCCATAGTTTCTGCAAATATTACAACATGGCAATTAATATACAAACATGAGAGATGGATATATCAAAGTTATCGGGGAGGGGGTATATCGACAATGACGACATGTACATAGAAAAAAATGTTATCGGGGAGGGGGTATATATATCGACCCCCCCTCTTGTCGAAGTTACTGGAGAGGGGGTATATCGAACGCCTCTCTCTCATGATTGTCCGACGTTTGTGTAGTGTCAAAGGATTCAAACAAAACCATGTCTTCATCATTAGGCGAAAGTAACAGGGGCATGATGGTACGAAGCTCTCCAAAGTTGTTTTGGAATGGACTCCCAGATAGGATAATTCGCTTTTTTGTACAAGTAAAGCAAGAGCCTTCCGAATATCGTTATTTGGAAGGCCTTTTCTGAAATTCGTACCAAAAGGCGGATCATTCTATCCGGGACTCCATTCCAAAACAACTTTGGAGAAATTTGTACCATCATGCCCCGGCTACTTCCGGCTAATGATTAAGCCATGGATTTCTACAATACTTTGACACTAGGCCACCTCTCGACCCCTCGACGATCCTCGACCCCTTGACCCTAGCTAGTTGACGACCCTCGACCGCTCGGCGATCCACAACCCTCTATCCTAGTTCCCGACCCTCGACCCCCTCATGTCACGTTTGTCTAGTGGCAAAGGATTCACGACCCTCGACCCCTCTGTGACCCTCGCGACCCTCTAGCCTAGTTTCCTACCCTCGACCCCTCAGCGATCCTCGACACCCTCGTTCCCGATAAAAAGAAGAAGAAGAAGAAGAAGAAATAGAGGAGAAGAAGAAGAAAAAATAGAATAAAAAAAAGAGGAGAAGAAGAAGGATTTCTATTTTTCTTCTTCTCCTCTATTCCTTTTTCTTCTCCTCTTTTTTTCCCTTCTTCTTTCTCTTCTTATTTTTTCTCTCCTCTTCTTCCTCTCTTCTTCTTCTTCTCTTCTTCTACTCCTTATTCCTCTTCTTATTTTCCTTTTTCCTCTCCTTCTTTTTCTTCCTTCTTATTGTTTTCCATACATATAAAAAGTACATACATGCATACAAAAAATACATCTAAAAACTACATATATCTAAAAAATACATACATACATACATATATGAACATCTCAAAACATCTAAAAATACATACATACATATGAAAATACATACATATATGAAAAATCATATATAAAAAAAAAAAAAAAAAAAAGGCAGGCGGCAGCGGGGCAGGGGCGGAGCGGTGCTCACAGAGGAGGCGTCGAGGCAGGAGGCCTGGCGGGGCCGAGGCGTCGGCGGGCAGGGCAGGGCTGTCGGGGCCGAGGTTGGCGACAGGACGACGAAGGGCGCGGGCAAGGGCGGGGCGAGGTGTGGGCGGTAGCAGGGCGCGGCCGAGGGCGCGTCGGGACGAGCACGGTGGGCTCGAGGTCAGTGTCGAGGCGGGCGAGGTCGGGCTGCGTGGCGCTGGGCGGCGACGGTGTTGGGGGTGACGCCGACAGCGCTGGGCGCCAAGCGGCGACGACGGGCGCGTAACGGCGACGGGTGCGACGGGCGCGGGCAAAGGGGCAGAGGGCGGCGTCGGCTGGAGAATGAGGAACTTAAACGAGAATTTGACAAGTGCTGTTTATATAGGCGAAGCATTGGTACAGGTTGGTGGCACCAACCGGGAGCAAAGACACTCTTTATTCCCGGTTGGTGCTGCCAAAAGGGACCAAAGGCCTCTTTTCAGCAGCCCAAAGGGCGGGAAGAAGAGGCCTTTGGTCCGGTTAGTAACACCAACCGTACCAAAGGGTGCCCCTTTGGTCCCGGTTGGTGGCACCAACCGGGACCAAAGGCCTCGTGTTGCCCGTGGCCAAAACTTTAGTCCCACCTCGCTAGTTGAGAGGGGCGGGCAGTGGTTTATAAGCCTGATAAACCACAAGTATAGGGGATCGCAACAGTTTTCGATAAGTAAGAGTGTCGAACCCAACGAGGAGCTAAAGGTAGAACAAATATTCCCTCAAGTTCTATCGACCACCGATACAACTCTACGCATGCTTGACGTTCGCTTTACCTATAACAAGTATGAAACTAGAAGGACTTTGTAGGTGTGATAGGATAGGTTTGCAAGACAATAAAGAACACGTAAATATAAACTAGGGGCTGTTTAGATAAAGAGACAATAAAGTAAATATAGCGAGTGTCGAAAAGTGGTGGTGGGAGTTGTGAAATTGCCCCTAAGCAATTGACTATGTTACTAGACCGGTAATCACTATTGCAATTCTATTTGAGGGAGAGGCATAGCTAACATATCATCCCTTACTTGGAATTCTATGCACTTATGATTGGAACTCTAGCAAGCATCCGCAACTACTAAAGACTCATTAAGGTAAAACCCAACCATAGCATTAAAGCATCAAGTCCCCTTTTATCCCATATGCAAACAACCTACTTACTCGGGTTTGTGTTTTAGTCACTCACGCAACCCATCATAAGCAAATCATAAACATATTGCAAACCCTACAGCAGGAATCCCTCACGCTTGCGCGAGACGGAGGGCACAATAGGACAGCACCAATAATAAAACATGCAACTCAAACCAATCATAGCAATTCATCAATCACCGATAGGATAATAGAAATTTGCTCAGACATCATTGGATAATAATATGAAGCATAAAGGACCATGTTCAAGTAGAGGGTACAGCGGGTTGCGGGAGAGTGGACCGCTGAATATAGATGGAGGAAGGTGATGGAGATGTTGGTGAAGATGGCGGTGGTGTTGGTGTAGATCGCGGTGATGATGATGGCCCCCGGCAGCGCTCCGGCGCCACCGGAAGCAAAGGGGAGAGAGGCCCCCTTCTTCTTCTTCTTCCTTGACCTCCTCCCTAGATGGGAGAAGGGTTTCCCCTCTGGTCCTTGGATCCCATGGCTTGGGAGGGGCGAGAGCCCCTCCGAGATTGGATCTATCTCTCTGTTTCTGCGTTCTGTTCTGGCTCTGTTTCACCGTTTCGTGTATATATGGAGATCCGTAACTCCGATTGGCCTGGAAACTTCGTCCAGATAGTTTTCCAAAAAATAGCTTTCTTGCGGCCAAAGAAGGGCATCAACTGCCTTACGGATGGCCCACGAGATAGAGGCACGCCCCCCCTGGAGGGTGGCGTGGGCCACTCTAAGTAGCCACCTCGAACATCGTTTCGCGTTGATTTTACTTCCCAAAAATCACAAATATTCCAAAAAAAACTCCGTCCGTTTTTATCCCGTTTGGACTCCGTTTGATATTGGGTTTCTGCCAAACATAAAACATGCAACAAACAGGAAATGGCACTGGGCACTGGATCAATATGTTAGTCCCAAAAAATAGTATAAAAAGTTTCCAAAAGTATATGAAGGTTGAATAATATTGGCATGGAACAATCAAAAATTATATATAAGACGGAGACGTATCAAAGCCCCATTCCCGCACCCCTCTCAAGCCCCTCTCTATTGCAGGCTTACGGGCCTAATTGTCACTGCTTTGCCTGATGGGCCTACTGGGCCTTCTGCGGGCCTGAATCCTGGCCCATGGTAGGGTTTCTAGTCGTATTCAGGCCATAGTGGCCAGTAGGTGGCTTTTTTATTTTTCCCAGTTTTTTTTCTGCTTTTTGCATTACTTATTTTCTATTGTTTTTTGCTTTATTTTTTAGTTCATTTTGCTTTTAGGTAATAAAAAATATAAACTTTCTGTTAGTGCCATTTCTTTTCCAATTTGAATAGTTTAAATTTGAATTTTTTAAAATTTGTGTGAATCACTAGTTTTTGAATAACTTTACTATAAACATAGATTTTTGAGTGATTCTTTTGCCTCCTATTTAATATTACAGTGTTTTATCATTATATTCAAAAACAGATTTTGTTATTTTAGTTTCTAACACAAAAATTCTTTATGATAATTATTTTTGCTATTAAAGTTTCTAACAAAAAAATTCTTTATGAAAATTATTTTTTCTATTTTATATAATTTTAGTTTCAATAATACTAGAGGTTTATAAAAGTTTTTTAGTTGATTCCTTTTGCTATTGGAGTTTTTCAAAAGTTTTTTAGTTGATTCTTTTTTCTATTGAACGATATTATAGTTTTGTTTTAGTTGATCATAATAGAATATTTTAATTGATTATTTATAGTTCATTCTTTTTGCTATTAGTTCACTCTTTTTGCTATTAGTTCATTATTTTTGCTATTAGTATGTTATTTTAGCTAAATGACCCTTAAATTGAAAAGCACTACAAATAAACTATGAAAAGGTTGAAAGTTGGCATGGTATCATCATTTCACCCACATACCATGTGCTAAAAAGTTGAGAGGGTTACGACAAAAACTGGATTCAAAACAGACAATCTCTTTGGAAGTATCGGGGTTTGAGATGAAACCTAAATGCATTAAAAAGGGCTTTCATTTGTTCAAATGTAACTGTAGTGATATTCTACATCAAAGGCATCATCATAATAGTTGTTGATATAAAGTCTTCACTTTTTCTTCGCTTGTGTTCTTTGCTTATTGCGCCGTAACCATGGATAATCTTCATCGTTTAACAGGATGCTTGGGTCAGCCTTGGCTTTGAAGGGAGGAATTTCATGAAACTTTTCATAATCTTCAGGCACGTCTGTCTTGCCTTCCAATCCTACGGTGTCTCTTTTTCCTGAAAGAACTATGTGGTGGTTTGGCTCATCGTATGTTGTATCCGCTTCCTTATATTTTCTTTTTCTCGGTTTGGTAGATGATACGTCTCTGTCGTATCTACTTTTCCAAACACTTTTGCCCTTGTTTTGGACTCTAACTTGCATGATTTGAATGAAACTAACCCGGACTGATGCTGTTTTTAGCAGAATTGCCATGGTGTTATTTTTGTGCAGAAACAAAAGTTCTCGGAATGACCTGAAAATCCACGGAGATTATTTTTGGAAAATATAAACAATACCAGCGAAAGAATCAAGGCTAGGGGGCCCACACCCTGCCTCGTGGGTCCCTTGGATGTCCACCGACCTCAACTCCAACTCCATATGTTCTCTTTCGCGGAGAAAAAAATCAGAGAGAAAGTTTCATCACGTTTTACGATACGGAGCCACCGCCAAGCCCTAATCTCTGTCTGGAGGGCTGATCTGGAGTCCATTCGGGGCTCCGGAGAGGGGGATTCGTCGTCGTCATCATCATCAACCATCCTCCATCACCAATTTCATGATGCTCACCGCCATGCGTGAGTAAATCCATTGTAGGCTTGCTGGACGGTGATGGGTTGGATGAGATTTACCATGTAATCAAGTTAGTTTTGTTTGGGTTTGATCCCTAGTATCCACTATGTTCTGAGATTCATGTTGCTATGACTTTGCTATGCTTAATGCTATTCACTAGGGCCCGAGTGCCATGATTTCAGATCTGAACCTATGATGTTTTCATGAATATATGTGAGTTCTTGATCCTATCTTGCAAGTCTATAGTCACCTATTATGTGTTATGATCCGACAACCATGAAGTGACAATAATCGGGATACTTCTCGGTGATGACCGTAGTTTGAGGAGTTCATGTATTCACTATGTGTTAAAAGGAGGCCTTAATATCCCTTAGTTTCCAATAGAACCCCGCTGCCACGGGAGGGTAGGACAAAAGATGTCATGCAAGTTCTTTTCCATAAGCACGTATGACTATATTCGAAATACATGCCTACATTACATTGATGAACTGGAGCTAGTTCTATGTCTCCCTAGGTTATAACTATTACCTGAGGAATCGCATCCGACATAATTATCCATCACTGATCCAATGGCTACGAGCTTTTCACATATTGTTCTTTGCTTATTTACTTTACCATTGCTACTGTTACAACTACTACAAAACTGCTATCGTTACTTTTGCCACTGTTACCGTTACTTCCATACTACTTCGATACTAAATACTTTACTGCAGATAATAAGTTATCCAGGTGTGGTTGAATTGACAACTCAACTGCTAATACCTGAGAATATTCTTTGGCTCCCCTTGTGTCGAGTCAATAAATTTGGGTTGAATAATCTACCCTCGAAAACTGTTGCGATCCCCTATACTTGTGGGTTATCAGTAGACATGTCCTTCACATAGAAAACCTCCGCCACATCATTGGCTAGGACGAATGGCTCTTCTGTGTACCCCTGATTGTTTAGATCCACTGATGTCATTTTGTACTGTGGGTCTACCTGTACCCCGCGTCCTGACAGATTGATCCATTTGCACTTAAACAAAGGGACCTTAATATCATTTCCATAGTCAAGTTCCCATATGTCCACTATGTAACCATAATATGTCTCCTTTCCCCTATTGGTTGCTGCATCAAAGCGGACACCACTGTTTTGCTTGGTGCTCTTTTGATCTTGGGCGATCGTGTAAAATGTATTCCCATTTATCTCGTACCCTTTGTAGGTCATTATAGTCGAAGATGGTTACTCGCCAACGAGTCCATGTCACCGGAAACAGAGTTGTCACACCTAAGACGTGTTTGGAACCAACTGCCGAAACTCCTGATGTGTTCATATGTAATCCAGTCCTCACACTGGTCCGGGTGTTTGGGGTGCAGAATGTTCTTGTGTTCATCGACATAGGGGTTCACCAATGTAGAATTCTGTAGAACCGTGTAGTGTGCTTGAGACCAAGAATACCCGTCCCTACATACTATGGAGTCCCCTTCTAGCGTGCCTTTTCCACCCAGTCTTCCCTCATACTGCGATTGAGGGAGACCTATCTTCTTAAGGTCAGGAATGAAGTCAACACAAAAACCAATGACATCCTCTGTTTGATGGCCAATGGAGATGTTTCCTTCTGGCCTAGCACGGTTACAGACATATTTCTTTAGGACTCCCATGAACCTCGCAAAGGGGAACATATTGTGTAGAAGCCAGACAGGCATTCAAAGAAGATTTTTTTCTCTTCTTTGGTAAGAGAGTAGCTGGCAGGACCTTCATACTACTTTGGAGGCAAGCCGTCTTTTTCGTGCAAACGTTGCAGGTCCTCCCGTGCCTCCGCTGTATCTTTTGTCTTCCCATACACGCCCAAGAAGCCTAGCAGGTTCACGCAAAGGTTCTTCGTCACGTGCATCACATCGATCGAAGAGCGGACCTCTAGTTCTTTCCAGTAGGGTAGGTCCCAAAATATGGATTTCTTCTTCCAGATGGGTGCGTGTCCCTCAGCGTCATTCGGAACAGATAGTCCGTCGGGACCCTTTTCGAAGATTACTTTTAAATCATTGACCATAGCAAGTACGTGATCACCGGTACGCATGGCGGGCTTCTTCCTGTGATCTGCCTCGCCTTTGAAGTGCTTGCCTTTCTTTCGACATTGATGGTTGGTCGGAAGGAATCGACGATGCCCCAGGTAAATATTCTTCCTGCATTTGTCCAGGTATATACTTTTGGTGTCATCTAAACAGTGTGTGCATGCGTGGTATCCCTTTTTTGTCTGTCATGAAAGGTTACTGAGAGCAGGCCACAAACAGCAACGCATACAGGTCAAATTCCTCCTATTTGTGCTCATCCCACACACGTACACCTTTTCCAGTCTACAGCTGTAAAAGTTCTTCAACTAATAGCCTTAGGTACACATCAATGTCATTGCCGGGTTGCTTAGGGCCTTGGATGAGAACTGGCATCATAATGAACTTCCCCTTCATGCACAACTAAGGAGGAAGGTTATAGATACATAGAGTCATGGGCCAGTTGCTGTGATTGCTGCTCTGTTCCCCGAAAGGATTAATGCCATCCACGCTTAAACCAAACCATACATTCCTTGCATCACCTGCAAAGTCCTCCCAGTACTTTCTCTCAATTTTTCTCCACTGCGACCCATCAGCGGGTGCTCTCAACTTCCCGTCTTTCTTACGGTCATCTCTGTGCCATCGAATCAACTTGGCATGCTATTTGTTTCTGAACAGGCGTTTCAACCATGGTATTATAGGAGCATAGCACATCACCTTGGCAGGAACCCTCTTCCGGGGGCGCTCGCCGTCAACATCATCAGGGTCATCTCGTCTGATCTTATACCGCAATGCACCGCATATCGGGCATGCGTTCAAATCCTCGTACGCACCACGGTACAAGATGCGATCATTAGGGCATGCATGTATCTTCTGTACCTCCAATCCTAGAGGGCAAACAACCTTCTTTGCTGCATACGTACTGTCGGGCAATTGGTTATCCTTTGGAAGCTTCTTCAATATTTTCAGTAGCTTCTCAAATCCTTTGTCAGGCATAGCATTCTCTGCCTTCTACTGCAGCAATTCCAGTACAGTACCGAGCTTTGTGTTGCCATCTTTGCAATTGGGGTACAAACCTTTTTTTGATCCTCTAGCATGCGATCGAACTTCACCTTCTCCTTTTGACTTTTACACTGACACCTTGCATCAACAATGACCCGGCGGAGATCATCATCAGGCACATCGTCTGGTTCCTCTTGATCTTCAACAACTTCCCCTGTTGCAGCATCACCGTATTCGGGGGGCACATAGTTCTCATCGTCCTCTTCTTCTTCGTTGTCATCCATCATAACCCCTATTTCTCCGTGCTTGGTCCAAACATTATAGTGGCATGAAACCCTTATAAAGCAGGTGGGTGTGAATGATTTTAGAGTCAGAGTAAGAATTCGTATTCCCACATACAGGGCATGGACAACACACAAAACCATTCTGCTTGTTTGCCTCAGCCACTTCGAGAAAATCATGCACGCCCTTAATGTACTCGAAGGTGTGTTTTTCACCATACATCCATTGCCGGTTCATCTGCGTGCATTATATATAATTAAGTGTGTCAAAAACCATTACAGAACATCATGAATAGATAATTAAGTGACCAAATTAATGGAAGTTCATCATCGCATTAAAACCATAGTACATACATAGTTCCCATCTAACAACATATAGCTCTCCAGAGCATCTAATTAATTAAACCATACATTGAAACTATGTAAAACATTGCAATGCCAGAACAAATGCGATCATAATCGCAACCAAGGTAACAATTGATCCAACGGCATAATGATACCAAGCCTCGGTATGAATGGCATATTTTCTAATCTTTCTAATCTTGAAGCGCATTGCATCCATCTTGATCTTGTGATCATCGACTACGTCTGCAACATGCAACTCCAATATCATCTTCTCTCCTCAATTTTTTTTTGATTTTCCTTCAAGAAATTGTTTTCTTCTTCAACTAAATTTAACCTCTCGACAATAGGGTCGGTTGGAATTTCCGGTTCACATACCTCCTAGATAAACAAAATCTATGTCACGTTGGTCGGCATAATTGTCATAAACAATAAATGAACCAAATAGTTATAAAGATAATATATACCACATCTGAATCATAGACAGGGCCGAGGGCCAGCGAGGCGGATACCAAAACCATTGCACTAAATAATAAGAAGCAATAATAAAAGTAAGAAAATTATACAAGTATCTATATAAACATACAAGTAAGAATTTTTTCCTTTCAGAAAGAAGATAAGAACAAGAGGCTCACCACGGTGGTGCCTGCGATCGGCGCGGGCGATTGAAGGCGGTGAAGACGGGGACGGGACGTGACGGACCGTAAATCTAAACAAATATTAAGGAAAATGGAGCTTGTAGGTCGAGCTTGGAGAGGAGAAAGCTTAAGTAGTGTAGCTCGGGCATTCCATCGAACACCTGGTGTGCATAGAAGGTGATCTAGAGCACCACAAAGCTCCCCCCTCGCCGGCCAGGAAAAACGGAGCAGTGGGAGTGCTCTGCTCGCGGGCGAGGGGTATATATAGGCAACACATTGGTCCCGGTTCGTGGCACAAACCGGGACTAAAGGCCACCCTTTAGTACCGGTTCATGCCACGAACCGTGTCCAATGGAGGTGCCCAGGATCGAGGCCCACTGTTCCCGGTTCGTCCCACCAACCGGGACCAAAGAGGCCAGACGAACCGGGACCAATGCCCCCACCAGGCCCGGCAGGCCCCTGGCCTCACGAACCGGGACCAATGGGCCCATGGGTACCGGTTCGTGACCGAACCGGGACTAATGGGCTTACCTGGCCCAAACGTATGCCCTGTTTTCTACTAGTGCCACTGTTCCCTCGAGCCTGTGTACACCTCCAAGAATGATGCCTCCAAGGGGGAAACGACACAAGAGAGCCGCCGTTATCCAATCTACTGATCTAGGGTTTCCCCCCGAGATAGCAGATTGTGGTCTGGAACTTCTCAACATCGATGCCTTGAAGAAGGGAATGACGCCCAAGATCGCCGCCATCGCCGGCCTTGGCAGCTAGCCGAGAGCAGGTTTTCATCCAGGTTAGTTCGAAGAACCTCCATCAAGTGTGTTGTGCTCGGGTCGCCACCATCTCTAACGGGGACTAGACGAAAAGGGTCCGGCCGCCGCCGCCTAACTGGACACGACACCACCGCGGTGCCTAAGGAGCCGGCGTGTTCAGGCCCACCGCGCTAGCCCATCGCCGCAGAACCGAGCCGCCGGCCTGCCCAAGCCCATCTGGGTCGGGCGAGATCCGCGAACCCAGCCGCCACCATAGGAGCGCCTCTGTCGCGAGGTGACCGCGCCTCTGCTGTCGCCGCCGCCACTCACACCGCCGGGATCCCGCTGCTCCTTGCCGCCGGATCACCTACGTAACGTCTGTCGCTGCCGCCAGCCTTTAGCTAGCTAGCCCTAGAAAATATTTGGGAATAAGTGATCGAAGCAACTAGGGTATGTTTGGTTAATGAATATAGTGTTCCACCACAAAGGTACTAGTATTAGATACTCCCTCCGTTCCACAATGTAGTGCCTATAGATTTTTTCAAAAGTCAAACATTACAAACTTTGACCATATTTATAGAGAAAAGTAGGTACATCTAGAATACCAAATGCACATAATTGGATACATCACAAGTTATATTTTCAGAATGTACATGTTTGGTATTGTAGGTCTAGAGAGTTTTCTCTATACACTTGGTCAAAGTTGACAAAGTTTGACTTTCAGAAAAATCTATAGGCACTACATTGTGGAATGGAGGGAGTAAGTCCTACTGACAATGTAGTTTGAACGTCAGATGAGATAGTTTATTGACTAGAGACAAATTTCGATCAAGTGAGAGAGACGTCTCAACTAAACAGGGAAGGGAAGAGCCAAGTAGGAGGTATTTCCTCAGAACATCACGTCACAAAATTTGTAAGTGATCAACGTGCTCCTTCTTCGGTAGGACATCGTTTTCCTTGGAGGTTAAACTATTGTTACCGAGCTATCATGAAAGTCAAAGACTTGTCTGCAAGCTACTTCCCCAATCACCCCCTTTCCTACACACCCCTGCTGCTTTTGTCACTTATTGCAAGACTGGTCTTACAATAAGTTACAAAAAGCCGAATAATTCGTTATATCATACGTACAATCACCCCCTCTCCTAGCATATCAACCTCTGCTGCTTACACAATCCCCTATTTTTTCTTGCCGGAGATAGAGAGAGAGGCGGCTATGGCGAGGCACTTCCTGCTCAACACGGGAGACCGGATGCCCTCGGTGGGGCTCGGCACCTGGCAGGCCGACCCCGGCGTTGTTGGCACCGCCGTCTATGCCGCCGTCAAGGTCCACACAAACTCCCAACTATTTATTTTTCTCATCTCTCGCTTCACCATCCTGATGGCATGTTTTTCACCCTCTTTCTATCCCTTCGTACTGTCCTGTTTCCTTGTGTTTTCTTTGATGAGATCGTGAATATTTTTTTTCGTAATTGCTTCCGGATCATGCAGGCGGGTTACCGACACATTGATTGTGCCAGCGAATACGGCAATGAGAAGGAGGTAAAACTACTGTCAAATCAACCAGCTACCTGTAAAGATCTCTTTTTGTTCAGTCCACCGTAAAAAAAACAGCTTTTGGTCAGTCTTGTATGTTTTTTAAGGTGCACATGATCTGCTGCCCTTGCAAATGCAATCAGAAAAGCATAGTGATATAAGAAGTACAATTCTTGATATTTCTCCTATCCTACTAGGAATTTCTTCTGTCCGTCCCTTTCCAACATTTAACTATGCGGGATTAATTAAGGTCTACTGTATTTTGCAATATCAGTGGCAAATTGACATACGCTGCCTGAAGTATCTTCTGGATTTGTGCTACATAACAATGGTAGTAGTGGAGGCCTGATTTCAATTATTTGCATTATCCAGATTGGTTTGGCGCTGAAGACACTATTTGAAGAGGGTATAGTGAAGCGTGAAGATCTGTTTATCACCTCTAAGCTATGGTAACCACAAATCTCTGGATATCTTAGTAATTCTTATTTAAAGCTTCTAGTAGTTCACATCTAACTTACTTTGGATGCCTTAATTTTTCAGGAATGACCGTCATGCTCCTGAAGATGTGCCAGAGGCACTAAATGAAAGCCTCAATGATTTACAGCTTGATTACTTGGATCTTTATCTTGTGAGCACCTCCTATTTATAATTATATTTCAGTACCTGACTTCCTCTAGTCTGCTCTTTAGAACATTAATATTTCACTTTTATGTGTACTGACGACACTACTTTTGTATGTTATCATTTAGTTAGAAAGTCTCCTAGGCAAGAAATGAGCACTCGTCTAGTCTATATTATGCATGAATTTTAATCACAATTAATGAAAAAAAATTATGTATCCATGTTTGTCTATTGGGTGCTATTGCTATGGTATATAGAGTGGAAACTGGGCATATGGTTCTGTCCACTTTTTAATACATGTGTCCTATAACCTGAATTCTGTCTATTCAGTTAGCCATATTACATTGATGGACGTTTTTCCATCTTATTTGATATGCATAATGTTGGTGCTATTGATTTCCGGTGTTAGATTCTCAATAATTTCAAGATCACTTCTGTTGTTTGTTCTTGGTACTTTGAATACATTGCTGAAAAGATTATGTATGTTCAATGAGTTTTTATCTCTTGTGTTGTTCAACATATTCTTCTGGCTCTGGTACCTTCAACTTAGCGTTACATGATTACGTGTTGGAAATTTTTAGTAGGATGTTTACGAATGATTTGGTTAAAATCTCTGATCCTCTGTGTGTTTGTAGATCCATTGCCCATTTAGTGTCAAGAAGGGAACAGACCACAGCCCTGAAAACTTTGTTACACCTAACATCCCTGTTACTTGGGAGGCAATGGAAAAGTTACATCATGCTGGCAAAGCTCGCGCGATTGGCGTGAGTAACTTCTCATCAAAGAAGTTGGGTGACTTGCTTTCTGTAGCTCGTGTACCTCCTGCTGTTAATCAGGTGGAATGTCATCCTGGTTGGCAGCAAACTAAGCTCCACAACTTTTGTCAGTCAACTGGAGTTCATCTTAGTGTAAGTCTGACGACCTCAACTATTTCTATATTAGACAGTTAGTGTGATTATCTTGTGAGTTATTTATCACTAAAGAAGCTGGATTGCTTTTGCGGAATACTTTTTTGTTGTTGTTGTCGTTCTTTTCTCACCCGTATGTTCTGGCAGGCTTACTCACCACTAGGTTCACCTGGTACTACTTGGATGAATGGTAATGTCCTTAAAGAACCAATAATCATCTCAATAGCTGAGAAACTCGGCAAGACAATTGGGCAAGTGGCTCTGCTCTGGAACATTCAGATGGGTCACAGTGTACTACCAAAGAGCACAAATCAAGAAAGGATAAAGAAAAACATCGATGTTTACGATTGGACAATTCAAGATGACGTGCTTGCAAAGTTCTCAGAGATTCAGCAGGTAACCTTAGCTATACTTTAATGAGGATAAAGCATTGATATTTATTATTGATAACTAAAGGTCTTTATAGGATGACAGATGAACAAATCTCTTGGAGCATGCTAAATTGCTAGGTTTAAGTAGCATTTGTTCGTTTCTGTGCTTTTGGAGATTGGAGCACCAGTGTATCGTGACATGATTCTAATAATGGCATTTTATTCACTGTTATTGGTGGCAGTATTAGACTATAAGTTACCCTGGGTAAAACCAAATTCATACTATCGATATCTGATGTTCTTTTTTGCTTGCTACATAGAGCACAGTTGTGTGTCCTTAGCCGTATTGTTCATATAAATAGCTCCTTTTTGGTATGAATCCACCTAAGATAAGCAAAACTCATGTCGACCAGCCCCTGTTATCAATTGTTTTCTAGAAGAATATTAGTAGCAGCAGAAATTATAATACCGTGACATGCTTTATGTAGTGGGTGAGTTTCTGCATAGCAGAAATTTCTAGAACGTCTTTCAACCATTCATTCACTCATTGTTAATTTACATCCACGTTTTCCCCTTTAAGACCATTTCGCAGGAAAAGGTGAGCGCATCTGACGATTTTTATCTTGTTGTCTTCAGGCTAGGCTGTTGAGAGGCGACTTTATGATAAATCCACATAGCGTTTACAAGACGCACGAGGAGTTCTGGGATGGTGAAATTTAATGCCCGTCAGTCCATCTTATCTCAAAAGTTGTTCTTCACAAATGAAGGTTCAGTGGTCAGTGTTCGGATTCTATCATGTATCACAGACTATGTTGTCACTATGCATCTACCCCTCTGGAGATGTTGTCCATTCACTAGTGTAAGATCCCAATGATTGTGCGTAGTCCACCTCCAGTGTCCTGTCGCGCCGTGGGCGATGCCACAGTAAAGGTTGGCGCATCGTCCTCGTGTTTTGGGGGCCCTGTTTTGTTTTGAGTACAAAGAGAATCGTGAAGCTAAGCTCTGTAGCTTTTATCAGCTCACTGGCATTCATCTCTCTGTAGCTGTGTGCCGCATTATGTATGTGTATCCACTATGAAAGTGACAAAATTGTGTTTAAAAATCCTATTTGTATTGTTGGATATATATGTTTAGATCTTACACGTGTTCTATGCTATTTTACGTAAGAGAGAGCAGCAGGAGTGATTTAGCTACCTAGAATGACTGATGATTAAATAGTGGTAATGACTATGATGATTATTAGCTTGTTGGTGATGATATGATGCAAGACTTTTCATATGTATTAATATGATGATGATGGTGATGATGATGATGATGATGAGTGATTATGTGATTGGGTGAAAGAACCGCGGATTAGTTTCAAGTGGATGGATCCTAAGTGATCAAGTAGTAGATTATTCGTGATAATCTATTACTTGATCACTTAGGATCCATCCACTTGAAATTAATCCGTGGTTCTTTCACATAGTGATTTAATAACTCATTATAATGTAAATACAATCTCTAATGTGTGTATGCATGTGAATGGTGGTGCCAGACATCCACGGCTCTACGAGAAATTCTATTTATATATATATGCATAACATGTACAATATGTAGTATCGTAAAATACCAGCAAATGAATAAAATTAAATGGAAAACATAAAACTAAAGGAAAAAACAAATAATAAAACCAAAACCCCTAAACCTTTTAGTACCGGTTGGTGTTACCAACTGGTATTAATGGTCTCACCGCCCCCGGCGCTGGCTCGTGCCCCATGGTGGCCCTTTAGTAGCGGTTCATGCTGAACCGGTACTAAAGGGTGGCCCCTTTAGTCCCCACACTTTAGTGCCGGTTGCTGAACCGGCACTAAAGGGCCTTACGAACCGGTGCTAAATTCCGGTTCTGCGCTAGTCTTGCCAAACAGATTCATGCCATCGGTACACGCGCCGAGCACGATGTTCCTTGCATCACATGCGAAATACCGATATTCGTCATTGAATGTTTTTCACTGGCTTCCATCCACGACGTGTCTCAGCTACGGATCATCTCCATCGTCGGGCTTCTTCCTCTCCGCGTGCCAGTGCATGAGCTTTGCTTCCTTGGTATCTATGAAATATCGCTGTAGACGGGGAGTGATCGGTATGTACCATACAACTTTCTGAGGAGATTTCTTCCCGGCCTTCTTGTGTCGAGAAGCATTGCACATCGGACAACTTGTTTTTTCCGCATGCTCCTTCCGATAAATTATGCAATCGTTGATGCATGCATGGTATCTAACGTGCGGCAGATCAAGAGGGCACACGATCTTCTTGGCCTCATCCACGCTAGTAGGACATAGATTCCCCGCGGGAAGAACATCTTTTAGGTACTTGAGAAGCTCATCAAGGCTAGTGTCGGTACATTTGTTTTTATCCTTCGTCTTCAGGAGTTCGAGCGTGAAACTCAAGCGGGTCACCTCGGAATTGCAAACCATGATACAATGGAGTGTTGGAGTCTACCACTAGTTGCTGCAGCTTGGCCTCCTCTCTAGAAACGGTTCTCTCGGTACTTGTCCCCTTGCGAAGCAGTGCTTGAACATGAGGGTCCTGCACGATTGAACTTAGTACCGACGAATTCTGCGGCGTGGAGTCCATGTTTTCTCTGCGACCATGTCCGGCCCCTTCTCCACGACCTTGTCCGGCCTCTTCCCCGCCACCATGTCCGGCCCCTTCTCCGCCGTCATTATCGATCATCTCTTCGTCTTTCCCCGTGTCATCGTTGCCTGCCCCGTCAGCATCCTCAACATCATCATCCTCATCTTCAATTATCCACCGAGTATAGCCATCCTGATGAGGACATCAATACCATTGTTACACCCACAACCCCTGCTGCTATACATACTGGACCAATTACTAGAGCTCGCGCACGCCAATTAAATTACCAGGTACTTTCGTTTCTTGGTAATGATTCTAATGTTTATGAGAATATGATGCTTTCTAAATTGGATACATTTGTTTTGCTTACAAATGAAGGGCCTAGCTTGGAGAAGGATGAACATTGGAGCAAGACCAAGCATGGAGATGATGGCATGCGTAAGGGGAACAAGAACGGAGTTACAAGTGATGATTTCAGGACTTTGAAGCCCCCATAATGAGTGCGTGAAGCCTTGGATGAAATATACAAGATGACACTTTATAAATTTCGTCCAGAGGCTATTCTAGGTGCTGTGTCACCTTTTTATTGGGCCAGGCCCATGTAATTTTGAAATACATAAGTATAGGCTATTTTTAGAGTCCGTATGTGTGGGGAAACAAGAGATAGGGTTGGTTTCGGACCCCTCCACCAAGGGCCACGAAATTCCCCCCTCTTCCTCCATATATACAGCCCTTAGGGCACCGTTTAGACTTTGGATTTTGTTTAGATTGAAAGTTCACCATAGCTGCAACTTCGCGTACTTCGTTTGTGTTCATCGACCAGACAAAGGCGTCAAAGAACCCCACCTTCATTTAATAAAGCTTTCCTTTGTTATTCGCAACATCCAGATTGCAATCTTAGTTTCTTCCTTGTTCTCCGTTTGCTTACAGGAAATAGACCTTCGTGGTCAGGTTGATCGTGCTCCGGCGTGGTTAATAACCTCTCGGAGTTGGTTTAGCGATTACTAAGGCGCGACGTCCTCGCACGTTCGTAGTCGGATCGTCAAAGTCGACTTCCACCAAAACGATAGCCAGCATATCATCGAAAGACGGGACACCTTTGCCTCTATCACATCCATGAAACCAGTCATGAGCAGGTGCGCCATCGCATCATATGGGTCGAGCCAAACTTCACCTTTGCATCTTCGACACGGACATAAAATCTCTGTCAGGTTATTTTCTTTCATGTCCAGCGTCGCCGACCGCAACCACCTGTCTACCACCGTTCCACTGACCATCATGAATGCCTGCATAGTAATAATAAACAAATTGATTATAAAAAAGCATGCATGCATCAAATCATACAAAAATTCGGCATGACCTTCCCTAAAAATAGGACATATAGAGTTTGCCAAGCATTCGCCGAAAAGGAAATAAATCGGCATTTCGGCAAAACATAGGCAACTCATCAAGCACAATTCGGCGGCAACTCATGCCACACACACAATTTCCATCATATCGCCCGATTATGTCATATCGCACACATACACATATTTCCATTCTTGCAAAAGAATAATTTTGAAATCACCTATCTCTGAGATCGAGCACGGTGATGATGTTGCCGGTAGGTGTCGCCACACACACCTATGGAATGATCAAAAGTGGACAAAGCTCTTCTTGACAAGGCTATTGATCTAGTTAGGGAGGTACATTGGTCACTGCACTAAATCCTAGCTAGATCTAACTAGCTAACGAGTTTTGGAGGAGACAAGTTCAACTAGTGGAGGGGGAAGGGAAAAGAGAAAGGAGATGCATTAATGGAGGTGGTGTAGTTAGCTAGGAGTAATAAAGAGAGAAAAAGATAGGTAGAAGGAGAGTAATGGGGGAGATGTAGTGAGGAAGAAGCAAAGTGAGCGAGAGAGGAGGTGGGTGCGGAAAGTGAAGGATGAGAGGATGGGGGAGGAGGGGAGCGGGAGGAAAAAGGTGGTATGGCTGCGGTTTAGCAGTAGCACTGGGCGTAAAACGCGCTGCTGCTAATAAGATAGCAGTAGCGCGCTTCTGGCAGACGCGCTACTGCTAAGCGGGGCCCGCCATGTGGCCAGGTTCAAAATTAGCAGTAGCGACGTACAGAAAAAGTGCGCTACTGCTATCACATTAGCAGTAGTGCAGTTACCGTGGGCGCGCTACTGCTAAACCTAACGTGGCGGGAACGGTCGGCCAAATTTAGTAGTAGCGTGGTTCTACCGAGCCGCGCTACTGCTAAGCTGGTAGCAGTAGCGCCTGTTTGTTGCACACGTTACTGCTAATTAGCAGTAGCGTTCCTTTTTGGCCAGCGCTACTGTTAAGTTTCTGTGTATAAGGTTTTTCATAGTAGTGTGAAGACACTTTTAAATGGGCTTGACACGGTGTAGGGACCGAAAAAATAAAAAAAAAATAGAGAAGAAAACATTATGTTTGCCGATGGTTTTTTGGTTGACACTCTAATTCGTCAATTCGAGTGTCCCGCGGATTGCCAATGGCCCATCCATCTGGACCATCCATTTGTCCCAGATCCCGGCCGCCTCAAGCCGAGGTGTCAGTGTTGCTCGCTTGATGACCTTGTTCTTCAACGAGCACTGTCGTTGCTCAACACCATCTTGCTTCCGATGTTGCATCACCTTGCCCGCCTCTCTTGCCACTCGCCCTTGCCCGCTCTTCCTCTTCCATGACATCGTCGACGGTAACCGTGACTACCCGGACTCGACACGCTAGTAGCACCAACTCCTCTTCCCCGGTCCCGTTATTGCTTCTCTTGCTGGCCGTCATGTTCTTCTTGTTGGTCGAGCTCGACTAGAGCGTGTGGGAGGGCAACCTCTACGAACTTCGGGCATGACGAGGTGGTGAGGTAGTGCGTTGGCTTAGATGCGGTGGCGAAGCTTGATCCGGAAGCAATCGATGTGTCGGTAATCCGCCGGCATGATCCGGAAGCAATTACGAAACAAAATATTCACGATCTCATCAAAGAAAAAACAAGGAAACAGGACAGTACGAAGGGATAGAAAGAGGGTGAAAAACATGCCATCAGGATGGTGAAGCGAGAGATGAGAAAAAGAAATAGTTGGGAGTTTGTGTGGACCTTGACGGCAGCGTAAACGGCAGTGCCAACAACGCCGGGGTCGGCCTGCCAGGTGCCGAGCCCCACCGAGGGCATCCGGTCTCCCGTGTTGAGCAGGAAGTGCCTCGCCATAGCCGCCTCTCTCTCTATCTCCGGCAAGAAAAAATAGGGGATTGTGTAAGCAGCAGAGGTTGATATGCTAGGAGAGGGGGTGATTGTACGTATGATATAACGAATTATTCGGCTTTTTGTAACTTATTGTAAGACCAGTCTTGCAATAAGTGACAAAAGCAGCAGGGGTGTGTAGGAAAGGGGGTGATTCGGGAAGTAGCTTGCAGACAAGTCTTTGACTTTCATGATAGCTCGGTAACAATAGTTTAACCTCCAAGGAAAACGATGTCTTACCGAAGAAGGAGCACGTTGATCACTTGCAAATTTTGTGACGTGATGTTGTGAGGAAATACCTCCTACTTGGCTCTTCCCTTCCCTGTTTAGTTGAGACGTCTCTCTCACTTGATCGAAATTTGTCTCTAGTCAATAAACTATCTCATCTGGCGTTCAAACTACATTGTTAGTAGGACTTATCAAATACTAGTACCTTTGTGGTGGAACACTGTATTCATTAACCAAACATACCCTAGTTGCTTCGATCACTTATTCCCAAGTATTTTCTAGGGCTAGCTAGCTAAAGGCTGGCGGCAGCGACAGACGTTACGTCCGTGATCCGGCGGCAAGGAGCAGCGGGATCCCGGCGGTGTGAGTGGCGGCGGCGACAGCGGAGGCGCGGTCACCTCGCGCCAGAGGCGCTCCTATGGTGGCGGCCGGGTTCGCGGATCTCGCGCGACCCAGATGGGCTTGGGCGGGCCGGTGGCTCGGTTCTGCGGCGATGGGCTAGCGCGGTGGGCCTGACCACGCCGGCTGCTTAGGCACCGCGGTGGTGTCGTGTCCAGTTAGGCGGCGGCGGCCGGACCCTTTTCGTCTAGTCCCCGTTAGAGAAGGTGGCGATCCGAGCACAACACACTTGATGGAGGTTCTTCGAACTAACCTGGATGAAAACCTGCTCTCGGCTAGCTGCCAAGGCCGGCGATGGCGGCGCTCTTGGGCGTCGTTCCCTTCTTCAAGGCATCGATGTTGAGAAGTTCCAGACCACAACCTGCTACCTCTAGGGGAAACCTTAGATCAGTAGATTGGATAACGGCGGCTCTCTTGTGTCGTTTCCCCCTTGGAGGCATCATTCTTGGAGGTGTACACAGGCTCGAGGGACCAGTGGCACTAGTAGAAAACAGGGCATACGTTTGGGCCAGGTAAGCCCATTAGTCCCGGTTCGGTCACGAACCGGTACCCATGGGCCCATTGTCCCGGTTCGTGAGGCCAGGGGCCTGCCGGGCCCCGTGGGGGCATTGGTCCCGGTTCGTCTGGCCTCTTTGGTCCCGGTTGGTGGGACGAACCGGGAACAGTGGGCCTCGCTCCTGGCCCACCTCCATTGGACCCGGTTCGTGGCATGAACCGGTACTAAAGGGTGGCCTTTAGTCCAGGTTCGTGCCACGAACTGGGACCAATGTATTGCCTATATATACCCCTCGCCCGCGAGCAGAGCACTCCCACTGCTCTGTTTTTCCTGGCCGGCGAGGGGGGGAGCTTTGTGGTGCTCTAGATCACCTCCTATGCACATCAGGTGTTCGATGGAATGCCCGAGCTACACTACTTAAGATTTCTCCTCTCCAAGCTCGACCTCCAAGCTCCATTTTCCTTACTATTTGTTTAGATTTAGCGGTCCGTCACGTCCCGTCCTCGTCTTCACCGCCGTCGATCGCCCGCGCCGATCGCCGGCACCACCGTGGTGAGCCTCTTGTTCTTATCTTCTTTCTGAAAGGAAAAAATTCTTACTTGTATGTTTATATAGATAATTGTATAATTTTCTTACTTTTATTATTGCTTCTTATTATTTAGTGCAATGGTTTTGGTATCCGCCCCCGTCGGCCTTCGTCCTGTCTATGATTCAGATGTGGTATATATTATCTTTATAACTATTTGGTTCATTTATTGTTTATGACAATTGCGCCGACCAACGTGACATAGATTTTATTTATCTAGGAGGTATGTGAACCGGAAATTCCAACCGACCGTATTGTCGAGAGGTTAAATTTAGTTGAAGAAGAAAACAATTTCTTGAAGGAAAATCTAAAAACAAAAATTGAGGAGGAGAAGATGATATTGGAGTTGCATTTTACGGATGTCGTCGATGATCACAAGATCAAGATGGATGCAATGCGCTTCAAGATTAGAAAGATTAGAAAATATGCCATTCATACCGAGGCTTGGTATCATTATGCCGTTGGATCAATTGTTACCTTGGTTGCCATTATGATCGCATTTTTTTTGGCATTGAAATGTTTTACATAGTTTCAATGTATGGTTTAATTAATTAGATGCTCTGGAGAGCTATATGTTGTTAGATGGGAACTATGTATGTACTATGGTTTTGATGTGATGATGAACTTCTATTAATTTGGTCACTTAATTATCTATTCATGATGTTCTGTAATGGTTTTTGACACACTTAATTATATATAATGCACGCAGATGAACCGGCAATGGATGTATGGTGAAAAACACACCTCCGAGTACATTAAGGGCGTGCACGATTTTCTCGAAGTGGCTGAGGCAAACAAGCAGAATGGTTTTATGTGTTGTCCATGCCCTGTATGTGGGAATACGAATTCTTACTCTGACTCGAAAATCATTCACACCCACCTGCTTTATAAGGGTTTCATGCCACTATAATGTTTGGACCAAGCACGGAGAAATAGGGGTTATGATGGATGACAACGAAGAAGAAGAGGACGATGAGAACTATGTGCCCCCCGAATACGGTGATGCTGCAACAGGGGAAGTTGTTGAATATCAAGAGGAACCAGACGATGTGCCTGATGATGATCTCCGCCGGTTCATTGTTGATGCAAGGTGTCAGTGTAGAAGTCAAAAAGAGAAGGTGAAGTTCGATCGCATGCTAGAGGATCAAAAAAAGGTTTGTACCCCAATTGTAAAGATGGCAACACAAAGCTCGGTACTGTACTGAAATTGCTGCAGTAGAAGGCAGAGAATGTTGTGCCTGACAAAGGATTTGAGAAGCTACTGAAAATATTGAAGAAGCTTCCAAAGGATAACCAATTGCCCGACAGTACGTATGCAGCAAAGAAGGTTGTTTGCCCTCTAGGATTGGAGGTACAGAAGATACATGCATGCCCTAATGACTGCATCTTGTACCGTGGTGCGTACGAGGATTTGAACGCATGCCCGATATGCGGTGCATTGCGGTATAAGATCAGACGAGATGACCCTGGTGATGTTGACGGCGAGCGCCCCCGGAAGAGGGTTCCTGCCAAGGTGATGTGGCATGATCCTATAATACCATGGTTGAAACGCTTGTTCAGAAACAAAGAGCATGCCAAGTCGATGCGATGGCACATAGATGACCGTAAGAAAGACGGGAAGTTGAGAGCACCCGTTGACGGGTCGCATTGGAGAAAAATCGAGACAAAGTACTGGGAGGAGTTTGCAGGTGATGCAAGGAATGTATGGTTTGGTTTAAGCATGGATGGCATTAATCCTTTCGGGGAACAGAGCAGCAATCACAACACCTGGCCCATGACTCTATGTATCTATAACCTTCCTCCTTAGCTGTGCATGAAGCGGAAGTTCATTATGATGCCAGTTCTCATCCAAGGCCCTAAGCAACCCGGCAACGACATTGATGTGTACCTAAGGCTATTAGTTGACCTGCATGGGTTGCTGTTTGTGGCCTGCTCTCAGTAACCTTTCAGGACAGACAAAAAAGGGATACCACGCATGCACACACTGTTTAGATGACATCAAAGTATATACCTGGACAAATGCAGGAAGAATGTTTACCTGGGGCATCGTCGATTCCTTCCAACCAACCATCAATGTCGAAAGAAAGGCAAGCAATTCAAAGGCGAGGCAGATCACAGGAAGAAGCCCGCCATGTGTACCGGTGATCACGTACTTGCTATGGTCAATGATTTAAAAGTAATCTTCGGAAAGGGTCCCGACGGACTATCTGTTCCGAATGACGCTGATGGACACGCACCCATGTGGAAGAAGAAATCCATATTTTGGGACCTACCCTACTTGAAAGAACTAGAGGTCCGCTCTTCGATCATTGTGATGCACGTGACGAAGAACCTTTGTGTGAACCTGCTAGGCTTCTTGGGCGTGTATGGGAAAACAAAAGATACAGCCGAGGCACGGGAGGACCTGCAACGTTTGCACGAAAAAGACGGCTTGCCTCCAAAGCAGTATGAAGGTCCTGCCAGCTACGCTCTTACCAAAGAAGAGAAGGAAATATTCTTTGAATGCCTGCTTAGTATGAAGGTCCCGTCTGGCTTCTCGTCGAATATAAAGGGAATAATAAATATGCCAGAGAAAGAGTTCCAGAACCTAAAGTCTCAATATCATGACACACGTCGTAGTTCATCTAGTCGACGAGATTGTCATTCTGGGCCCTGTATTTCTACACAATATGTTCCCCTTTGAGAGGTTCATGGGAGTCCTAAAGAAATATGTCTGTAACCGTGCTAGTCCAGAAGGAAACATCTCCATGGGCCATCAAATAGAGGATGTCATTGGCTTTTGTGTTGACTTCATTCCTGACCTTAAGAAGATAGGTCTCCCTCAATCGCGGTATGAGGGAAGACTGGGTGGAAAAGGCACGCTAGAAGGGGACTCAATAGTATGTAGAGACGGGCATTCTTGGTCTCAAGCACACTACACGGTTCTACAGAATTCTACCTTGGTGATCCCCTATGTCGATGAACACAAGAACATTCTGCGCTCCAAACACCCGGACCAGTGTGAGGACTGGATTACATGTGAACACATCAGGAGTTTCGGCAGTTGGTTCCAAATACGTCTCAGGTGTGACAACTTTGTTTCCGATGACATGTACTCGTTGGCGAGGAACCATCTTCGACTATAATGACCTACAAAGGGTACGAGATAAATGGGAATACATTTTACACGATCGCCCAAGATCAAAAGAGCACCAAGCAAAACAGTGGTGTCCGCTTTGATGCAGCAACCAATAGGGGAAAGGAGACATATTATGGTTACATAGTGGACATATGGGAACTTGACTATGGAAATGATATTAAGGTCCCTTTGTTTAAGTGCAAATGGATCAATCTGTCAGGAGGCGGGTATGCAGGTAGACCCACAAAGACAAAATGACATCAGTGGATCTGAACAATCAGGGGTACACAGAAGAGCCATTCGTCCTAGCCAATGATGTGGCGGAGGTTTTCTATGTGAAGGACATGTCTACTGATAACCCACAAGTATAGGGGATCGCAACAGTTTTTGAGGGTAGAGTATTCAACCCAAATTTATTGAATCGACACAAGGGGAGCCAAAGAATATTCTCAGGTATTAGCAGTTGAGTTGTCAATTCAACCACACCTGGATAACTTAGTATTTGCAGTAAAGTATTTAGTAGCAAAGTAGTATGGAAGTAACGGTAACAGTGGCAAAAGTGACGATAGCAGTTTTGTAGTAGTTGTAACAGTAGCAACGGTAAAGTAAATAAGCAAAGAACAATATGTGAAAAGCTCGTAGCCATTGGATCAGTGATGGATAATTATGTCGGATACGATTCCTCAGGTAATAGCTATAACCTTGGGAGACACAGAACTGGCTCCAGTTCATCAATGTAATGTAGGCATGTATTCCGAATATAGTCATACGTGCTTACGGAAAAGAACTTGCATGACATCTTTTGTCCTACCCTCCCGTGGCAGCGAGGTTCTGATGGAAACTAAGGGATATTAAGGCCTCCTTTTAACACATAGTGAATAAATGAACTCCTCAAACTACGGCCATCACCGAGAAGTATCCCGATTATTGTCACTTCAGGGTTGTCGGATCATAACACATAGTTGGTGACTATAGACTTGCAAGATAGGATCAAGAACTCACATATATTCATGAAAACATCATAGGTTCAGATCTGAAATCATGGCACTCGGGTCCTAGTGAATAGCATTAAGCATAGCAAAGTCATAGCAACATGAATCTCAGAACGTAGTCGATACTAGGGATCAAACCCAAACAAAACTAACTTGATTACATGGTAAATCTCATCCAACCCATCACCGTCCAGCAAGCCTACGATGGAATTACTCACGCATGGCGGTGAGCATCATGAAATTGGTGATGGAGGATGGTTGATGATGACGACGACGATGAATCCCCCTCCAGATAAGCCCTCCCGAGAGAGATTAGGGCTTGGCGGTGGCTCCGTGTCGTAAAACGTGATGAAACTTTCTCTCTGATTTTTTTCTCCGCGAAAGAGAATATATGGAGTTGGAGTTGAGGTCGGTGGACATCCAAGGGACCCACGAGGCAGGGGGCGCGCCCAGGGGGAGGGGGCGCGCCCCCCACCCTCGTGGACAGGGTGTGGGCCCCCTGGCCTTGATTCTTTCGCTGGTATTGTTTATATTTTCCAAAAATAATCTCCGTGGATTTTCAGGTCATTCCGAGAACTTTTGTTTCTACACAAAAATAACACCATGGAAATTCTGCTGAAAACAGCATCAGTCCGGGTTAGTTTCATTCAAATCATGCAAGTTAGAGTCCGAAACAAGGGAAAAAGTGTTTGGAAAAGAAGATACGACAGAGACGGATCATCTACCAAACCGAGAAAAAGAAAATATAAGGAAGCAGATACAACATACGATGAGCCAAAGCACCACATAGTTCTTTCAGGAAAAAGAGACAAGTGGGATTGGAGGGCAAGACAGACGTGTCTGAAGATTATGAAAAGTTTCATGAAATTCCTCCCTTCAAAGTCAAGGCTGACCCAAGCATCCTGTTAAACGATGAAGATTATCCATGGTTACAACGCAATAAGCAAAGAACACAAGCGAAGAAAAAGTGAAGACTTTCTATCAACAACTATTATGATGATGCCTTTGATGTAGAATATCACTACAGTTACATTTGAACAAATGAAAGCCCTTTCTAACAGATGAGTTCTCGTCTGAAACCCTGATACTTCCAAAGAGATTGTCTGTTTTGAATCCAGTTTTTGTCGTAACCCTCTCAACTTTTTAGCACATGGTATGTGGGTGAAATGAAGATACCATGCCAACTTTCAACCTTTTCAGAGTTTATTTGTAGTGCTTTTCAATTTAAGGGTCATTTAGCTCAAATAACGAACTAATAGCAAAAATAATGAACTAATAGCAAAAAGAGTGAACTAATAGCAAAAAGAATGAACTATAAATAATCAATTAAAATATTCTATTATGATCAACTAAAACAAAACTATAATATCCTTCAATAGAAAAAAGAATCAACTAAAAAGCTTTTAAAAAACTCCAATAGCAAAAGGAATCAACTAAAAAACTTTTATAAACCTCTAGTATTATTGAAACTAAAATTATATAAAATAGCAAAAAGAATTTTCGTAAAGAATTTTTTTTGTTAGAAACTTTAATAGCAAAAATAATTATCATAAAGAATTTTTGTGTTAGAAACTAAAATAAAAAAATCTGTTTTTGAATATAATGATAAAACACAGTAATATTAAATAGGAGGAAAAAGAATCACTCAAAAATCTATGTTTATAGTAAAGTTATTCAAAAACTAGTGATTCACACAAATTTTAAAAATTCAAATTTAAATTATTCAAATTGGAAAAGAAATGGTACTAACAGAATGTTTATATTTTTTATTACCTAAAAGCAAAATGAACTAAAAAATAAAGCAAAAAACAAAAGGAAATAAGTAATGCAAAAAGCAGAAAAAAACTGGGAAAATAAACAAATGCCACCTACTGGCCACTATGGCCTAAATACGACTAGAAACCCTACCATGGGCCAGGATTCAGGCCCGCAAAAGGCCCAGTAGGCCCAGCAGGCATAGCAGTGACAATTACGCCCGTAAGCCTGCAATAGAGAGGGGCTTGAGAGGGGTGCGGCAATGGGGCTTTGATACGTCTCCGTCGTATCTATAATTTTTTATTGTTCCATGCCAATATTATTCAACTTTCATATACTTTTGGCAACTTTTTATACTATTTTTTGGGACTAACATATTGATCCAGTGCCCAGTGCCAGTTCATGTTTGTTGCATGTTTTATGTTTGGCAGAAACCCAATATCAAACGGAGTCCAAACGGGATAAAAACATACGGAGATTTTTTTTGGAATATTTGTGATTTTTGGGAAGTAAAATCAACGCGAAACGATGCCCGAGGTGGCCACGAGAGTGGCCCACGCCACCCCTCCAGGGGGGCGCGCCCCCCTATCTCGTGGGCCACTCGTAAGGCGGTTGATGCCCTTCTTTGGCCGCAAGAAAGCTATTTTTTGGAAAAAGATCTGGGCGAAGGTTTCAGGCCAATCGGAGTTACGGATCTCCATATATACACGAAACGGTGAAACAGAGCCAGAACAGAACGCAGAAACAGAGAGATAGATCCAATCTCGGAGGGGCTCTCGCCCCTCCCAAGCCATGGGAGCCAAGGACCAGAGGGGAAACCCTTCTCCCATCTAGGGAGGAGGTCAAGGAAGAAGAAGAAGAAGAAGGGGGCCTCTCTCCCCCTTGCTTCCGGTGGCGCCGAAGCGCTCTCGGGGGCCATCATCATCATCGTGATCTACACCAACACCACCGCTGCCGGTGTCAAAACCGGCGGATCTCGGGTAGGGGGTCCCGAACTATGCGTCTAGGCGGATGGTAACAGGAGACAAGGGACACGATGTTTTAGCCCATGTTCGGGCCCTCTCGATGGAGGTAATACCCTACTCCTGCTTGATTAATATTGATGATATGGGTAGTACAAGAGTAGATCTACCACGAGATCAAGGAGGCTAAACCCTAGAAGCTAGCCTATGGTATGATTGTTGTTCGTCCTCTGGACTAAAACCCTCCGGTTTATATAGACACCGGATAGGTTAGGGTTACACAGAGTCGGTTACAATGGTAGGAGATCTACATATCCGTATCGCCAAGCTTGCCTTCCACGCCAAGGAAAGTCCCATCCGGACACGGGACAAAGTCTTCAATCTTGTATCTTCATAATCATGGAGTCCGGCCGTGACGATAGTCCGGCTATTCGGACACCCCCTAGTCCGGGACTCCCTCAGTAGCCCCTAAAACAGGCTTCAATGACGATGAGTCCGGCGCGTTGATTGTCTTCGGCATTGTGAGGCGGGTTCCTCCTCCGTATACTTCATAGAAGGTCATGAACACAAGGATAGTGTCCGGCTCTGCAAAACAAGTTCCACATAACACCGTAGAGAGAATAATTTTTGCACAGATCTGCTGACGTATTCATGGCGTGACATCACACCACGGCCAGGCCTTCATATGAATCGTTTTTATTGTTCCACCTCAGCGTATTTAGAGGCGGTTTCCTTGGCACGTCTTATCAAAGCATAGATCGTGCCCCCTTATTCCGGGATTCTCATCAATACGGACGTGGGTAACCCATCCGCGCCATTGATTACGGCGCTTGGGAAATAAGCGAGTTTTACCAGGCTAGTGGGGGACACATAGCGTCGTCCGTCCATATAAGGGGATAAGGATCCACCTCTTCACCTACGCCTTCTTCCTCCTTTGCTTACATTTCCGCGCACTCGAGCTCCAGCGCCCAAGTCCGCACATCCCACCTCAATCTTCTCCAACCATGTCAGGAGCGGGAGGCAGGTGGATGGCCTCCTCCGTCACGGAGGGGCACATCACAAGACTGCGGGAGGCCGGATACTTGTCCGGCAACATCGCGCACAGTCTTCCCGACGAGGGGCAGCTCATTCCGACCCCAGGCCCCATGAGAGGGTGGTGTTTCTCCCCCCACTTCCTCCATGGACTAGGTTTTCCTCTTCACCCATTTGTCTAGGGGCTCATGTTCTACTACGGCCTGGACTTCCATGACCTGGCCCGAATTTCATCCTCAACATCTCGGCGTTTATCGTGGGTATGCGAAACTTTCCTCTGCATCCAGCCCCACTTCGCTTATGGCTGAAGATCTTCAACGTCCGGCCGAAGGTAGTGGGCGGCCGTCCAGTAGTCTTGAGGCGCCATCGTTGGCAAGATGGCCAAAGTCCCATGGCTCAAGGCGCCTTCGTGGAGACAATAAAGGGGTGGCAATCGGGTGGTTCTACATCACCGAGCCCCGCAACACCAAATGGGTGGCGGCCCCGAATTCAGATCTGGCTTCCCACGGCTCTCGCCACGGAAAGAGACGGGCCTGACGTGGGGGAATTCGGACGAGACATCCGGACTTCAAACATGCGTCCGAAACCTGGTGGCCAAAAATCTTAGGCTTGTCGACGTAATCCAGGTGATGCTCATCCGCCGGATTCTCCCATGCCAACAACGGGCCTTTAATTTGTGGGAGTTCGGTCCGCACACACGAACCTTGAGCCGCTCTTCGACACTACGTCTGAAGACGCTGGAAGGTGCTGTTCAAGTCGCTGAAGCCCCAGCATCCGCTACCAAAGATCGCGGATACAGCTCATAGCGTCAAGCCGGCGAGGTAAGTTATTTTACCCTTTACGGGACTCTTTTTTCATAGATTGACTCTACGTGGGATCTAAAACTCCCTAATCTTTGACAGGACTGGCTGAAGATGTCCGGACAGATTAACTGTCCGGCTCCTTTGCCGGAAGATCCGGAGGACGCCCGATTGACGGGGCTGCTGGCTCCGGCGCCGTACGTGGTGCCGGAGAAGAAGGCCAAGAAGGAGGCCACGGGAACTCGAAGGAGCTCCCGACGCCAGTCTTGTCAGATTCAAGCGGAATCTTCTCCTCAAGACGAGGAGGAAGAAGAAGAAGCTCCTCCCAGCCGGGAGGAGAAGAAAAGGAAGGCCGCCCCAACTGGGGAGGCCGGAGTGTCCAAGAAGGGAAGAACCCTTCCTCCGGACTTCTCCGCCAACGTCGACGACGACGAGGAGGATTGGCCTACAAGGGCCAAGCCCCTGGAGAGATCGTAAGTGTCCGGATACCCATGGCTTTTTATTAGTGCAGAGTGTTCTCTAATGTCAAACAACCGTGCAGCCCGCCCAAGGGCGAGTTCGCCGATTCATCGAGCGGGTCCCTGGGCTCGTCGGAAATGGAGAGTACCTTGCTTCCGACCGCCTCCTCGCCTCACGCTGCGGGCGACGCCGCGGTGGGGCCCTAGGAGGGGCTTGGTCAAGAGGAGTTAGCGCAGGAGGTGCCACAAGGCAACCTCCCGGACTCCAGGCGCGTGGGGGGCAAGACCCCTAGGGGCTCTAGGCCCGACCCTTGTCCGGTCTCCATGCCGGAACCTTCAGTGGTTCCGGAGTCCGGCAAGCGGTCCGTTCGGAAGAAGGGTAAGACGCCGGTGTCCTCCGTCCAACCGGAGGCACTGGATAGCTTACTGGAGGCGCTTAACAGCGCTTCTATCGAGGAGGAGCACCGCACTGTTATGAGTGCGGTGATCCGGACAGTTCAGTCCGCCAAGAGCGGACTGACCGAAGCCTGTACCAGCCTTCTAACAGGCTTTGAGGTAAGTTTTAGAATATGTAAAAATATAACCGCATAGACAGTAGCCCCTGATGCTTAGTTTGGTGTTCGGAAAGAAAAGCCGGACTAAGGATCTAAAAAGATATACGCAGGAGTCTAACATAAGTATGTCAATATGGGAATGCAGGCTGCGCTGCTGACCTCTGCCGCACTGACTGCGGAGGTCAATGTATTAAAGCAGAACCTCGAGCGGTCCGAGAACGAGCTCGGACAAGCCAAGAAGCAGCTCGAGGACAAGGAAGGTAAGTAATACCTTATTAAATAAATACCTTATAGAAAAGGTTTTGGTTGCAAAAAATAACAGGAATAACTTGGGTACTGCAGGGGCCACGAACGAGGTGGCGACCCTGAAGGAAGCGGTGTCCGTGGCCGAAAACAAAGCGGCTGCGGAACGCACCGAGCGAGAGAAGGGGGAGGTGCAGCTGGCCAAGGTACGGCAAGAGCTCCATGCTCTCGTGGAAAAACACGAGAGTTTGGAGCGTGACTCGAAGACTCGAGAGTCCGAGCTCGCCTCGGCTCTTGAGAGTGCCAAAGCTGCTAAGGCCGAGGCCCAAAAAGCCCTCCAAGAAATTGAGTCTTTAAAGAATATAGCGGCGGGTAAGGCATTCATTATGCAAAGCAAGCATGTGAAAGTGAATTACCTATTACTTACCCGGATTCGGAGCTCTCCAGGAGCATTCGCAGATTCGCCCCGTAGTGTGTCTGATGCTGCCACATTCTACCGCGCCAAGGAGGGGAGCTCGACGGAAAAGGTGTTCTGGTCTCAGTATGCTGAGGCCGACCATCCGGTGCCCCTGAGCGACCAGCTGAAGCAGCTGGTCGAGCTCCATAAGGTCGCCGAACAGGCCATGAAGGGCCTTATAGTGCGGCTGTGGCCATTGGAGTCCATGCCCGGGAGTTACTTCGGCTTGGTGTACCGGCTGGTGGATGCCTGTCCGCGGCTTGAAGTCGTCAAGCGCTCCGTCTGCATTGAAGGTGTCCGTCGGGCCCTTGCCCGTGCTAAAGTGCACTGGGGCAAGCTGGATGCGGAGAGGCTTGTGACGGACGGGCCACCGAAGGGCCATGAGCATCGCATGCCCGAGATGTACTATGAGGGCCTCCTAAAGGGTGCCCGCCGAGTAGCGGATGAGTGCTCCAAAGATGTAATTTTTAAATAAACTCGTATTTGTTATCCTGTACGCTGAAAACTTGTTCATATGCGCTAAGCAACGCTTATTAATTTAAAATATTACCTTCTGTGCGGCCGTTTATCAAATTTGAGAGATGGCAAGTCGTTGGCTTCAGACCCCATACCGGCCGAAAAGAGAAAAACATTTTTCTTTTAAGCTAGTTTTATGCGTGTAAATTCAATTCCTACGACCGGGGCGGGAAGAGGCAGTGCGGCGACGCGACGGCAGCACCCTCAGGCGCAACGCGTGATTGTGACCTCGGCGCGACCGCGCCGACACAACGCGCCCTCATCCGCGGCTTCCTCCGTCACAAGGCAAAAGGGCGGCGTCCATCCAACCGCGGCGACCCTCCCCGGCAACTTTCCCTCACTAGGCATACTTCTCCGGCGGCAGCGGTTAATCCCTAACCGCACAAACATTAACGAGATCGGTGGTGCCTTTGGGCACGTCGTAGCCGAGTATTCTGCAGTGCTCTCTGCACTCCCTTGGTACTAATGGCCCAGGAGGGTGCAGACGCAAGGTCTCCTTGGCGGCTCGGCACCGGCCAAAAAGAGAAACATTACTACGCCCCATTGCTTATTACTACGCCGGCGCCATGACTAGGGTGTTTCCATGCCGACCACTCCTTGATTAGATACTTTTAAAGATCATCATGTGTTTCGCTACGTCGAATGGCATGATAGGAGACAACAAATCGGGCCACCCTTGTAGCCCTCCTCCGCACTCGCACGGGACGTCCTGGTTATAGAGGGTAGTGTTCTTAGATACAGCAAATAAAAGAAGTATTAAACTGAAATAACTAGGGAACAAAGAGGAAGGCTGTCGGTAGTTGAAATGTATGTACTTTGAGGTATGAGCATTTGCTTAGTTGGGCAAAAGTTTGTCAGGTCGCCATGAACGATGGAGTCAACAACAATGGCACCTGTGTGAGGGAGAAACAACCAGATCAGGGCAACTCGGTAATACCGCATTAGACGAAATTGAATCAGAGAGAGAGAGAGAGAGAGAGAGAGAGAGAGAGAGAGACTGAGGGGACGGGAGGGCATGTAGTGACCTCTCCCGAGCTTGGTGTCGCGGGTCCGGAAACAGGCAGTGACTTAACATGGTATCACATTTGCCAGTCCTTGCCATCAGCATAGTCTCGACATGTCCTGGTTATAGAGGCATAGTCTCAACATGTCCTGGTTATAGAGGGAAGTGTTCTTAGATACAACAAATAAAAGAAGTACTAAACTGAAACAAACTAGGGAACAAAGAGCATGCGTCTACAAGCCTCTCATTTTTGTAATAAAAATAAATGAATTCAATTGAGATACTACTAAACAGGGATTAAGATTTTTACCCACTATAATACAAAGACTTTCATGAATACTCGTATGCACTACAAACATCTATATTTGAAGAGCCATTATTGCAATACTAAATGATATTAGGCTGAAAAGATCAATGCCCGATTTGACTGAAATTCTCATAGGCAAAGTCTTATTTGCAAAACGACACAAGCTTGTTTCTGAAGTTATCTAGACAATTAAACATGTATTTGCAGTTCCTCACCAAAAATGAAGTTTACAACAGTTCAAAAGTGATATGCATTTTACACCATCTATGAATGGAAGATTGGTGTAACACCATCAACTTCCTCACTTAGTTCGTGAAATGAACACAACATTCAGCCCATAGCATGAATATTTTACAATTTCAGTACACTTACAGGTGGACTTGGTTCATGGTGATTCATGAATAAATATGCATGTGTTCAAAAGAGGCGGCAGGTACAACAAAAGAAACTTGCTAAGTATCGTAGCAGCATGGTTTTTGAGTCGCGACTAGACAAGTCACCACCAGCCCTGCGGCTCAGCGATTAGTCAACCCAAGTCACTGTATAGTCGCTATATAGTCACGAGTCGCCCTGATTTCTAGAAAACGACTTGGCGATTAGTCGGCGACTATACAACGACTAATCAGCGACTCAAAAACCATGCGTAGCAGCACAGATAACACAATAAGTAAAATGCAAAGATTATAACTGACTAATCAATCACCAGGAACACACAAGTCTATATGTTCTGTTCATAACAACAGATGTAACAAATATGACACGATGACTAGGCTCCTCGGGGCATGTGAGAGGGCGGCAGAAGGAACTAAGTGGCTTACCTACGCTGGAGTATGAAGAGGCGGCCACCACCGCCAACAAATGGCGGCGGGAGTCCCTGCTGTCGAATGCAAACCACTTTTGCCCTTCCAAAAGCTTTTATGCTTATTCTCCTAAATATGGCATCACATTTGCCAGTCATCGCCATCAGCATAGTCTGGACATGTCCAAGTTATAGGGGAAAGTGTTCTTAGATACGACAAATGAAAAATGTACTAAATTGAAACAAACTAGGGAATAAAGAGCATGTGTCTGCAAGCCTCTCATATTTTATAAAAGTAAATGTATTCAACTGAAATACTAAACATGGATGAGGATTTTTACTTGCCGTAATACAAAGTCCTGTAATAAATATACTTGTATGCAATACAAACATCTACTTTTAATGAGCCATTATGCAACAATAAAAGGCATTAGGCTCAAAAGATGACTGTCCAACTTGATTGAAATGTTCAAAATCAGCTCTTATTTGCAGAACTACACAAGATTGTTTCTGATGTTATCTAGACAATTAAGCATGTATTTGCAATCCATGACCAGAAATATTGCTGTGCATGAACATTAGCTTAGCATCTGAATTCATATATGTCATCACAACCATTTAGCATTCATTCAATCTCTTTTCTTTTGACCGGTACAAGACTGTATTCCTCAGATAAGAGAAATGTCATTTACAAGGAATTTAGAAATGAAGTCAGGGATCATATCATCCCAGGAACTAGAGGATCTACTACTAAATAAATTCTTCGCTAGTTAATACGCGCTTCACCTAACGATCGGCCACTATACACCATAAACATTAGGATGTTTCCATTCATGGCGCACCTCATGTAACTAGCTAGCTAAATTAGGAGCATGAGCAAACCTCCTTCTCCTGGGCCGAAGATTTGAAGGCTGGATCTCAGGTTTTGGAACACCTCCTCCAGGGATATATTCTCCTGCAGAGCAATACGAACTTGAGGAACAGAGCAATAAGAGCACACTGTTTGCACGTTGCGGCATGTCCAGCCATTTATCGGTCCTTTTTTACGAGAGAACTCCAGAAAATGCAAACATTGTCAAAAATCCAAACAATTTGGCAGGATGCCTTGAATTTGTAATATAAGTTGATGTAAAAAATTTGGGGCCATTTGACGGTGTCAAAAAACAATGCGCTTTCAGAAGGTCCCTTCTTGCCCTAACCAAACACCCTTCGTTACGAATGGTCTATTTTTTGACATCCTTCAAATGACCCAACTTTGCAAAAGGACCCTTCTAGCCTACCCGAAATCCTTCGCTGAAATAAATACGCTCTCAAACGGACCCTTCTATCCTACCCGAAATCCTTCGTTGAACATGGTATATTTTTGGACATGCATAAAATAACCCCAACTTTTCCATTAGCTGGGCATGCCCATGGTAGGCATCCAGAGTGCCGAGAGACTTAATGAGATTTTGAGAATTTATGGTGAAGCATCGGGTCAGTGTGTTAATCGCGCTAAGAGCACCATCTACCTCAGTTCGAATACACCGGCCCAGCTCAAGCATCAATTGAAAGCCGTCCTCAACATAGACGTTGAGGCGTTCAGTGAGCGCTACCTGGGACTGCCCACGGCGGTCGGTCGCATCACGAGCGGGACCTTTGATCATATTGGGGGGAGAGCTCGTGGCAGGATTCAGGGATGGTCTGAAAAATTACTTGCATGTGCATGTCGTGAAATTTTGTTGAAATCAGTAGTTCAGGCTATTCCCACATATTCGATGAGCACATTCTTACTATCAAAAAAGGTATGCAAGAGTCTGACTTCACCAATGGCAAAATATTTTTGGAGCAGCTCTATTGGGTTTCCTGGGTTAATCTGGCGACACCAAAGTGCAAAGGAGGAATGAGTTTTCGGGACCCTCATCAGTTTAATCTTGCGCTGCTCGGGAAGCATGGTTGGCGTTTTATGACTAACTTATTTCTCTGTGTGCAAGGGTTCTTAAGGGTCGCTACTTCCCTGATACAGATTTTATGCAGGCCACGGTGCCTAAGTCGGCATCCGCTACATGGCGAGCTATCATTGCAGGAAGGGAAGCTTTGTGTGCGGGACTCATTAAGAGAGTAGGAGATGGGAACTCAATCGATGTGTGGACTGACAAATGGATTCCCGGGACCATCTCGATGACACCGCTGAAGGAAATATGCCCTAGAGGCAATAATAAATGTTATTATTTATTTCCTTATATCATGATAAATGTTTATTATTCATGCTAGAATTGTATTAACCGGAAACATAATACATGTGTGAATACATAAACCTACAGAGTGTCACTAGTATGCCTCTACTTGACTAGCTCGTTAATCAAAGATGGTTATGTTTCCTAACCATGAACAAGGAGTTGTTATTTGATTAACGGGATCACATCATTGGTTGAATGATCTGATTGACATGACCCATTCCATTAGCATAGCACCTGATCGTATAGTTTGTTGCTAGTGCTTTTCTTCATGACTTATACATGTTCCTATGACTATGAGATTATGCAACTCCCGTTTGCCCGAGGAACACTTTGGGTGCTACCAAACGTCACAACGAATCGGGTGATTATAAAGGTACATTACAGGTGTCTCCGAAGGTACATGTTGGGTTGGCATATTTTCGAGATTAGGATTTGTCACTCCGATTGTCGGAGAGGTATCTCTGGGCCCTCTCGGTAATGCACATCACATAAGCCTTGCAAGCATTGCAACTAAATGTGTTAGTTGTGAGATGATGTATTACGGAACGAGAAAAGAGACTTGCCAAGAATTGAGATTGAACTAGGTATTGGATACCGACGATCGAATCTCGGGCAAGTAACATACCGATGACAAAGGGAACAACGTATGTTGTTATGCGGTCTGACCGATAAAGATCTTCGTAGAATATGTAGGAGCCAATATGGGCATCCAGGTCCCGCTATTGGTTATTGACCAGAGAGGTGTCTCGGTCATGTCTACATAGTTCTCGAACCCGTAGGGTCCGCACGCTTAACGTTTCGATGACAGTTATTATGAGTTTATATGATATTGATGTACCGAAGGTTGTTCGGAGTCCCGGATGAGATCACGGACATGACGAGGAGTCTCGAAATGGTCGAGACATAAAGATTGATATATTGGAAGCCTATGTTTGGACTCCGGAATCACTCCGGGTGAAATTGGGAATTTTACCGGAGTACCGGGGGGTTACCGGAACCTCCCGGGGGGTCAATGGGCCTTGATGGGCCTTAGTGGGAAAGAGAAAAGGGGGCCATATGCTGGCCGCAGCCTTCCCCCCTTCCCTAGTCCTATTAGGATTAGGAGAAGGGGGTGGCGCCCCCTCTCTCCCTCTCCCCTTGGTCAAACCCTAGTTGGACTAGGATTTGGGGGGGGAATCCTACTCCTAGTAGGAGTAGGACACCTGGCCAGCGCCTCCCTCCTGGCCGGCCAGCCCCTCCCCTTCCCTCCTTTATATACAGGGCAGGGGCACCCCATGACACACAAGTTGATCATTGAGATCGTTCCTTAGCCGCAGTGCGGTGCCCCTTCCACCAAACTACACCTCGAATATACCGTTGCGGAGCTTAGGCGAAGCCTGCGCCGGTGGAACATCAACATCGCTACCACGCCGTCGTCAGGTGACGAAACTCTCCCTCAACACTCGGCTGGATCGGAGTTCGAGGGACGTCATCGAGCTGAGCGTGTGCAGAACTCGGAGGTGCCGTCGTTCGGTACTTGGATCGGTTGGATCGGGAAGAAGTACGACTACTTCCTCTACGTTGCGTCAACGCTTCCGTTGCTGGTCTCTGAGGGCACGTAGACAACACTCTCATCTCGTTGCTATGCATCACCATGGTCTTGCGTGATCGTGAGGAAAATTTTTGAAATTACTACGTTCCCCAACAAAGTGGCATCCGAGCCTGGTTTTATGCGTTGATGTCATATGCACGAGTAGAACACAAGTGAGTTGTGGGCGATACAAGTCATACTACCTACCAGCATGTCATACTTTGGTTCAGCGGTATTGTGAGATGAAGCGCCCGGACCGACATTACGCGTACGCTTACGCGAGACTGGTTTCACCGCTCTGAGCACTCGTTGCTTAAAGGTGACCGGCGGGTGTCTGTCTCTCTCACTTTAGTTGAACCGAGTGTGGCTACGCCCGGTCCTTGAGAAGGTTAAAACGGAGTCTATTTGACGAAGTATCGTTGTGGTTTTGATGCGTAGGTAAGAACGGTTCTTGCTCAGCCCGTAGCAGCCACGTAAAACTTGCAACAACAAAGTAGAGGACGTCTAACTTGTTTTTGCAGGGGCATGTTGTGATGTGATATGGTCAAGACGTGATGCTATATTTTATTGTATGAGATGATCATGTTTTGTAACCGAGTTATCGGCAACTGGCAGGAGCCACATGGTTGTCGCTTATTGTATGAAATGCAAGCGCCATGTAATTGCTTTACTTTATCACTAAGCAGTAGCGATAGTCGTAGAAGCAATAGTTGGCGAGGCGACAACGATGCTACGATGGAGATCAAGGTGTCGCGCCCGGTGACGATGGTGATCATGACGGTGCTTGAGATGGAGATCACAAGCACAAGATGATGATGGCCATATCATATCACTTATATTGATTGCATGTGATGTTAATCCTTTATGCATCTTATTTTGCTTTGATTGACGGTAGCATTATAAGATGATCCCTTACTAAATTATCAAGAAGTGTTCTCCCTGAGTATGCACCGTTGCGAAAGTTCTTCGTGCTGAGACACCACGTGATGATCGGGTGTGATAGGCTCTACGTTCAAATACAACGTGTGCAAAACAGTTGCACACGCAGAATACTCAGGTTATACTTGACGAGCTATGCATATAAGATATGACCTCGGAACACGGAGACCGAAAGGTCGAGCGTGAATCATATAGTAGATATGATCAACATATTGATGTTCACCATTGAAACTACTCCATCACACGTGATGATCGGTCATGGTGTAGTTGATATGGATCACGCAATCACTTAGAGAATTGGAGGGATATTTTTCTAAGTGGGAGTTCTTAAGTAATATGATTAATTGAACTTAAATTTATCATGAACTTAGTACCGATAGTATCTTGCTTGTCTATGATGTGTAGATAGATGGCTCGTGCTGTTGTTCCGTTGAATTTTAATGCATTCCTTGAGAAAGCAAAACTGAAAGATGATGGTAGCAATTACACGGACTGGGTCCATAATTTGAGGATTATCCTCATTGCTGCACAGAAGAATTACGTCCTGGAAGCACCGCTGGGTGCCAGGCCTGCTGCAGGAGCTGCGCCAGAAGTTGTGAACGTCTGGCAAAGCAAAGTCGATGACTACTCTATAGTTCAGTGTGCCATGCTTTACGGCTTAGAACCGGACTTCAACGTCGTTTTGAACACCATGGAGCATATGAGATGTTCCAGGAGTTGAAGTTAATATTCCAAGCGAATGCCCGGATTGAGAGATATGAAGTCTCCAATAAGTTCTATAGCTGTAAGATGGAGGAGAATGGTTACTGTCGGTGAGCATATACTCGTAATGTCCGGATATAACAATCACTTGATTCAACTGGGAGTTAATCTTCCGGATGATTGCGTCATTGACAGAATTCTCCAATCACTGCCACCAAGCTACAAGAGCTTCGTGATGAACTATAATATGCAAGGGATGACCAAAACTATGCCCGAGCTCTTCGCGATGCTGAAAGCATGGAGGTAGAAATCAAAAAGAGCATCAAGTGTTGATGGTTAACAAAACCACTAGTTTCAAGAAAAGGGCAAAGGAAAGAAAAGGAAACTTCAAAAAGAGCGGCAAGCAAGTTGCTGATCAAGAGAAGAAACCCAAGTCTGGTCCTAAGCTCTGAAACTGAGTGCTTCTATTGCAAGCAGGCTGGTCACTGGAAGCGGAACTGCCCCAAGTATTTGGCGGATAAGAAGGATGGCAAGGTTAACAAAGGTATATGTGATATACATGTTATTGATGTGTACCTTACTAATACTCGCAGTAGCACCTGGGTATTTGATACTGGTTCTGTTGCTAATATTTGCAACTCGAAACAGGGCTACGGATTAAGCGAAGATTGGCTAAGGACGAGGTGACGATGCGCGTGGGAAATGGTTCCAAAGTCGATGTGATCGCAGTCGGCACGCTACCTCTACATCTACCTTCGGGATTAGTATTAGACCTAAATAATTGTTATTTAGTACCATCGTTGAGCATGAACATTATATCTGGATCTTGTTTGATGCGAGACGGTTATTCATTTAAATCAGAGAATAATGGTTGTTCTATTTATATGAATAATATCTTTTATGGTCATGCACCATTGAAGAATGGTTTGTTTTACTTAATCTTGATAGTAGTGATACACATATTCATAATGTTGAAACCAAAAGATGCAGAGTTGATAATGATGGTGCAACTTATTTGTGGCAATCGCCGTTTAGGTCATATCGGTGTAAAGCGCATGAAGAAACTCCATGCTGATGGACTTTTGGAGTCACTTGATTATTAATAACATGGCACTTGCGAACCGTGCCTTATGGGCAACATGACTAAAACACCGTTCACCGGAACTATGGAGAGAGCAACAGATTTATTGGAAATCATACATACTGATGTATGTGGTCCAATGAATGTTGAGGCTCGTGGCGGATATCGTTATTTTCTCACCTTCACAGATGATTTGAGCAGATATGGGTATATCTACTTAATGAAACACAAGTCTGAAACATTTGAAAAGTTCAAAGAATTTCAGAGTGAAGTGGAAAATCATCGTAACAAGAAAATAAAGTTTCTACGATCTGATCGTGGAGGAGAATATTTGAGTTACGAGTTTGGCCTACATTTGAAACAATGTGGAATAGTTTCGCAACTTACGCCACCTGGAACACCACAACGTAATGGTGTGTCCGAATGTCGTAATCGTACTTTATTAGATATGGTGCGATCTATGATGTCTCTTACTGATTTACCGCTATCGTTTTGGGGTTATGCTTTAGAGACGGCTACATTCACTTTAAATAGGGCACCATCTAAATCCGTTAAGACGACGCCTTATGAACTGTGGTTTGGCAAGAAACCAAAGTTGTCGTTTTTGAAAGTTTGGGGCTGCGATGCTTATGTGAAAAAGCTTCAACCTGATAAGCTCGAACCCAAATCGGAGAAATGTGTCTTCATAGGATACCCAAAGGAGACAGTTGGGTACACCTTCTATCACAGATCCGAAGGCAAGATTTTTGTTGCTAAATTCGGAAACTTTTTGGAGAAAGAGTTTCTCACGAAAGAAGTGAGTGGGAGGAAAGTAGAACTTGATGAGATAACTGTATCTACTCCCTTATTGAGAAGTAGTACATCACAGAAAACAGTTTCTGTGACACCTACACCAAATAGGGAGGAAGCTAATGATGATGATCATGAAACTTCAGATCAAGTTTCTACAGAACTTCGTAGATCAACCAGAGCAAGATCCGCACCAGAGTGGTACGGTAATCCTATTTTGGAAGTCATGTTACTGAAACATGATGAACCTACGAACTATGAAGAAGCGATGGTGAGCCCAGATTCCACAAAATGGCTTGAGGCCATGAAATCTGAGATGGGATCCATGTATGAGAACAAAGTGTGGACTTTGGTTGACTTGCCCGATGATCGGCAAGCAATTGAGAATAAATGGATCTTCAAGAAGAAGACCGACGCTGATGGTAATGTTATCGTTCTATAAAGCTTGACTTGTTGCAAAAGGTTTTCGACAAGTTCAAGGGATTGACTACGATGAGACCTTCTCACCAGAAGCGATGCTTAAGTCCGTCCGAATCATGTTAGCAATTGCCGCATTTTATGATTATGAAACTTGGCAAATGGATGTTAAAACTGCATTCCTGAATGGATTTACGGAAGAAGAGTTGTATATGATGCAACCAGAAGGTTTTGTCGATCCAAAGGGAGCTAACAAAGTGTGCAAGCTCCAGCGATCCATTTATGGACTGGTGCAAGCCTCTCGGAGTTGGAATAAACGCTTTGATAGTGTGATCAAAGCATTTGGTTTTATACAGACTTTTGGAGAAGCCTGTATTTACAAGAAAGTGAGTGGGAGCTCAGTAGCATTTCTGATATTATATGTGGATGACATATTATTGATCGGAAATGATATAGAATTCTGGATAGCGAAAGGGATACTTGAATAAGAGTTTTTCGATGAAAGACCTCGGTGAAGCTGCTTACATATTGGGCATTAAGATCTATAGAGATAGATCAAAACGCTTAATAGGACTTTCACAGAGCACATACCTTGATAAAGTTTTGAAAAAGTTCAAAATGGATCAGGCAAAGAAAGGGTTCTTGCCGGTATTACAAGGTGTGAAGTTGAGTAAGACTCAATGCCCGACCACCGCAGAAGATAGAGAGAAAATGAAAGATGTTCCCTATGCTTCAGCCATAGGCTCTATCATGTATGCAATGCTGTGTACCAGACCTGATGTGTGCCTTGTCAGTAAGTTTGGTGCAGGTACCAAAGTAATCCAGGAGTGGATCACTGGACAGCGGTCAAGAACATCCTTAAGTACTTGAGAAGAACTAAGGATATGTTTCTCATTTATGGCGGTGACAAAGAGCTCGTCGTAAACGGTTACGTCGACGCAAGCTTTGACACTGATCCGGACGATTCTAAATCGCAAACCGGATAATGATTTACATTAAACGGTGGAGCTGTCGGTTGGTGCAGTTCCAAACAAAGCGTCGCTATGGGAACTACATGTGAAGCTGAGTACATAGCTGCTTCGGAAGCAGCTAATGAAGGAGTCTGGATGAAGGAGTTCATATCCGATCTAGGTGTTGTACCTAGTGTATCGGGTCCAATGAAAATCTTTTGTGACAATACTGGTGCAATTGCCTTGGCAAAGGAATCCAGATTTCACAAGAGAACCAAGCACATCAAAAGACGCCTAACTCCATCCGGGATTTGGTCCAGGTGGGAGACATAGAGATATGCAAGATACATACGGATCTGAATGTTGCGCACTTCGTTGACTAAGCCTCTTCCACGAGCAAAACATGATCAGCACCAAGACTCCATGGGTGTTAGAATCATTACTGTGTAATCTAGATTATTGACTCTAGTGCAAGTGGGAGACTGAAGGAAATATGCCCTAGAGGCAATAATAAATGTTATTATTTATTTCCTTATATCATGATAAATGTTTATTATTCATGCTAGAATTGTATTAACCGGAAACATAATACATGTGTGAATACATAAACCTACAGAGTGTCACTAGTATGCCTCTACTTGACTAGCTCGTTAATCAAAGATGGTTATGTTTCCTAACCATGAACAAGGAGTTGTTATTTGATTAACGGGATCACATCATTGGTTGAATGATCTGATTGACATGACCCATTCCATTAGCATAGCACCTGATCGTATAGTTTGTTGCTAGTGCTTTTCTTCATGACTTATACATGTTCCTATGACTATGAGATTATGCAACTCCCGTTTGCCCGAGGAACACTTTGGGTGCTACCAAACGTCACAACGTAATCGGGTGATTATAAAGGTACATTACAGGTGTCTCCGAAGGTACATGTTGGGTTGGCATATTTCGAGATTAGGATTTGTCACTCCGATTGCTCGGAGAGGTATCTCGGCCCTCTCGGTAATGCACATCACATAAGCCTTGCAAGCATTGCAACTAAATGTGTTAGTTGTGAGATGATGTATTACAGAACGAGAAAAGAGACTTGCCAGTAACGAGATTGAACTAGGTATTGGATACCGACGATCGAATCTCGGGCAAGTAACATACCGATGACAAAGGGAACAACGATGTTGTTATGCGGTCTCGACCGATAAAGATCTTCGTAGAATATGTAGGAGCCAATATGGGCATCCAGGTCCCGCTATTGGTTATTGACCAGAGAGGTGTCTCGGTCATGTCTACATAGTTCTCGAACCCGTAGGGTCCGCACGCTTAAAGTTTCGGCGATGCTTATTATGAGTTTATATGATATTGATGTACCGAAGGTTGTTCGAGTCCCGGATGAGATCACGGACATGACGAGGAGTCTCGAAATGGTCGAGACATAAAGATTGATATATTGGAAGCCTATGTTTGGACTCCGGAATCACTCCGGGTGAAATTGGGAATTTTACCGGAGTACCGGGGTTACCGAACCTCCCGGGGGTCAATGGGCCTTGATGGGCCTTAGTGGGAAAGAGAAGGGGCCATATGCTGGCCGCAGCCTTCCCCTTCCCTAGTCCTATTAGGATTAGGAGAAGGGGGTGGCGCCCCCTCTCTCCCTCTCCCCTTGGTCAAACCCTAGTTGGACTAGGATTTGGGGGGGGAATCCTACTCCTAGTAGGAGTAGGACACCCCTGGCGCGCCTCCCTCCTGGCCGGCCAGCCCCTCCCCTTCCCTCCTTTATATACAGGGGCAGGGGGCACCCCATGACACACAAGTTGATCATTGAGATCGTTCCTTAGCCGTGTGCGGTGCCCCCTTCCACCAAACTACACCTCGAATATACCGCTATGGAGCTTAGGCGAAGCCTCGCCGGTGGAACATCAACATCGCTACCACGCCGTCAGGTCGACGAAACTCTCCCTCAACACTCGGCTGGATCGGAGTTCGAGGGACGCCATCGAGCTGAACGTGTGCAGAACTCGGAGGTGCCGTGACGCTCGGTACTTGGATCGGTTGGATCGGGAAGAAGTACGACTACTTCCTCTACGTTGCGTCAACGCTTCCGTTGCTGGTCTACGAGGGTACGTAGACAACACTCTCATCTCGTTGCTATGCATCACCATGGTCTTGCGTGATCGTAGGAAAATTTTTGAAATTACTACGTTCCCCAACAACCGCTGCTGAAGCCACCGAACACCACTGTTCGGACAGTCTCGGATCTTATAGATCCCGAGAACTGGTCATGGAGGCATGAGTTGATTTGATCCACCTTCATTGCCCCTGATGCTGACGCCATTCTAAACATCCCAATCAGGGGGGCGGAGGTGAGGATTTCTATGCTTGGGCCTTTGAAAGATCAGGCAACTACACTGTCAAGTCGACGTATCGTGCTCTAGTGACTCAGAACGAGCGCAATGCTCTAGAGGAAGGGGCGGCTACCGGTGCTTCAAGAGATGACAAACAGATGTGGTCTGCTATGTGGAAACTCAAAGTGATCCCAAAGGTATGAGTGTTCTGGTGGAGGGTTATACGAGGGATTCTACCGGATGAACGCACTCTCAAATACCGTCATATTGCAGTTTTAGACACCTGCAAGGTATGTCTGGCTAAGGAGGAGGATCTTATGCATGCCCTATTTCAATGCTCGCATGCACGTCGCTTCTGGGATGAAGCGTGTGCGTGGTTCGGCTTCGGCTTCCACGCCTACACCCACGTTCTTGGGCCAGAGACATCCTATGTGGAGACCGAGTCAAGGATGAAGATCGAGCAAAGGTTATCACCATTATGTGGACGATTTGGCATTCTCGAAATCGGATCAAACTTGGTGAAGAGGGAAGGGACCCAACAGCCGCCATCAGGGCGACGAGGGAGGCTCTTGCACTGCTGGAACTGCCTCGGACCGCTCCCATTCTGTTACCAGGACATGGCTGGCGTATGGTGAAGATCACAACAGATGGTGAAGATCTTTTTCGCCATCCCTCCCTCCCAGGTATGGTGAAGATCACGACAGATGGTGCACTTGATATCGCGGAAGGTAGAGAAGGGGCGGGTGGCATAGCCCGGTCCACGTCCGCGCTGTTGGGAGCATGGTGCAAGCCATTCGGTGACATCTCAGATCCATTATTAATGGAAGCAATATCGATGCGGGAAGGAGTTCTATTTGCAAATCTTCGAGGCCTTTCGCATGTGATAATGGAGAACGATTACCTGGAGTTGGTGCAACTCTGGAACACTCTCCACAATTCGCGTTCGATTGTGGCTCCTATCTTAGATGAAATAGGAGAGCTAGTACTTGATTTTTTCAGTTTTTGAGATTCAGCATGTAATCAGGTCAGCAAACTTGCCGGCGCATCTCTGTGCAAAACGTGCATGCACTTTGAATGTGACCGACTGTTGGCTTAACGAGACTCCTAGTTTCTTGGTAAGCAGCCTTCTCGCTGACTGCCGGGACAACTCCTTTGTTGAATAAAACGCTCTCTGATTTGCCCGCAAAAAAAATATAGATATATATGAGTATATGATATTCTTAGAATACAAGATGTGCTAGAATAAATACTACGTTATTGTAGGTTTTCTAAATAATCATGATATCAAAACATGGTCATGTGGATGTGCGGGTTCGCCATGCGAGAGAGAGCGAGGCGCCACTGGCGCAGCTTTCGACCGGCCAGTCGGTATTAAACGTTCCTTAGCAAATCCTAAGAAACAATTAGAGACGTGTGTTGTTCAGGATTTTTTAGTATGTACAGTTCAGACTGGCAAACATGGCTGACAATATAAGACATAAACAACGTCCTTTTCCGTTGAATGGAAAAAAACGGAATGAGGGAAGGGGGAAGGGGTCGGCAACGATCGAGGTCGGCTGAGATGAGCGGAGGTCGGAAGGGTTTCGGGGTCAGCCTAATAGCAGTGCCAAGAGGAGGAGGAACAGATAGGTATTGGGTGCAGGTGATCAGGAGATCTGGGTGTTGGATGAGTGGACTATAGGGATTGTCTGCACTTGTAATTTCCCGGACAATATAAAGCTGTAAAAAAAGTATCCGACACAGGTCGTACACCAGAGGTACTCATCAAAGCCTTATACTAACCATTACCACAAACCAGTGCTAGGCTTTGTTCAGGATTTTTTAGTATCTACAGCCCATCTTCCTGTTTTTTTATTAAGTCTATACTCTGAACCTTCCTCGGCCAAACCAAACTAACTGATCAAATCAGCCTCTAACCCTCTTTCCTCTCTGTTCGTGTTCGCCCAGGAAGAAGCGGAGGGGACGGAGCGCAGCTGGTGACATCTTCTTCGGCGGGCCAATGACGTGGTCCTCTACCATGTTGTTTTAGCTCTTCGATTCTTCAGTGCGCACAACGAAACTTTGTTATTTGTTGACATCATGGGACATGTTGGCATCTCGATTTTCGTGGCACAGACATCAACGGAGAAAGTCTTGATGGCTAAGGTCGGAGTATCAGTAAGGCGGAGCGGGCCTTGTAGGCGATGGAATCAGCCAGATGTTTGATAACTTTCAGCAGCAGCAATGTAAGGGAGGGGCGGGGGGCACCACATGAGGATTTCATTTTTGGTGGTGCTCCTCGGGTGCCGAGTCATGACTTTCAGGGTGAAAACCTAAGGTCTGGCCTCTATTGGTTGTGCCTGGCAGTTGCCTTGTTGAAGGTATTGTTTTGAGAGCTCGGTCTTTCTCCAGGGTGAAAATCTACGATTTTGGGTCGGACGACGATGGGTTGTGCGTTGTTTCCTTCTTGAAGGCGTCGCTTTTGGAGGCCTTTTATGTTTTCCGGGTGTTGTCTTTGGTGTGGTTGTGTGCTGATACTGAGAGTATTTCATCACTTTCGCAACGCCATTTTTTTTTCTTTCCGGGTTATGTGCATCCTAGATGTCTTTGTGACATCTTGAGGTGCAGAGGCTGGGTGTAATTGGTATCTTCACGATATTAATATATTTCTTTTTTCTAAAAAAAATGTGCACGCAAGGGTCATAAAGGTAGGCTACGGTTCACGTGGGATGAGACAAATGGAGAGTGAGCTGGCACGGAAAAGAAAAAAGCATCACCTAGACGCTAGAATTGTGTGACTGTCATCATTGGCATTGCCCCCATGCTCGTTTCACGCCCAGCCATCCTGTAGTAGCCCTGTCGCCTGTGTGGTGACCAACGGTGCAGCCGATTTGGCTGCGGCGTGTGGTGTTACTGTGCTGGCGCTGACTGCGGCATTTGGACTGGCAGACGGCTTGGTGCAATGCTAGGGACCAAAGACACGACTGTAGTGAAAGCAGCAAAGTCGTCTTGGGTGGGTGGAGAGTAAGATCGCCGTGGTTGTAAGATCTAAACGGAGGCAACGACCTGGGAGGGAGGGATGGCGAAAAAGATCTGGGCGGCCCCTCCATTATTAGTATTGGAAAGACGGCAGGCGAGATGGAATAGAAGGGCGAGATTGAGGAGAATTAGTTTGCGGGCTAAGAGTACGCAAGTGTCTGACCGGTAGGTCCATGCCAATATGTGTGGCCCATTGACTGTGACAGGAGAGGAACAACTCATGTAACAATGGCTGATTTGCCTCAAAAAAAAAGTAACAGATGCTGATACGTGCAGGATCCACCTACCAGGCACAGTCGATCGGCTGACAGCCTGAGCGTTGGCCTAGCTAGCGACACATAAATTTGAAGTAGATGCGAGGAGGGAGAAGGGAAATGAGAAGTTGCCGTGCAAAAACAGAATAAATTTTGTCAGGTGATGGTCAACGGTGGCCTAACCGTCAAATGTGCAAGTACTCAAATGATATGCTATTTTATGTTTGATTTGGTGATATCACGTTTAACAGCGCACAATTTAGGAAATCTCCCAAATTTATATTGGCATAGATATGGACAAATGTTATACACTACATTAAATGGATACCACCTTAAATATATAACAATATTTTGCAAATTAAGCTGAGTGATATGGCGAGATCTTTTAGAAATTTATTGAATGAGATGGTAGTAAATGCTCTCTAGCCGTGAGTCTTATATAAATGTACAACCATGTATGCTGCTGGACGCCCAAACAGCTTTAGGCATCTCAGTTTTGTTAAAGCACATCTAGAAAGAAATTTCTGTCTGCTCTAATGGAGGGAAAAGCTATTCTTCTTTGCCTTATGGTTATTGTGCAGCTAGGAAACTCCGTTCATACTGGTACAGAATCAATCTCCCCATCCATATATACGTTTCTGTTCTCCTGGTAACCGGAGTACATGATTTATTTTTTGTAAATCTCAGTTTGGACTTATTTTAATGATGTTTGTTCTTGTCTACAGAGCAATGCCAGAAGCGAATTGGTTTTTTAAGCCCTTCGTGCACCGAACCAAATTGCAAGAGGGCCTGCCAGAATATTTGGGGACGGGACGTCATGATATCGGAGTGTTGGGTGGAAAACCCATCGACGGCGTATTGTTACTGTGTCGTATGTTTCTAAAGTTGCACTAAACCTGATGTCAAAGGACGGACAATGGTGTGATCTGTAATAAAGTCTTCTTGTGACATGCTTGTGAGAATGCGTATTGATCATCAATTATTTTGGATGTTCTATTTTTGCACAATCATAGCTTTGGCGATTTTGTCTTTGCATGGTATCCCAGTTAACCTAATGCTGAAACATGATCTTCTGCCCTTGCCGATGGTAAATCTGAGATTGACTCTCGCTCCACTAGATGCTAGAGATGGATGATGCAGGTGTTTGATGTTGACTCAAGGATGTCCTGGTGTCCCACGGGAGCCAGTTGGAAGTGAAACTCGGGGATCAAGATTCAAGATAGAGAGCCGCGTCTATGTGCTCATTAATAGGTTGCTAGCTATTTTTTTTACGGAAAAACTTCTGATCTATTCATAGCACGGCAGTACAAAGAATATACAAATAACAAAAATTACATCCATATCTGTAGACCACCTAGCGACGACTACAAGCACTGGAGCAAGCCGAACACGCTCCGCTATCATCACCCCTACCGCATTGGAGCCAGGACAATCTTGTTGTAGTAGACAGTTGGAAAGCCCTCCAGAGCAATAACCATCGCCGATGAAATGAAGTACAGATCGAAAGAATCCAACATGTAGACACACAAACGAAGACGAACAAAGACGGGATCCAAGCGGATCAACCAACGTCCAGGCTTGCTGTACGTACTACTCAGTGACGATGGGAGCTTCTGCAACTGCCAAAATACCCTGAGCTTCTCAAGTCCATTTTTTTTGCGGGGAAAACCAGAGAGCTTTATTCATATGAAGGCATTGTTGGAACAATCAGCCAAAAGGCTGGTCACCAAAAAACTCGGAGTCTCCTCAAGCCAGCTATCGGTCACATTCAGAGTGCAAGCGCGCTTTGCACAAAGATGCGCCGGGACATCAGCTGACCTGTTTACATGCTGAATATCAAAAAGAGTAAAATTATTACATAGCTCTCCTATCTCTAACAATAAAGGAGCCACAATTGACCGAGAATTGTGGCGAGTGTTCCAGAGCGTCACCATCTCCAAGCAATCAGTCTCCATTACCACATGCGAGAATCCTCGAAGTGATGCGAAGCGAACTCCATCTCGTAGTGATAAACCCTCCATAATCAAGGGATCAGAGATACCCAAATATGGTTTGCACCATGCTCCCAGGAGCGCAGAAGAGGATCTGGCCACCCCTCCTACACCGCCCCTGCCATCTGCTAGGTTTAAGGCACCGGCCGTAGTGATCTTGACAAGTCCCTCATCAGGCGGTCTCCAACCGAAGCCAGGAAAAATCATTGCATCTCGGCGTGGAAGATGAAGGAGGGCAATCGCCTCCTTGGTGGCCCTGAGCGTTGCCGTTGGATTCTTTCCCTCTTTGCCGTGCTTGATTCTGTTTCGGGAGTGCCATATAGACCACATAATTGTTGTGATCTTTGCGCGATCATCATTAGTGAACCGGGGATCACATGTGATATCCCGCACCCATGAGTCTGGATGAAGACGAGGCAGTCTGAGGCCGAACCAAGCATACGCTTCTTCCGAGAAGCGTTTTGCATGTGAACAATGTATGAGTGCATGCTCCAGATTCTCGTCCATAGCCAAACAAACATTGCATCGACGGATCTCTGCAATATGTCGATAGTTAAGAGTGGGCTCGTCTGGGAGAATTCCACGAAGAACCCTCCACCAGAACACTCTAACCTTTGGAATGACATTCAATTTCCATAGAGATTTCCACAACTGTGTATCTTCCTCTGAGGTTCCGGTAGCCGTCCCTTCCTCTAGAGCAACACGCTCTTTCTGAGTCACGAGAGCATGGTACGCCGACTTCACAGTGTAGTTCCCCGATCTTTCGAAGGCCCATGCAAGAAAATCATCTCCTCCTCCTTGCCGAATAGGGATATTCAAAATTGCTTCAGCATCAGGAGCAATATAAGTATGTCGAACAAGTTCTTGTCTCCACGACCAATTAGATGGATCAATAAGCTCGGACACACGCTCGACGGTCGTATGTGGTGGCCGAAAGATAGGAGACATGGATATTGTACCTGGAATCCACTTGTCGTTCCAAACCGAGATGGAGGAGCCATCGCCCACGCGGGAAATCAATCCGGACCGTAGGGCCTCCCTCCCAGCGATGATCGCCCTCCAAGTGGCCGACGCCGACTTGGGTACAGTAGCCCCCATGAAGTCAGTGTCGGGAAAATAGCGGCCTTTCAAGACTCTTGCACAAAGGGAATTGGGGTTGGTGATGAACCGCCACCCGTGTTTGCCCAACATAGCAAGATTGAAGATATGAGGGTCTCGGAAACCCATACCACCCTTGCACTTGGGTGTAGCTAGCTCCTTCCAGGACACCCAGTGCAGTGATTTCTTGTCAAGAGAGCTACTCCAAAAATATTTAGCCATTGGTGAAGTAAGACTCTTACAAACTTTTTTGGTCAAAAGAAAAGTGCTCATTGGATATGTAGGAATAGATTGGACGACCGATTTGAGAAGTGTCTCTCAGCCTGCACATGCCAATAATTTCTCCGGCCAACCTTGCATTTTGCCACGAGCTCTTTCACTGATGTGATCAAATGTGCCAGATGTGATCCGACCCACAGCGGTAGGTAGCCCCAGGTATTTCTGGCTGAATGCTTGCACATGGATATTTAGTGTTGCTTGCATAACCTACCTCAACGAATCAGGAGTGTTAGAACTGAAGTAAACCGAACTTTTGTCACGATTAACACTTTGGCCCGAGGCCTCTCCATAGATTCTGAGAATTTCATTAAGTCTGAGAGCACTTGGATTACATGCATTGATGAAGATCAGACTATCATCTGCAAATAACAAATGTGTGACCCATGGTGATCTATAGCTCACTCTCAGACCCCTGTCTATAGTTATTCCATTGTAATATTTTAACAATGAGGAAAAACCTTCTGCACAAAGCAGAAAAAGATAAGGTGAAACTGGGTCTCCTTGACGGAATCCTCTAGTTGGTGTGAAGTATGGTAGGAGCTCTCCGTTGACACGCACCGAAAACCAAACCGAAGAGACACATTTCATTATCAATCTAACAAAGCTCATACAAAAGCCCAGCCGAACTAGTTTAGCTTCCAGATAATGCCACTCAACACGATCACACCGGTGTCACTGGCACCGGGTAAAATACGTATTTATACCTTATACAAAGTCAAGATTTTTGGGCTGGACACCGGTAACTTTTGGACCTGGACACCGGCCAGCCCAGCGACTGACAAACACAAGCGAGGTAGTCCAGCCCATCTACGTAATGCCCACTCCTGAAACGATCGATTAATCCTTGGTCTCTACGTGCGCGTGATGAAAAAAAGAAGCTACCGATCTCATTAATCGATCCCCCAATACGGCTGTACCTTATATGTACGTACGCCTGTTCGGTCGCTCATCCGCCTCAACCCTCACAGCGTCGCCCGTCCTCGGCCCTTCTCCGTCGCGCTGCCAGCCGCCGGTCCGCCTAGTCACCGTTGTTCAAGCATGTCCGCCCAGCCACCGTTGTTCAAGCATCGCTACCCGGCCACCTGTACCTCGCCCAGTCATGGATTGTTGAAAATTTGAGGTAGTCTCAACTCTCAACTCAGCACTTGGTAATTGCTGATCTCTCTCAAATCTGAAATCTCAGCTGTGTGTAGGAATTACAATTTTTTTAAGTTCTCTTTTTTCTAATTGTATGGCTAGGGTCTTAAAATTTAAAGCAATTACAATTGGAAACAATTCGCTGTGATTCATATCTAACCAGGGGATGATTATTTCTACAACAGCGGCGAGACACAATATCGAGTAAGTTTAAATCCCTAATCGTATCATTCAATCAATACATTTTGTTTATTGTTTATACTCTTGCATATGCAAACAAAAATAATGTAACTCGTACATTTTTGCTAAAACAGTAATAATTAATCACAGGAGAATTTATAGAAAGGTTTCTTAAATAATATTGTAACTCGTTCATTGTTTGGCGTTCTTAGGCTTGTTCAAATTTGCATAATCAACTAGTATTTCAAATGGAAGTGAACAATTTATTTTGGTAAGAAATCTCGTTGCCATATAATTAGTGTTCTTGGGTGTGTTATTTTATATTATTGCTTGGTGTCCATCCTTATACATATGATGTGCACGTGGAGACCGAGACATTTTTGTTCTGGATCCGCCCCTGCTGCTGAAATACCCTGAATAAGGAAAATAGGTGATGATGGTGAGCCCTATGCAGTTAGTTGACACTCTGAAGCCTAAGTCTGAACACGACTAGAGCTGCCAGCAGTAATAATCTTTCTAGTTTTGCAAGTGAAAACAACCCCGTTGTGTTGTTTGCAGAGCGCGACGAAGGCATTTACAGCTCCAGGGTCAACAGGAGGCGAGACGTTGCAAATGTGAAGCTCTCGGACGCTACACAGCCATGCTCAGCCAGGCCAACAGAGCGCCACAAGGCAACGGCCAGGGGGCAGCGCAGAAAATCCCTGGTGTGCTCCGAGGATGCATCCGAGCTTCTATGGTCGTCTTCCTTAGAAGGAGATCACTGGTGTGGACTCAGCGTGGACGAAACGGTCTGGTCCTTCGACCGGGCTCGTGGCCCGTGGCCCGTGGCCTGCCCGGTCCCACGCATGCTTAAAAAAATCACCGGTCAAGTGCATAAAAAATGGATTGAAAAAACATCGGCCCGGTCCAGTGAAAGCCCGGTCCGACCAAGCGGACCAAAAAACAACCTTTTTTGCATTTTATGAATCTGTGGACGAAGCCCAGCCCATCAGCAGACCAAAATATTTAGGGACTAAGATAAATGTGGTGAGCTGGTGACCCGAAAAAAAAGGAGAGGGATAAACGTGGTGGCTTGTATGCCTTGTGATTCAACAACATTACAGAACTACTAAGATTTGACTTTAGCATCCTTCAAAAAAGGGAAGAAAGATTTGCCGTGTACATCGTGCACATCGCCATCGGGCATATACAACTGTTGACTCTTGATGGTGATGGTTAATTTCATTAATTAATCGGCTACATATAGCAGCAGTATGTGCTTGTAATCCCGAACAAACCGGTTAGTTGTGGCAATGAAGCCCAGTATGGCGCAGCAGCTGATGCAGGATCAAACAATGGCCTCCCTCCTCGCGGTCACGCTCACCGTCGTGATGCTGCTGATCGCCGCCGTCAGCAGACGCGGCCGGCAAAATCCGCCGTTGCCGCCTAGCCCGAGGAGCCTGCCGGTGATCGGGCACCTCCACCTGGTTCGTCCACCGATGCACCGCACCTTCCACGAACTGGCGGCCCAGCTCGGCCCGCTGGTCCACATCCGGCTCGGCTCCACCCATTGCGTGGTGGCCAGCTCCCCTAGCGTTGCCGCCGAGCTCATCCGGACGCACGAGGGAAAGATTTCGGAGCGGCCGCTCACTGCTGTGGTGCGTCAAGCTCCGACGGCTTCGCCTTCGCTCCCTACGGCCCACACTGGCGGTTCATGAAGCGGTTGTGCATGGCCGAGCTCCTTGGGCCCCACACAATCAACCAGCTCCGCCCCGTCCGTCGTGCTGGACTCATGTCGCTGCTGCTGAGTGTACTCCATCAGGCGACATCGTCGTCGCTCGAGGTTATGGATCTCACCGCCGCATTGATCCGGCTGTCCAACACGTCCATTATGAGGATGATGGCGAGCAACGTGCCCGAGAGTGTCTTGCAGGAGGCACAAGCGCTAGTGAAGGCTGTGGCAGAGCTCGTCGGCACATTCAACATCGAGGACTACGTGGCACTATGCCGCGGCTGGGACCTCCAGAGCCTTGGCCGCCGGTCCGCAGACGTCCACTGCCGCTTTGACGCACTACTCGAGGACATGATGAGGCACAAGGAGGCGGCACGTGAAGCCAGGAGGATGCATGGTGAAGGAGAAGCAGAGCCGGTGGAGAGCAGCAACGACTTGCTAGACATCCTGCTGGAAAAGATGGAGATGACATGGTGGGGGAGGTGAAGCTCACTAGGAGAAGATCAAAGCCTTTGTCATGGTAAGATCAAATCTTTCCCAACTAATTTCCTTGGTCTTTTGTCGTTAATTCTGGTCGATCATACATGCGATGTAGGACGTGGTCACTGCTGGCTCCGACACGTCGGCGGCGATGATCGAGTGGATGCTCGCGGAGATGATGAACCACCCGGAGTGCCTCCACAAACTCCGCGAGGAGATCGACGCGGTGGTTGGCCATGAAAGGATAGCCGACGAGGGCGATGTGGCAAACCTGCCCTACTTGCAGGCGGCGTACAAGGAGACACTGCGCCTACGCCCTGCGGCACCAATCACACACCGGCAGTCGACGGACAAGATGGAGGTTGCCGCAGGCGGTGGGTTTACCGTCCCAGCCAGCACGGCGGTGTTCATCAACCTGTGGTCCATTGGGCGTGACCCGGCCTACTGGGACGCCCCTCTGGAATTCTGGCCGAGCGGTTCATGGTCGGCGGATGCAACGAGGTGTTGGATCCGCGCGGGCAGCACTTCCAGTACCTGCCGTTCGGTAGCGGCCGCCGAGGGTGCCCCGGCATGGGGCTTGCGCTTCAGTCCGTGCCAGCAGTTGTGGCCGCGCTCGTGCAGTGCTTCGACTGGGCCATGATCACTCCTTGGGACGGTCATGCAAAGCCGGCCATGGTGATAGACATGGAGGAAGCCGACGGGCTGGTGTGCGCACGCAAGCACCCTCTGATGCTGCGCCCTTCGCTTCGCCTCAGCCCCTTCCCAGCGGTCTTCTAACTTCAAAGTACACACTATGAGTCTGCATAAATAACTGGTTTGGTGAATCTCGGTCGACTGCATGGTCGTTTTTCTTTTGAGTAGGTCCCTCGAACTACTATAAAGGAACAAATGTAGTACAAAGCACCTCCGAAGTATATAACAAGGTCCTTGGACCAAAACATTTTAGCGTGACGTTTTTCTCCTCCTTGGGGTCGACTTGTGGTTGCAGGCATGATCTGAGCCTCTGTGCTTACCTGTATGCTCTTTCTTTTTCTTCATCCAGTGTTCTTTTCCCTTTTTGTCGGTGGTTTGTTTTCGGACTATGTAACTCCCGAATGTGCCCTATTTCTGCTCCTCGCCCCGAATGCTTTTTTACAATTAGATGATTTGCACAAAGCAGATAAAAAGGCCACTCAGACTCAGAATTGTTCGTTAGAAGCTCCTTTCGTCGTTTCGTCCCGAACAAATCCTCCCTCCCCAACACTCTCTCTCCCACCCCGCCACCCACACACACCACTCACAGCAGAGGGCGCATCTCACCGCCATGCCGTTCGGTCGCACCTTCCCGCGCCCATCCGTCTAAAAGCACGAACGCGGGGGGCGGGGGGGAGGGGGGGGGGGGCTGCCGCCGCCCTGTTCGGTCGCGCGCGCCTCCTTGGCTCCGCGCCGTCGCCGGCCGAGGAAGCCCCTCCCCAGTGCCCCTCCATCTCCTCCCTTACCAGTGGTCAGAGGCACTGTGCTGCATATGAGCAACCCCCGACACGGCCGTTAACTGGTCCACGTCGTTGTCAATTCATTCCACCTGAGCCACGAGGAGGTGCTCGCTCGTTGCGGCAGATGGAGGTAGGGACCGGCCGATGGCGAGAGGAGGTCGAGTCGCAGCAGCCGGGCTGCATGCTCTCGAAGGCGTGGGCTCACCGGAGGCCCACGGGCACTATCCCAATGGTCGCGACGCTCATGGGTTAACGCCGCCCCACCGCGCGTCGATGTGGGCCAAAGTCACCACCACGGCCCTCCCTTGGCTCTAGAATGTTTGGCCACGTGTGCACCTAGTCAGCAGTGCCCACAGCCGAGGTGGCGCTCACTACGATGCACGTGGCCAAACTGGCACTCACAACGATGGTTGTGGCCACACTCTTGATGGCAGCGGTGCGGCGAAGGAGGAGAGGAGGCAGGTCGCACGTGATTTTTGTGGTTAGCAAGCCCGCGCGCATGCAAGCGCTCACGTCTAGTATTTTGCAGGGTAAACAAAATGCCTGCCCTTTGCCATGTTTTCGAACTCGGCATAGGAAGCCCAACCATTGAGTAGTTGTCGCCACATCTACCGTGGGCCCCACTATCAATTTTTTTTGCCGATTACTGTTGCATGCGACCACTGGAATTTCATAATTAAAAAAAGAAAAGCAAATAAAATGATTGCCAAGTTTTCTTTAGTAGAAGCCCGGCAACGTCCATGGGGCCCACCTGCTCGGCCAAGTTTTTGTTTGCAGGAACTTGGCGAATATGAGGCACTGCCGAGTGTCTTTTTTTCGTTTAGTACTTTTTGGCTAGTACTAGGCAAAATGCGAAGTTCGCTGAGTTTCTTTCAGTATCGAGTACAAATTTGAATCAAACCCGGCCCATACATTAGTTTGTAAAGCTCCCGATGAAACGAACTCTGGCCAAAGATCAAAACTCTGCACAACCCCAGATTATAGTACTGAGGGACCACCCATGTATCAAATCCTGGTTAGCTTTACTATAATAATAATGAAAAGTACTCCCTCTGTCTAGATGTGTAAGTCATCTTACGAAAATCAAATAATCTCAAGACACTTAGGGGCGATGCATTAACTTCTACCTCGTTTCTTGTTTCTTGACATATCAACCAATAAGAGATAAATGGTGTGCATGCTTTTAATGACTTGAAACTATCAAACACGACATGCAGTGGTTAGTTCATTGCATGCAATACTATTAATTAGCAAATAAACATTAATGTCTCTCATTTTCCCCTCCTCCTTGGTCATGATGCACAGTCTAAAATGACTTACTCACGTAAACGGAGAGAGTACGGAAGTTCCACTCACTATTAAAGAAGAACCGGAGCAAATGTCATTAAAATTACTTGCTAAGGGCATCTCCAATGCGAACCTGTATATTTGTCCCGCAAATATATTCACTTCGTTTTATTTACTCTGCGTATTAGAGTTGACTGAAGTCAAATTTCGTAAAATTTGATCAAGTTTATAAAAAAAAAGTACAAACATTTACTATAACAAATCTATAGTTGTGAAAGTACATTCAATAATAAATTTAATAATATTGATTTGTTATTGTATATGTTAATATTTTTGTTTATAAATATTATCAAAATTTACAAAGCTTGACTTTGACTAAAGCTAATACACGGACTCAATAAAAACGGAGGAAATACGTTTTTACGTCCGGACTGCGCCCGTCACTTCCCCTTCAACTAGTTTCTGTTCATTCTGCAACTCCCGTTTCAAGTTACTACTCTTAGCAACTGAACCAGTATCAAATACCGAGGGGTTGCTACGAACACTAGTAAAATACACATCAATTATCTGTATATCAAATATACCTTTGTTTACTTTGCCATCCTTCTTATCCGCCAAATACTTGGGGTAGTTCTGCTTCTAGTGACCAGTTCCATTGCAGCAAAAGCACTTAGTCTCAGGCTTAGGTCCAGACTTGTGCTTCTTCACTCGAGCAGCAACTTGCTTGCCGTTCTTCTTGAAGTTCCCCTTCTTCCCTTTGCCCTTTTCTTGAGACTAGTGGTCTTGTCAATCATCAACACTTGATGCTCTTTCTTGATTTCTACCTTCGTCGATTTCAACATCACGAAGAGCTCGGAACTGTTTTCGTCATCCCTTGCATACTATAGTTCATCACGAAGTTCTAGTAACTTAGTGATGGTGACTAGAGAATTCTGTCAATCACTGTCTTATCTGGAAGATTAACTCCCACTTGATTCAAGCGATTGAAGTACCCAGACAATCTGAGCACATGCTTACTAGTTGAGCGATTCTCCTCCATATTTTAGCTTTAGAACTTTGTTGGAGACTTCATATCTCTCAACTCGGGTATTTGCTGGAAATATTAACTTCAACTCCTGGAACATCTCATATGGTCCATGACGTTCAAAACGTCTTTAAAGTCCCGATTCTAAGCCGTTAAGCATGGTGCACTAAACTATCAAGTAGTCATCATATTGAGCTAGCCAAACATTCATAACGTCTGCATCTGCTCCTGCAATAGGTCTGTCACCTAGCGGTGCATCAAGGACATAATTCTTCTGTGCAGCAATGAGGATAAACCTCAGATCACGGATCCAATCCGCATCATTGCTACTAACATTTTCAATACAATTTTCTCTAGGAACACATATAAAAACATAGGGAAGCAACAACGCGAGCTATTGATCTACAACATAATTTGCAAAATACTACCAGGACTAAGTTCATGATAAATTTAAGTTCAATTAATCATATTACTTAAGAACTCCCACTTAGACAGACATCTCTCTAGTCATCTAAGTGATCACGTGATCCAAATCAACTAAACCATAACCGATCATCACGTGAGATGGAGTAGTTTTCAATGGTGAACATCTTATGTTGATCATATCTACTATATGATTCACGCTCGACCTTTCGGCCTCCGTGCTCCGAGGCCATATCTGCATATGCTAGGCTCGTCAAGTATAACCTGAGTATTCTGCGTGTGCAAAACTGGCTTGCACCCGTTGTAGATGGACGTAGAGCTTATCACACCCGAACAACACGAGGAGTCTCGGCACCACGAACTTTAACAGCAGTGCATACTCAGGAGAACACGTCTTGATAATTTTTAGTGAGAGATCATCTTAAAATGCTACCGTCAATCAAAGCAAGATAAGATGCATAAAGGATAAACATCACATGCAATCAATATAAGTGATATGATATGGCCATCATCATCTTGTGCTTGTGATCTCCATCTCCGAGCACCGTCGTGATCACCATCGTCACCGGTACGACACCTTGATCTCCATCGTAGCATCGTTGTCGTTTCGCCCATCTATTGCTTCTACGACTATCGCTACCGCTTAGTGATAAAGTAAAGCAATTACAGGGCGTTTGCATTTCATACAATAAAGCGACAACCATATGGCTCCAGCCAGTTGCCGATAACTTCGGTTACAAAACATGATCATCTCATACAATAAAATATAGCATCATGTCTTGACCATATCACATCACAACATGCCCTGCAAAAACAAGTTAGACGTCCTCTACTTTGTTGTTGCAAATTTTACGTGGCTGCTACGGGCTTAAGCAAGAACCAATCTCACCTACGCATCAAAACCACAACGATACTTCGTCAAATAGACTCCGTTTTAACCTTCTCAAGGACCGGGCGTAGCCACACTCGGTTCAACTAAAGTGAGAGACAGACACCCGCCAGCCACCTTTAAGCACGAGTGCTCGTAGCAGTGAAACCAGTCTCGCGTAAGCGTCTGGCGTAATGTCGGTCCGGGCGCTTCATCTCACAATACCGCTGAACCAAAGTATGACATGCTGGTAGGCAGTATGACTTGTATCGCCCACAACTCATTTGTGTTCTACTCGTGCAAAACATCAAACCATAAAAACCTAGGCTCGGATGCCACTGTTGGGGAACGTAGTAATTTCAAAAATTTTCCTACGCACACGCAAGATCATGGTGATGCATAGCAACAAGAGGGGAGAGTGTTGTCTACGCCCTCAGTGACCGAAGCGGAAGCGATCACAACGTAGAGGAAGTAGTCGTACGTTCTCCTCGCGATCCAACCGATCCCAGCGCCGTTACTCCGGCACCTCCGAGTTCTTGGCACACGTTCAGCTCGGTGACGCTCCTCGGACTCCGATCCAGCAAAGCTCCGGGGAGAGAGAGTTCCGTCAGCACGACGGCGTGGTGACGATCTTGATGTTTTACCGACGCAGGGCTTCGCCTAAGCACTGCTACAATTTGACCGAGGTGGAATATGGTGGAGGGGGGCACCGCACACGGCTAAGGAACGATCTCAAGGATCAACTTGTGTGTTCTAGGGTGCCCCCCTGCCCCCGTATATAAAGGAGCAAGGGGAGGGCCGGCCGGCCTGAGGAGGCGCGCCAAGGGAGGGAGTCCTCCTCCTAGTGGGAGTAGGACTCCCTTTCCTAGTCCTACTAGGAAGAAGGAAGGGGAAGGAAAGAGAGGGAGAGGGAGAGGGAAGGGGGCGCGCCCCTCCTTGTCCAATTCGGACTCCCCATGGGGGCGCGCCACCTCCTGGTGCAGCCCTCTCTCTCCCTCTTGGCCCAATAAGGCCCATTACTTCCCGGGGTTCGGTAACCCCTCCGCACTCCGGTTTTCTCCGGAAACTTCCGAACCTTTCCGGTGTCCGATTTTAGCCGTCCAATATATCATTCTTTATGTCTCGATCATTTCGAGACTCCTCGTCATGTCCGTGATCACATCCGGGACTCCGAACTCCTTCGGTACATCAAAATACACAAACTCATAATATAACCGTCATCGAAACCTTAAGCGTGCGGACCCTACGGTTCGAGAATAATGTAGACATGACCGAGACACATCTCCGGTCAATAACCAATAGCGGGACCTGGATGCCCATATTGGCTCCTACATATTCTACGAAGATCTTTATCGGTCAGACCGCATAACAACATACGTTGTTCCCTTTGTCATCGGTATGTTACTTGCCCGAGATTCGATCGTCGGTATCCAATACCTAGTTCAATCTCGTTACTGGCAAGTCTCTTTACTCGTTTCCGTAATACACCATCTCACAGCTAACTCTTTAGTTGTAATGCTTGCAAGGCTTAGTGATGTGTATTACCGAGAGGGCCCAGAGATACCTCTCCGACAATCGGAGTGACAAATCCTAATCTCGAAATACGCCAACCCAACATCTGCCTTTGGAAACACCTGTAGTACTCCTTTATAATCACCCAGTTACGTTGTGACGTTTGGTAGTACCCAAAGTGTTCCTCCGTAAACGGAGTTGCATAATCTCATAGTTATAGGAACATGTATAAGTCATGGATAAAAGCAATAGCAACATACTAAACGATCGGGTGCTAAGCTAATGGAATGGGTCATGTCAATCAGATCATTCAACCAATGATGTGACCTTGTTAATCAAATGACAACTCCTTTGTCTATGGTTAGGAAACTCAACCATCTTTGATTAACAAGCTAGTCTAGTAGAGGCATACTAGTGACACTCTGCTTGTCTATGTATTCACACATGTATTATGTTTCCGGTTAATACAATTCTAGCATGAATAATAAACATTTATCATGATATAAGGAAATAAATAATAACTTTATTATTGCCTATAGGGCATATTTCCTTCACCCCCCCCCCCTTTAAAAAAAACAAAAACCCCAACCACAGAAATGCTGACGCGTGCATGCCTATTGGTCCCGGTTGGTGCCACCAACCGGGACCAAAGGCCCTCCTGCCTGGGCTCAGCGGACAGGCCATATGGAGGCCCATCTGTCCCGGTTTTGGATTGAACCGGGACTAAAGGGTCAGGGCATTAGTACAGACCCTTTAGTCCCGGTTCATGAATCGGGACTAAAGGCCCTCACCAACCGGGACTATAGGCCCTTTTTCTACTAGTGGGTATCTCTGGGCCCTCTCGGTAATACTCATCACTATAATCCTTGCAAGCATTGTGACTAATGAGTTAGTTATGGGATGAAGTATTACAGAATGAGTAAAGAGACTTGCCGGTAACGAGATTGAAGTAGGTATGATGATACCGACGATCGAATCTGGAGCAAGTAACATACCGATGATAAAGGGAACAACGTATGTTGTTATGCTGTTTGACTGATAAAGATATTCATAGAATATGTAGGAGCCAATATGAGCATCCAGTTTCCGCTATTGGTTATTTACCGGAGATGTGTCTCAGTGATGTCTACATAGTTCTCGAACCCGTAGGGTCCGCACGCTTAACGTTCGATGACAATTAGTATGACGAGATATGTGTTTTGATGACCAAAGTTTGTTTGGAGTCCGAGATGATATCACGTACATGATGAGGAGTCTCAAAATGTTTGAGACATAAATATTGATATATTGAACGGCTATATTCGGACACCTGATGTGTTCCGGAGAAGTTTTGGATAAAACCAGAGTGCCGGAGGGTTACCGGAACCCCCCGAGGGAACTAATGGGCCTAGATGGGCCTTAGTGGGAAGACAGGAAGGGCAGGAGGGGCTGCCCCCCCCCCACCCCTTGAGTCCGAATAGGACAAGGGAAGGGGGCCGGCGCCCCCCTTTCCTTCCCTTCCCACTCTTCCGGCCCATTTACGGCCCGAAGCCAGATCTGGCCCGTTAATTGTTGGCCCAATATTTGGGCCCATTTGCGGCCCGAAGCCAGATCTGGCCCATTAATTGTTCACCGAATATTCGGGCCCAACTACAGCCCAGTGACTTTGGGCCTGTTAGAGGCCTGATGTAGACATGGGTCCATTTCAGCCCGGTGTGACTTTCGGCCTGGGAATGGCCCGTGCTGCCCATGGGCCATATATGGTCCGACGGGACATCGGGCCCACTAAAGGCCCATGCTAAAGGTGGCAAAAGTTAAGCCCAACGTGACATTGGGCCTGTTAAAGGCCTGTCGCGTAATTCAGCCCGTTGATGCCTGTACTAAGCTTTCGGCCTCTTAAAGGCCCATGATATCAGTGGGCCAACTAAGGCCCGTGATATGTTTCGGCCTGGTAACGGCCCATGAGCTAACTGGGCCCGTAACGGCCCGGTCTACATTTCGGCCTGCTGAAGGCCCGTCGATGACTAGTGAAAATTGAGGCCCAGCATGCATTTTGGCCTGCTAAAGGCCCGTGGTTTCCTCTCGGCCGTAACAGGCCAGTACAATATTCAGACTGTTAATGGCCCAACGCTACCTGGACCGAACTAGGCACTGGGTCGACAAAAGGCCCAACTAAAATATAGGCCGGTGTAAGTTTGGGCCTGGCGCAATGTGTGAAGGCCCCAATCATTCAGGCCCAAGAAAGACGCAGGCCGGCCCAATTGTGGCCCGCAAAAAACCTGGCCTGTTATCGAATGTTTCGTCCGGTCGACTACATCTGATTTTTTTGCAGATAGCGAATGATGGCAGTAACTAGTAGGAATTAAGAACAAACCTACTCTACACAATAAAGAAATTACGGCATAGTAACTAAGAATAAACCTACACTATACAATAAAGGATTTAAGGTATATTACATCCACTGGGCATCGAAGTTCGCCACCAGTGATCATAAAGCGCAACGAAGAAGCAGATTACAAAAACTGGGCACCATTGCAGCGTAACAAAATAATACTGAACCGAGACCACTTCCAAGACAGTTCAAGAAAGGTTAGCCTTGCGGGGGAACTGCTGCGCAAGCTGCTGAGCAAGGCTGTGAGACCGGCCTAGCATGTCGGTCATAGCTTCCAGGTGTAGCTGTTTAGCGATGAGGTTCTCATTGGTGTTCTCCGCAATCTTTCTTAGAGATAGGACTTCAAGTCGAAGTTGAGTTGCAGAATGCCTATAGAACTTGGGACTGAAGAAGTCGAACTGATTCGCATAACGAATTATGTGAGCTTGTCTGACTGTTAGTCCCAAGTAACTTGAACACTGCATCAAGACAAGACTTTGGGGTTGTCTCGCTATCTTCAAGATGTTTTGCCTTCTTTGCTGCAATATATGTTGGGTTTGTCTCACAGCCTTCAGCAGACTTGTGCATGCCATCAGGCATATCACCCTGAAACAAAGCAGAGAGATGACAGTTTTTTCACGTGTATAAACAAAGATGATGACTATTCTGTCAATTCTATCCAATTTCAAATTAGAAAATAAAGAGTAAGTTCAAAATATCAATAGCATAATTTGGCATTGTTCATAATGCGGGGAGCTTCACCACACTACTGGATTACCATGTCAACATAACAAGCATAGATGAAGGGCAAAGAAAATCATTGTATCTATTTTGGATAATGTGCATGGCATGTTGTTCATATCATCAGCCACATCAATAAGATAAAACAGGAGATGACAAGGTGCAAACGTGGGCTGCTTCACCACACACAGGATTATAGATCCACAAAACCAAGCATACATATAGGGAGTATTAAGTAATGTGCATGGTATGAATAAGAAATTTGGTTTTACAAGTAAAACTTAGAACTTACGGTTCTTACGAACATGCATTTTGGTAGAAACAACAAACTAAACAGCAGTAAACGATAGGGAGTATGAGAAAATTAAACAGTAGTTGAGGATAAAGGCTTTAGAAGGACTGACTTACATTAACAGTTAACACCGGCTTTATAATGCCCTTCTCCATGTCAAGGGAAGGATAACTCAAGAATTTCAGCATAGAATCTTCTTCATAAGCATTGCCTGTACTCTACATTTTGTAGAGAGTAATTATAGATATGATAATACTGGAAGGGATAGAGGATAATGAAGATAAGATGTAGATTGGTGCTACATAATCAACTACCAATCCCTGGAAGTACAAGCGTTACAGGACAAAATGTACTGACAAGAGCAATGGGCTACACTTCTGCACTGGCATTGTCTGTGTATTCTACTTGTTGGTAAGATTAAATATAGATCTGATCTTTTTTAGTAAATGGTGGGCGAGGGAGATAAGATGCAGAATGCTACAAAATGAACCAATCCCTCTTCCCATAATACAAGAGTGTTTTGAACACTGGTGTACTGTACAAAATGTTCTTATATTATGGGACGGAGGGAGTAGCTGTTAATGTAAGTACAATGATAGACCACGTTCAGTCCTTACAAGAGGACTGCAGAGCTAAACCTCTTCAAAAGCATTGGGTTGATTCTAAATTTGTGTAAGAGTCCATACGGATCTTATAATGTCCATCAAATGGGCGATTACGAGGCTAACATGTGCAGTGATGCTACATAATCAAACAACTATGAAAGTAAGTATGGTCATACAGGGCAAGAGGTACTCACGAGAGCAATGCAGTGTGCAGTATAGTTGCGAGATTCTGTGGTCCCTTGAGAATGAATGTTCTTCTGCTAACAGTTTTCGTACAAGTGAGACATTAAGGCAAATGCAGAAATGTAGTTCAAATTGTGATGTGATATCATAGACAGTATCTTACGCTGTTGCCGAGACCAATGTGTAACAAGATTATTCCAGTCACCGTCGGATAAATGTAGCACCGGAGACTTTACAGAAATTTCGTTCAGAGGCTTTCCATCGAAGTGCGCTTGCCTCAGGTAGGAACGATACTTCATTAACGAGTGCTTGAAAAGCGCAACCAACTCTTGCTCGTCATCACAATCCAGTTAGCCCCTCGCGTATTTAAAAGAATGAAATCTTGTGTCTTCTGTCAGCAGAAACATATGCAGTAATGCCCATGAATAACATTAGTACATTACTTACGCGTAAGTTGCGGAGGAAGACTGGAAATTGTTCTGTTCATGCGGTATAATCTTTCCATGAAGGAAAGATGCGCACAAAGTTCCTGACAACAACATAAGCTTCGTCTTCTAAAGTGGGAAAAATGGAACAGGGGTCCTATTTGCTGCAATTGGGGCTCTCTCTGGTTCGAAAAGGGATTTGGCAACTGAATTTGGTGTACTCTTTGCTGGAATGGGGGTTTTCGTCAGACATTTGGTGCTATGTCAACTGGCATAATCATACTGCTTGCTGCAGTTGGGGTCTGCTGAGTTGGGGCATCGTAAATAACCAATGTAGTAGGGCTAGAGTCTGCTAGAGTTGGGGTATTTTGTGGGTCGTGTGATATTGCAACTACACCTAATGGGCTATTTGATTTATCAAAAGCCACTACCTTTTCCAAATACTTTGCTTGTGCTCCTCCACGATCAGCAATCGCCCTCTTCCTTTTGAACGTCGATACACAAGAAGAGCATTTGAATGGATAAATATGGTATGATGACAGATGGAATATGTCTTTGAAAATGGATAGGCAGGGCGTATTCACATACACGATGTGTAAACTAAGCTAATGGCAGTTCAACAAAGTAGAAGCAATGCAAAGCATCAGTTGCAAGATATGTGCGAGCAATGTAACCTTGGGAAGTTAGAGCAAGTACCTTGATGGGTGAATAAGATAGGGCATCTTCCTCTGACTCCTCCACTAGAGAGCTACATTGACTTAGGTCTCCCTCTAGCTCGTAATCACTTTGTTAGGATCATATTCTGAGCATGAATCTGTAGGTGGAGAGCGTTTGCACTGCATTGCATCCAGACTTGATTTCAGTCCCTTAATGCCAAGTTTGATAGCCATGGCATTGTTCTGCTTTATTCTTTTCATGCGCGCAAGCTCATAATCATTATGATGCTGTTCAGAATCTGAGATTCATGAAAACATAAAAAGTAGTCAGATTATCTATGGAATGCATTGCGGATTCAACTCGGAGAGTGTCTCCCTATAAACCCCTACATATGCAAAGTTCACCTCCCCAACCGTGCTGACCAGACCACACACAGAAATACAAACCCCTTATGTCTCTATAACAGGCAGGCACACATTTCAAAACTGAAGTAGGAACATTAGAATCATATGAAATTCATATTTGAACAAATAAACTAAGCAATTATGAGTGGCTAATGTTTAGCTTCAAGGGTGGAGTGTTGGTAGTGCAACACAAAGCAAGTAGGCAGATTGTATTCCATGTAAAAGATCGGAACCTATGTAAAAGCTGGAAATGACACTTTCTTTCTATACAATGCAGTGTTCATTACCCACACATGATGGAAGAGATCACATAGAGAAATACTATTCACTCAGGTCTATGGTTCCAGTATTTAGAAACAGGGTGGTACACCCTAAAAGAATATTGACAACAAATATGACAAGGCAAGCATAGATGTAGTGAATCAATCATTTACTTGTGAGCTTATTAGGACAAGTATGCATAATTGTAACTGCAGTAAGAGACCGTCCAAAATCTGAATGAAGAAGTTTGTCTAGCACTTATTGTTTGCAACTAATCAACATGAATAATTGGATATTATATCGAATGAGTAAGAAAGACAAGTAAAATTGTCAACAAACCTGGCTTGCTGTAGTAATCTGGGTCAATGTCACTACGACCAACAATCCAAAATGACTAGTTTCTGTTCCGAGGGCCGGAATTTTGAAAACCCTGTGAACTTTAGAGGTACAAAAGATTACCGAAATACATCTGAACCATTAAGTGTAGGTAGCACTGAGCACACAACAAACCCTAATGACAGTCCTGCCTAATGAGTAATGAATCAATTAGAAAATGGGTGATGAGGAGTGGCTGCTGAGTGTTTAGGACGTATCTCAGGATAAATCGGGTTGGCTTGGTGGGTGCTGCACGCCTGAGCCCTGAACGAACTGGGAAGGTAGGCACGGCGGCGCGCCCGGGAAGCGGTGACGCTGTTGGGAAAGCGGCTCCTGGCGTCCTGTTAGTCCGGCGTCTCCTCCTAGAGTCATGCCGTCCGGGGACGGCAAGTCGCCGGTGAGGCAAAGGCGGTGAAGTAGTAGAGATCGGAAGCGCGCAGCAGAACAGAGGGGAATCAGGGCCTGGGACGACCCAAAATCCCAGGGTGGGCCGACCCACCGTGGGCACCCTGTAGAGATACACACACGAGCAGCGAACATGCATTTTCGAAACTAATTTAGGAACATTCAGCTGACCAATTAAACAACTCTGTTTTAATAATATCAGATTCATATTTGAACATCTAAGCTTGTTTAGCTTGATGCGTGGAGCAGTGTTATTACGACACGAAGCACGTATTCTGATCGTATAGTGATCATAAAAGGGGGAAACTCTAAGCATATTTTTTAGCAAAAGAGGGTTTTCCCTCCGATTTCTATTAAAGAAACCACCACGGAACCAACATGATCAATTAAACCCTAAGAATGATCAACTAAACCGTATTATGGCTGTGCCATGGCAGATTTGAAGCTGCAAACTGGAGAAATGATATTTAGCATCCATTGTTTGCTTCGAACTAAGAACTAAATACTAAGAGCTGAAAAGAAAGTAGAGTAACCAAGTTAAGATCTATTTTCTGGTTGAGATCAGCAAGTTGAGGAGATATGAAGTACCACCTCTCTTGCGGCGCCGTATAGGCATTGGGGCTGCGATGGCTGTCAGTGGCGTTGAAGCAGATCTGCGACGGTAGACGGGTGCATCGGGGGATAAGTCCCATTGTGTTGGAAGAGAAGGTCGTGTGAGCGGCCCCGGCAAAGAGGACGACGGCGCCGATGAAGCGAGAGGACGTGATGCAAGGCTATTGGTCCGTCGCCGTGGATGAGAAATGTCCATATCTAGCAGTGGACGACGCGGTCTTGGTAGGCTCTCCGGCATGGAGGAGGACGGTGGCGATGGATGTGGTGGAGGACGGCGGCGATGGATGGGGTGGCGGACGGAGGCTGGTGGCGGGATGGGGTGTTCTAGCGTGGACCGTGTATGAATGGGAAAATGGAGGGAGAGGTACGGGGAACCATGTTTTTGGGACGCGCCTGTCTGAAATATGGGAATGTTACGAACTTAGCCCCCATTTAAAATTTGGACGTCTCGTCGGTTGGGGATAGGACGGTAATCTCGCATCTCGCCAATATTTCGGGCAAGGAGAGGGTGGTTGGCGCCCATGGTTGGCGCCCACGGTATATGAACGGGGCTGATAGGTAGGGCGGTTTTGTCATGTCTGAGTGAAGTTACAAACTCAAATGTCACAGGCAGCATAATGTGTACTCCCATTTAGATATGTACACAAGCGATGTATCAGGATTCAAATACCGAGTCAATCAACCAAGAATGTACAAAACTAACAGACATATAAACACTTATAGAGTATATGGATCAATAATATCAACTAACATACATAAGCTAGGCAGCTGTACTTTTTTTTGGCTACAACATCTTTTTTAGCCAACATCTCGGCCCTTTCCGATGCGTGCCACTTATGGTCCATCTATACTACTACTATTGTTGAATGCACATTCAGCCCGATTGGCATATTTGTAGGTCTCGCACAGCAATCCAAATGAAATGTCTCCGAGTCTTATCAATTAATACAGACTTGTGCTCAAATAAAATTACAAACCAAAAAACAAAAAAAATTTATTACATGATCTCTAAAACAAATGGTTTGATTGATTACATGAACAGACAACACAAAGGTTATTCAACTATGGAAAGAACATTTCACCTATGATTTACCAAGTAGGAATTTAATTTCCTTTTTTCCTTCAGGACCTTAACAATCTGGTCAGTCTCAGCTTGCTTCGTTTTGAAATCCACCAAATATTTAATGGTTGTCTTGAGTACTGATTGTGATTGTGTTGTTTGCTTCCTCAACATGTCAACTTCATCTCTAAGTGGAGAAGCAGAATCTCTTTCTACCACTAGTTTAGCCTCTAGAGCATAAGCAGTTGGCAATTCATAATGCATGATTGGGACGGTGCCACTGCTGTGGGATGATGCAACGTCCATGGGGACCTCGCTCTTTGATCTTGGGCTAACCTGTTTTGCCATTAAAGTTCCGATTGGATTCAGAAAAGTTGAAGTTAGCAAAACATCTCAACTGGGAGTTATAACAGCAAACCAGTTAAACAAACAAGGAATTAAAGAGTTTCAATTTGGATGCTGAAAAGTACTCCCTCCGTCCCAAAATGTAAGACGTTTTTTAACACTATGCTAGAGTCAAAAAACGTCCTATATTATGGACGGAGGGAGTAGTTATTAACATCATTGTAACCCGCTGTTGCAGCAGCAAAGGAGTTAAACAAACAAGTAGACATTTAAGCTAAGGCAAACAGGTCATTCTTAACAGTAAGTATCAAACACATAGATAGGCGCAGTCTACAATATGATTAACAGGCTGTGCGATTATGTAATCAGTAGCAAACTAAATTAAGCCAAGCAACGTAATTGAACAATTTTGCAATAAGTGGCTAACTAAAATTCCGAGAAGCAGGTAACTGAACTTACGCTAGTTCTTTGTACAGGCACACTGCAACTTCTTTTTCGCATACAAGGTTGTACAAAGGAGTCCATGGCATCAATTGCTTGGATACGCAGTCCCAATACTTCTTTCTTCCCACACTGCATGGGTAAGTCGAATGGTTAATCTGGTAAGATGGTGCTTCCTTGATATGTTATATGAGGACGTGTAGTCAGAGTAGTTGTAGCCAAACACATCACACTGGCTTTTACTATATATTTCATGCAATTACTTTTGGCATATCGAGATCTAAGCAATCTACAATATGATGAAAAGACTGGCATCCTTCACATTTTTGGCGAACTCAGTTCATAGAAAAAAGAAATTCAAACATTCTGTGGGTAAATCAAAAGCGCCACTGGAATATTTTTCACTATCCAATCATACACGCAAAAAGGGGCGACGCCACCATAGGGGCTGGTATGGGCGGCCGCCTCAGGTGGCTGGAAAGTGTGCACCTAGTTTGAGTCGTCCAGGTTGGCCCACGCTAGTTTTGTTCGTCCCAACGCACGAGCAGACAATGTAAAAAATTAAGAAAAATGTTTCAATTTGGACGGGCCAATAACATAAGTGAAGGGCAGGCCCTATAGCAGGCTCGCGGCCCAAACGAGCGCCTCCCATATCGATCGACAGCAGGAAAAATCCCAATTCATTCGCTCCAGCCTCCAGTCTGGTTCGCTCCTAACCTAGCCGCCGCTGGACAGACCGACACAGCACTTCCTCGCGCCCTCGTTGGAGGGTGGTCGCCGGGCTTCAAGCGAACGGAAGGACAAGAAGATGAAGATCCAACCCTGGGTGTAGCTTGCGTGGGAGGCAGTGGCGGCAGCACGGGCATGGCATCGAGCTTGCGCAAATGGACAGTCGCAGCTTGCAAGAGTAGCATGCGCAACGAGCAGGTACATCACATCCCTGATTATATCTAATTCAGCTCTTCAATTTCTGGCCAATAGTTAAACCTGACGGTGTTGTAGAACTGCTTGTATGTAGGGAATCTATGAGAAAATGAAACCAATTTCTACTTATTTTATAACTCCACCAATCAATACTGAACTGACTGAATCTGATGTATCTAATCAAGTTTCCGGTGCAAACATACAGGCTCATGTTGTTCTTGAGCCTGAAGTGTCTAGTGAACAGACTGATAATGAAGGATTTGATGCGAACATTTTACATGCTCCTGGTGATGAACATATAGTGTCTAATGAGGGATCTAATGCAAGCATTTTGCAAGCTCATTGAAGGATTTAGTGTCTAATGATGATCTACTATGTTGAGAAAGACAGAGATTTGCAGACATTGATGACAAGCAAATTATAGTGCATTTTCATAGCTTGAGGAAACATCGAGGCCATCTACCAGAAAGTCCCCGTATCATGACAACATAGCATAAATACTTTTCTAATCTGTTGTTTGAAACTATTGGCATACTTGTGCAGGATAGATATATTGATATGCAGTTTGCGCACTGGTTATACGTGCAATTACACTTTGATATTTTCAGCTAGAGAACGAACAATTCAGGCAGGTACATACCATGTTTGTAGTCCTTGTACACCATGTTGCATTTTGTATTTTTTGGTGCTTGCATCATTTAGTGTTTATAATCTGAACTACTTTGGATCATTAGCTGGTTTCCAAAGTGCATGTAGCTTCACATTTCTCAAGTTATGTTGATTTCCGGAGTGCAAGCGCCTTCGTATTTTTTAAGTTAAATGTTTGCCCCTGGTAACTTGAATTCTTGGATCAGCCACTGCACACAAATCATACACGAATGCCAGTACGAATTAAATGAAATGCAGGGACTTACGCTAGCTCATTGTACAGGCTCGCTGCAGCTCTGCTTGCACTTGGGATGTTGCATGTACAAGTCCATGTTACCACTTACTTGGATGTGTAGGCCTTGTGCTCCTTGCATCCCCCTCTGCATTTTTGAAACGACGAATGGTTGATCAAATAAGAGGAATCGACCTTGATGTTGTACCGGAGGACAGATACTTACAAGGTTATACGGGTGTGCAGGATGTGTACCAGATCCCGTAGTCCCGTCATGCTTCGCTAAAAAATGGATTTGCTTGTTTCAGATGATATCTCCAGAAGAAATAAGAGTTAAAGTCAGAGTTGCATAGGCGTGTAAGCAAAGAGAGCAGTGAAAGGATATCCAAACATCGTCGGAACAGTGCACAAGGGAGTGATGTGTGGATACCTAGTTCGGGCCGGCGTTTGGGCATGCTCGCCTAGCTAGAGTGCGGGTCACTTCAGAGCCGTTGAGGGTGATGCGCTGGCGTTGGCTGGCCGCGCACGGATGCAGATCTTGAGTGGTAGCGGAGCGCTACGATGCGGTGGACGAGACCGTTGGTGAAGCCCCAACGACCTCCGGGGGCGCAGGTGCGACGATGTGCTCGGTGAAGTAGCCCCGGTGAGCTGGGAGACGGCATCGGTGAAGCGCACCTGATGCGGTGGAACTCGGTGTCTGTGAGGCACGTCGGTTGCGACGGCCGACGTTGTCGATGGACCACCTGGTGCGGCGGACGAGGTCGTAGATGAGGTAGCTCCAGTGCGGTGGTGAAGCACGACCGTCGTCTTCATCGTCGTCGTCCGGCACAGAGGTGGGGAACGGTGGGGAAAGAGACGAGACGAGGGTCGATTCGAGGGATGGCAGTGAATTAGGGATTTGAGCAATCTGGGCGCGGAGGGGACGGTGGAGAAGTGAGATTTTGCAGGGCTGGAATTGGGGCCGCCAGATATTTCAATCCGAAACGTGGAAGCGAGAACTAATATTGTCGTCGTCCTTTTTTTGGGGGGGAGGGGGGCGGGTGGCTGGGTGCCACGCGTCCGTCCGACACACATGACCACCCCGACAAGACTACGCTTCGGTGCCTTAAGGCACCTGCCTTTGTGTCCATGACATGTGGGCCCAATAGGTGGCTGGCCCACATGTCAGTCACCCAAGGGCTGTTTCCTTTAAGGCACCGAAGCAGCGTCCACCCCGACACGACCCTTGTCTGCCTGGTGCGCCTACATTTGAGAATGCAAACGAATCTTCTTTCATTTGCAAACAAATCTGTATGTATTACCATGCCCGTGTTTTCCTTGCAATAATTAGTCATTCGAAACGAGATACTCCATCCGTTCACTTTTGTAAGTCGTTTCAGATAACTTAAAATGAACTGTTTTGCACATTGTCTGAAATGTCTTCAAGGTCTTATAAAAGTGAACATAGGGAGTACTATAAATTAATTAATGAGGAGTTATTTGAAAAAAAAAATCAAAACGGTGCCCACGCTAACATGGATTAGAGTGTGTCACATAATTATTTATTTGAATTAGAGTGTGTGTCACGTAGTTAGTTATTTGAATTAGAGTGTGTGTCACGCAGCGATCTCCAATTCTAACATGGATTTCGCATTTCACTGTATCCACGCTAGTTTTTTAATACAAGTTCATATGTATATGGTGAACACCATGGTAGTGAGAAAACTTTTGGATGGATTCAAACATATGACCTACAAAATAGCACAACAAATTGAGCCAATGTCAACTTTTCGAAACTTAGTATGGCACGAATTCAAAATAATGACCCGTATGCCTGGTCCTCGATTCAAATCTTACAATGTACACCGAATTCAAAATATTAACTCTCGTACTATGTACATTCAAATGTTGTTTTTAGTCCCCGCAAGGCACAAACGCTACATACTTCCTGTATCAGTCAATCTTCCTCTCCTAACCACCTTAGCAAGCTATCGGTTTCTGACACATGTTCATTCTTTCTCTACATGTTTCGATCTCTAAGTCTCTCAACTACACAACCCCTTTTTCCACTCCTGTTACCAAATGTATTTACCTCACACACCCGCCATTGCACCCCATGCCGAGCTCTCTCTCTCTCCCCCTCTCCCTCTCACCCTCTCGCGCTAAATACATGCATTGCCTATCTAGCCCCCCAACCTCTCGTGCGCACGAACGCACGTTGTATATCTAGGTCACTCCCTCGAGACTGTCTCACTCTTTCTTCCGCACGGCGGGCCACACTCTCTCAATCTCGCTCTCTTTATCTGAGTCTCGTTTAACCTCGTTTTCTTTCACACACAAATGATATATCTCCCTGTTCGGCCCTCGATTGACACACTCTATACTCTCTCACGCAGATTGTCTATCTAGGTCAGTCCATCCAAGCCGCCGCCACTCTTTCGACCTCATGGTGGGCCACGCTCACTCAATCTCTCTCTCTCTCTCTCTCTCTCTCTCTCTCTCTCTCTGTGTGTGTGCGTGTGTGTGTGTGTGTATGTCTCGATTTACCTCGCTCTTTCTCGGACAAAAACGATATATCACCATGTTTGAGCCCATTTCGACCTATTTACATTGTATACTCTCTCACGCACATCGTCTATCTAGGTCACTCTCTCCAACCCTTCTCACTCTTTCGATCGCACGGCGACCCTATGTGATCGGTTGACCTTGCTTCCTCCCACGCACAAAATATATCTACACGTCTGTGACTGGATCATCTCTCAAGCTCTATCTTACAGCCCTCACCCTTACCAAAAGCTCAATCGGACAATATCTCTCCGGAGCATATATATTTGTTTAATGAATGTCGGACCACACTCGGTTTTTCTCTCTATCTATATGTCTCTCGATTGACCTCGCTTTCTCATACCGTATCTTCCACGCGTTGAAGCTACTACCTCTCCATCCCTCGCAAAGCCAGAGCTATTTACATTGTGAGGGGCACTCCAACCTTGGATTAGTTTGTGTAGGCATTTATTCCGGTCGGTTTAGATTATATTTTTGTAGCATTCGGCCCACAACTACTCCAAACGCCGTTGCAACCCACGCAACTTCCCTAGTTGATTTCCCTCTGGCTCGGTCATCGCTCTCTCACACGTCCTTACTCACCTTCAACATCGCACCATGGTAGTATTGAAAAAACCATGTTGTTCTCTTTAATTATTATAAGTAAGCTACAAAACTACACACCGATAGTCCACTTGGAATGGAACAAATTTCGACCCACAGATTAAAGTGCTACAAACTACAGACCAAGGGGCCCACATGTCATGACACAAATTTGGACCCATATACAAACTAAAAAATAAAGGATGAGGATCGAACATGCGACCGGGCCTTCAAGTCGCACGTCAATAGGCAACATACATAGAATAGCAATGTTTGTTGTACCCCCTTTGTTCACATAATGTTTTTATATTACCACAGCTTAATTAATGGATAACATGTAATATTATTTTTAGTACTATTCGCCTTCACTTACTGGTGGTTTCCATGTGTGCTCTCTCTCTTTCCTCCCCTTCTGCGTTTAGACGCACGGGCAAACAGGAAGAACTCGCGGGCAATGTTGCTGTTGACCATATCTGGACGCGTTCACAACTCACAAGTCACGGCACCAGTTTCACGTACTAGCAGCACTAGTTAGTGTGTACGTGCAATGCACGATAATTCGGAAGTATATTAAGTGCATGCGGATATTAACTACTAGGATATTATTTGAGTGTTGTCATGTGATTATCACTATTTTTTGCATGAAATTAACTGCACGCTAAACCTGTTGAGCGCTCGACATTGAAGCAGTCTAGGTCATTGGATGACAAGGAATACATGTGGCTTGATGACGTTTTATATTTAATTTGATACGGCTCTAGCAGAACATTCAATCGATCAAAGCATACATTTCGTTTAGTCTGACTCCGACTTTAAATTATACGACGATCGATATAAAATAAACGGAAATGATAAACATTCGGATTTTAAGCATGGCAATCCGAACGTTTTTCATGGCAAATTTAGATTACGCGGCGGCGGCGGGGGCGTCTCGCGGTGGGAAGCGGCTCCTCTGCCGTGCTCTGTGTGTCGTCGGGCCACTGACCGACGGCGAAGGCGGTGTCTTGGGCCGTTGTTTGCGTACTCCTGGACGTTGGCCTGGCTTCAAGGAAGGCCAAAATGTTCTGGACTTCGGAGCGAGTCAACTGGCGGGAGGAGGCGACTGGCGTTGGTGCAAGGAAGCGGTCGACGGCGGCCATCCATGCCGCTGAGGGGGGCACTGGCACCCGCGCGGGGACAGGCGCTGTCAACGGCGCGGCGGAGACATTCGTGTGCATGGGCACCGGCACGGGCGCGCACATCAGTGCACGCGCAGGCGCATGCGCTGGCAGGTGCACGGGCACCGGCATGGGCGTGCGCGTCAGTGCACGCGCAGGCGCATGCGCTGGCAGGTGCACGGGCGCGTGAAAGTCGGCGGGGACCTCGTGGAACCCCGTGGCATCAAGCTCGGCGACAATGTGCGGCTCCCAGCCCATCAATGCCACGGGGATGGGCGCGATGCAGTCGGGCGACGGAGCCGGAACGGGAGCGGGACAGCGCGCGTCTTCCCGCAAGGCCAGTTCAAGCTCGTCCCAAAGCGCCTTATGTTCTTGAGACTCCGGCTGGGTGTCTTCCTCATGAAACTGGAACACTAAGGGCAGATCATCGTGATGCGGCATGGCGTACGTTTAGGTCAGCCTAGTTGGAGGTAGACGACAGGAGAATCAGAGAGGAAGAGAGAGGATTGTAGCGATACCGGGTAGTGCGGGGTTGATTTTAAACTGCGGCGCCGGTGACATTAAAAGTGGGAGCAGTTGGGACCACGGTGGGCGGCGGAGCCTGGTCAAAGGGCTCGCCTCCCGGTGAGTCTGCACAGCGGTCTGCTCGCACGCCTCCCTGACAGCCGGCGCGGCGGTCTGCTCCACTAGTAGAAAAGGGGGCATTGGTGAAGCCCAAACGACCTCGGGGGGCGGAGGTGGGACGATGTGCTCGGTGAAGTAGCCCCAGTGAGCTGGGAGACGGCGTCAGTAAAGCGCACCTGATGCGGTGGAACTCGGTGTCTGTGAGGCACGCCGGTTATGGGCGGCCGACGTTGTCGGTGGACCCCCCGGTGCGGCGGACGAGGGCGTAGATGAGGTTGCTCCAGTGCGGTGGTGAAGCGCGACCGTCGTCTTCATCGTTGTCGTCCGGCACAGAGGTGGGGAACGGTGGGGAAAGAGATGAGACGAGGGGCGATTCGAGGGATGGCGGTGAATTAGGGATTTGAGCAATCTGGGCGCGGAGGGGATGGTGGAGAAGAGAGATTTTGCAGGGATGGAATTGGGGCCGCCAGATATTTCTATCCGAAACGTGGAAACGCGAACTTATATTGTCGTTGTCCTTTTTGTGGGGGGCGGGGGTGGGTGGCTGGTTGCCACGCGTCCGTGCGACACACGCGACCACCCTGGCAGGACTACGCTTCGGTGCCTTAAGGCACCTGCCTTTGTGTCCATGACATGTGGGCCCAAATGGTGGCTGGCCCACATGTCAGTCACCCAAGGGCTGTTTCCTTTAAGGCACCGAAGCAACGTCCACCCCGACGCGACCCTGGTCTACCTGGTGCGCCTACATTTGAGAATGCAAACGAATCTTCTTTCATTTGCAAACGAATCTGTATGTATTACCATGCCCGTGTTTTCCTTGCAATAATTAGTCATTCGAAACGAGATACTCCATCCGCTCACTTTTGTAAGTCGCTTTGCATAACTTAAAATGAACTGTTTTGCACATTGTCTGAAATGTCTTCAAGGTCTTATAAAAGTGAACATAGGGAGGACTATAAATTAATTAATGAGGAGTTATTTGAAAAAAATCAAAACGTTACCCATGCTAACATGGATTAGAATGTGTCACATAATTAGTTATTTAAATTAGAGTGTGTGTCACGTAGTTAGTTATTTGAATTAGAGTGTGTGTCACGTAGCGATCTCCAATTCTAACGTGGATTTTGCATTTCATTGTATCCACGCTAGTGTTTTAATACAAATTCATATGTATATGATGAACACCATGGTAGTGAGAAAACTTTTGGATGGATTCAAACATATGACCTACAAAATAGCACAACAAATTGAGCCAATGTTAACTTTTCGAAACTTAGTATGGCACGAATTAGAAATAATTACCCGTATGTCTGGTCCTCGATTCAAATCTTACAATGTACACCGAATTGAAACATCGATATTAAGTCTCGTATTATGTACATTCAAATGTTGTTTTTAGCCCCCCTGCCAAGACAAACGCTACATACTTCCAGTATCGGTCAATCTTCCTCTCCTAAACACCTTAGCAAGCTATCAGTTTCCGACACACGTTCATTCTTTCTCTCCATGTTTCGATCTCTAAGTCTCTCAACTACACAACCCCTTTTTCCACTCCTGTTACCAAATGTATTTACCTCACACACCCGCCATTGCACCCCATGCCGAGCTCTCTCTCCCCCTCTCCCTCTCACCCTCTTGCCCTAAATACATGCATTGCCTATCTAGCCCTCTAACCTCTCGCAGGCGCATGAACGCATACGTTGTATATCTAGGTCACTCCTCGAGACTGTCTCACTCTTTCTTCCGCACGGCGGGCCACACTCTCTCAATCTCGCTCTCTTTATCTGAGTCTCGTTTAACCTCGTTTTCTTTCACACACAAATGATATATCTCCCTGTTCGGTCCTCGATTGACACACTCTATACTCTCTCACGCAGATTGTCTATCTAGGTCAGTCCATCCAAGCCGCTGCCACTCTTTCGACCTCATGGTGGGCCACGCTCACTCAATCTCTCTCTCTCTCTCTCTCTCTCTCTCTCTCTCTCTGTGTGTGTGTGTGTGTGTGTGTATGTCTCGATTTACCTCACTCTTTCTCGGACAAAAACGATATATCACCATGTTTGAGCCCAATTCGACCTATTCACATTGTATACTCTCTCACGCACATCGTCTATCTAGGTCATTCTCTCCAACCCGTCTCACTCTTTCGATCGCACGGCGACCCTATGTGATCGGTTGACCTTGCTTCCTCCCACGCACAAAATATATCTACACGTCTGTGACTAGATAATCTCTCAAGCTCTATCTTACAGCCCTCACCCTTACCAAAAGCTCAGTCGGACAATATCTCTCCGGAGCATATATATTTGTTCAATGAATGTCGGACCACACTCAGTTTGTCTCTCTATCTATATGTCTCTCGAATAACCTCGCTTTCTCATACCGTATCTTCCACGCGTTGAAGCTACTACCTCTCCATCCCTCGCAAAGCCAGAGCTATTTACATTGCGAGGGGCACTCCAACCTTGGATTAGTTTGTGTAGGCATTTATTCCGGTCGGTTTAGATTATATTTTTGTAGCATTCGGCCCACAACTACTCCAAACGCCGTTGCAACTCACGCAACTTCCCTAGTTGATTTCCCTCTGGCTCGGTCATCGCCTCTCGCACGCCCTTTCTCACCTTCAACGCCGCACCATGGTATTATTGAAAAACTATGTTGTTCTCTTTAATTATTATTAATAAGCGACAAAACTACACATCGATAGTCCACTTGGAATGGAAGAAATTTCACCCACAAATTAAAGTGCTACAAACTACAGATCAAGGGCCCACATGTCATGACACAAATTTGGACCCATATAGAAATTAAAAATAAAGGACGAGGATCGAACATGCGACCGGGCCGCCAAGTCAAGACGTCAATAGGCAACATACATAGAATAGCAATGTTTGTTGTACCCCCTTTGTTCACATAATGTTTTTATATTACCACAGCTTAATTAATGGATAACATGTAATATTATTTTTAGTACTATTCGCCTTCACTTACTGGTGGGTTCCATGTGTGCTCTCTCTCTCTCTCCTCCCCTTCTGTGTTTAGACGCACGGGCAGACAGGAAGAACTCGCGGGCGATGTTGCCGTTGACCATATCTGGACGCGTTCACAACTCACAAGTCACGGCACCAGTTTCATGTACTAGCAGCACTAGTCAGTGTGTACGTGCAATGCACGATAATTCGGAAGTATATTAAGTGCATGCGGATATTAACTGCTAGGTTATTATTTGAGTGTTGTCATGTGATTAGCACTATTTTTGGCATGAAATTAACTGCACGCTAAACGTGTTGAGCGCTCGACATTGAAGCAGTCTAGGTCATTGGATGACAAGGAATACATGTGGCTTGATGACGTTTTATATTTAATTTGATACGGCTCTAGCAGAACATTCAATCGATCAAACCATACATTTCGTTCAGTCTGACTGCGACTTTAAATTATACGACGATCGATATAAAATAAACGGAAATGATAAACATTCGGATTTTAAGCATGACAATCCGAATGTTTTTCATGGCAAATTTAGATTACGCGGCGGCGGCGGGGGCGTCTCGCGGTGGGAAGCGGCTTCTCTGCCGTGCTCTGTGTGTCGTCGGGCCACTAACCGACGGCGACGGCGGTGTCTTGCGCCGTTGTTGGCGTACTCCTGGACGTTGGCCTAGCTTCAAGGAAGGCCAAAATGTTCTGGACTTCGGAGCGAGTCAACTGGCGGGAGGAGGCGACTGGCGTTGGTGCAAGGAAGCGGTCGACGGCGGCCATCCATGTAGCTGAGGGGGGCACTGGCACCCACGCGGGGACAGGCGCTGTCAATGGCGCGGAGGAGACGTTCGTGTACATGGGCACCAGCACGGGCGCACACGCTGCAGACGCGACGCTGCGATGCGCTGGCAGGTGCACGGGCACCGCACGGGTGGCGCGCTGCCAGACGCGCGCAGCGCATGCGCCGCAGGTGCACGGGAGCGTGAAAGTCGATGGGGACCTCGTGGAACCCCGTGGCATCAAGCTCGGCGACAATGTGCGGCTCCCAGCCCATCAATGCCACGGGGATGGGCGCTGGCGCAGTCGGGGCGACGGGAGCCGGAACGGGAGCGGGGACAGGCATGGCGTCTTCCCGCAAGGCCAGTTCAAGCTCGTCCCAAAGCGCCTTATGTTCTTGAGACTGGGGCTGGGTGTCTTCCTCGTGAAACTGGAACACTAAGGGCAGACCATCATGATGCGGCATGGCGTATGTTTAGGCCAGGCTAGTTGGAGGTAGACGACAGGAGAATCGGAGAGGAAGAGAGAGGATTGTAGCGATACCGGTAAAAGGGGTTGATTTTAAATCTGCGGCGCCGGTGACATTAAAAGTGGGAGCAGTTGGGACCACGGTGGGCGGCGGAGCCTGGTCAAAGGGCTCGCCTCCCGGTGAGTCTGCATACCGGTTCGCTTCGCACGCCTCCCCGACAGCCGGCGCGGCGGTCTGCTCCACTAGTAGAAAAGGGGGCATTGGTGAAGCCCAAACGACCTCGGGGGGCGGAGGTGGGACGATGTGCTCGGTGAAGTAGCCCCGGTGAGCTGGGAGACGACGTCGGTGAAGCGCACCTGATGCGGTGGAACTCGGTGTCTGTGAGGCACGCCGGTTATGGGCGGCCGACGTTGTCGGTGGACCACCCGATGCGGCGGACGAGGGCGTAGATGAGGTAGCTCCAGTCACGGTGGTGAAGCGTGACCGCTGCCTTTCATCGCTGCCGTCCGCACAGAGGTGGGGAACGGTGGGGAAAGAGACGAGACAAGGGGCGATTCGAGGGATGGCGGTGAATTAGGGATTTGAGCAATCTGGGCGCGGAGGGGACGGTGGAGAAGAGAGATTTTGTAGGGCTGGAATTGGGGCCGCCAGATATTTCAATCCGAAACGTGGAAGCGTGAACTTATATTGTCGTTGTCCTTTTTTTGGGGGGCGGGGGTGGGTGGCTGGTTGCCACGCATCCGTGCGACACACGCGACCACCCTGGCAGGACTACGCTTCGGTGCCTTAAGGCACCTGCCTTTGTGTCCATGACATGTGGGCCCAACAGGTGGCTGGCCCACATGTCAGTCACCCAAGGGCAGTTGCCTTTAAGGCACCGAAGCAGCGTCCACCCCGACACGACCCTGGTCTGCCTGGTGCGCCTACATTTGAGAATGCAAACGAATCTTCTTTCATTTGCAAACGAATCTGTATGTATTACCATGCCCGTGTTTTCCTTGCAATAATTAGTCATTCGAAACGAGATACTCCATCCGTTCACTTTTGTAAGTCGTTTCAGACAACTTAAAATGAACTGTTTTGCACATTGTCTGAAATGTCTTCAAGGTCTTATAAAAGTGAACATACGGAGTACTAGAAATTACTTAATGAGGAGTTATTTGAAAAAATTCAAAACGTTACCCATGCTAACATGGATTAGAGTGTGTCACATAATTAATTATTTAAATTAGAGTGTGTGTCACGTAGTTAGTTATTTGAATTAGAGTGTGTGTCACGTAGCGATCTCCAATTCTAACGTGGATTTCGCATTTCACTGTATCCACGCTAGTGTTTTAATACAAATTCATATGTATATGATGAACACCATGGTAGTGAGAAAACTTTTGGATGGATTCAAACATATGACCTACAAAATAGCACAACAAATTGAGCCAATGTCAACTTTTCGAAACTTATTATGGCATGAATTCGAAATAATTACCCGTATGTCTGGTCCTCGATTCAAATCTTACAATGTACACCGAATTGAAACATCGATATTAAGTCTCGTACTATGTACATTCAAATGTTGTTTTTAGCCCCCTCACAAGACAAACGCTACATACTTCCAAAGATCGGTCAATCTTCCTCTCCTAAACACCTTAGCAAGCTATCAGTTCCGACACACGTTCATTCTTTCTCTCCATGTTTCGATCTCTAAGTCTCTCAACTACACAACCCCTTTTTCCACTCCTGTTACCAAATGTATTTACCTCACACACCCGCCATTGCACCCCATGCCGAGCTCTCTCTCTCCCCCTCTCCCTCTCACCCTCTCGCCCTAAATACATGCATTGCCTATCTAGCCCCCCCAACCTCTCGTGCGCATGAACGCACGTTGTATATCTAGGTCACTCCCTCGAGACTGTCTCACTCTTTCTTCCGCACGGCGGGCCACACTCTCTCAATCTCGCTCTCTTTATCTGAGTCTCGTTTAACCTCGTTTTCTTTCACAAACAAATGATATATCTCCTTGTTCGGCCCTCGATTGACACACTCTATACTCTTTCACGCAGATTGTCTATCTAGGTCAGTCCATCCAAGCCGCCGCCACTCTTTCGACCTCATGGTGGGCCACGCTCACTCAATCTCTCTCTCTCTCTGTCTGTGTGTGTGTGTGTGTGTGTGTGTGTGTATGTCTCGATTTACCTCGCTCTTTCTCGGACAAAAACGATATATCACCATGTTTGAGCCCAATACGACCTATTCACATTGTATACTCTCTCACGCACATCGCCTATCTAGGTCACTCTCTCCAACCCGTCTCACTCTTTCGATCGCACGGCGACCCTATGTGATCGGTTGACCTTGCTTCCTCCCACGCACAAAATATATCTACACGTCTGTGACTGGATAATCTCTCAAGCTCTATCTTACAGCCCTCACCCTTACCAAAAGCTCAGTCGGACAATATCTCTCCGGAGCATATATATTTGTTCAATGAATGTCGGACCACACTCAGTTTGTCTCTATATCTATATGTCTCTCGATTGACCTCGCTTTCTCATACCGTATCTTCCACGCTGCTGAAGCTACTACCTCTCCATCCCTCGCAGCCAGAGCTATTTACATTGCGAGGGGCACTCCAACCTTGGATTAGTTTGTGTAGGCATTTATTCCGGTCGGTTTAGATTATATTTTTGTAGCATTCAGCCCACAACTACTCCAAACGCCGTTGCAACCCACGCAACTTCCCTAGTTGATTTCCCTCTGGCTCGGTCATCGCTCTCTCGCACGTCCTTTCTCACCTTCAACGTCGCACCATGGTATTACTGAAAAAACTATGTTGTTATCTTTAATTATTATTAATAAGCGACAAAACTACACATCGATAGTCCACTTGGAATGGAAGAAATTTCGACCCACAAATTAAAGTGCTACAAACTACAGATCAAGGGGCCCAAATGTCATGACACAAATTTGGACCCATATAGAAATTAAAAAATAAAGGACGAGGATCGAACATGCGACCGGGCCTTCAAGTCGCACGTCAATAGGCAACATACATAGAATAGCAATGTTTGTTGTACCCCCTTTGTTCACATAATGTTTTTATATTACCACAGCTTAATTAATGGATAACATGTAATATTATTTTTAGTACTATTCGCCTTCACTTACTGGTGGGTTCCATGTGTGCTCTCTCTCTCTCCTCCCCTTCTGTGTTTAGACGCACGGGCAAACAGGAAGAACTCGCGGGCGATGTTGCCGTTGACCATATCTGGACGCGTTCACAACTCACAAGTCACGGCACCAGTTTCACGTACTAGCAGGACTAGTCAGTGTGTACGTGCAATGCACGATAATTCGGAAGTATATTAAGTGCATGCGGATATTAACTGCTAGGATATTATTTGAGTGTTGTCATGTGATTAGCACTATTTTTTGCATGAAATTAACTGCACGCTAAACGTGTTGAGCGCTCGACATTGAAGCAGTCTAGGTCATTGGATGACAAGGAATACATGTGGCTTGATGACGTTTCATATTTAATTTGATACGGCTCTAGCAGAACATTCAATCGATCAAACCATACATTTCGTTCAGTCTGACTCCGACTTTAAATTATACGACGATCGATATAAAATAAACGGAAATGATAAACATTCGGATTTTAAGCATGGCAATCCGAATGTTTTTCATGGCAAATTTAGATTACGCGGCGGCGGCGGGGGCGTCTCGCGGTGGGAAGCGGCTTCTGCCGTGCTCGTGTGTCGTCGGGCCACTAACCGACGGGCGACGGGCGGTGTCTTGGCGCCGTTGTTGGCGTATTTCCTGGACGTTGGCCTAGCTTCAAGGAAGGCCAAAATGTTCTGGACTTCGGAGCGAGTCAACTGGCGGGAGGAGGCGACTGGCGTTGGTGCAAGGAAGCGGTCGACGGCGGCCATCCATGCCGCTGAGGGGGGCACTGGCACCCACGCGGGGACAGGCACTGTCAATGGCGCGGAGGAGACGTTCGTGTACATGGGCACCAGCACGGGCGACACGCCAGCACGCCAAGACGCTGCGATGCGCTGGCAGGTGCACAGGCACTGGCACTGGCGTGCACGTCAGTGCACGCGCAGGCGCATGCGCTGGCAGGTGCACGGGCGCGTGAAAGTCGATGGGGACCTCGTGGAACCCCATGGCATCAAGCTCGGCGACAATGTGCGGCTCCCAGCCCATCAATGCCACGGGGATGGGCGCTGGCGCAGTCGGGGCGACGGGAGCCGGAACGGGAGCGGGGACAGGCACGGCGTCTTCCCGCAAGGCCAGTTCAAGCTCGTCCCAAAGCGCCTTATGTTCTTGAGACTGGGGCTGGGTGTCTTCCTCGTGAAACTGGAACACTAAGGGCAGACCATCGTGATGCGGCATGGCGTACGTTTAGGCCAGGGTAGTTGGAGGTAGACGACAGGAGAATCGGAGAGGAAGAGAGAGGATTGTAGCGATACCGGGTAGTGCGGGGTTGATTTTAAACTGCGGCGCCGGTGACATTAAAAGTGGGAGCAGTTGGGACCACGGTGGGCGGCGGAGCCTGGTCAAAGGGCTCGCCTCCCGGTGAGTCTGCACAGCGGTCTGCTCGCACACCTCCCTGACAGCCGGCGCGGCGGTCTGCTCCACTAGTAGAAAAGGGGGCATTGGTGAAGCCCCAACGACCTCGGGGGGCGGAGGTGCGACGATGTGCTCGGTGAAGTAGCCCCGGTGAGCTGGGAGACGGCGTCGGTGAAGCGCACCTGATGCGGTGGAACTCGGTGTCTGTGAGGCACGCCGGTTATGTGGCCGACGTTGTCGGTGGACCACCCGGCGGCGGACGAGGGGTAGATGAGGTAGCTCCAAAGGCGGTGGTGAAGCGCGACCGTCGTCTTCATCGTCGTCGTCCGGCACAGAGGTGGGGAACGGTGGGGAAAGAGACGAGACGAGGGGCGATTCGAGGGATGGCGGTGAATTAGGGATTTGAGCAATCTGGGCGCGGAGGGGACGGTGGAGAAGAGAGATTTTGCAGGGCTGGAATTGGGGCCACCAGATATTTCAATCCGAAACGTGGAAGCGTGAACTTATATTGTCGTTGTCCTTTTTTTGGGGGGCGGGGGTGGGTGGCTGGTTGCCACGCGTTCGTGCGACACACGCGACCACCCTGGCAGGACTACGCTTCGGTGCCTTAAGGCACCTGCCTTTGTGTCCATGACATGTGGGCCCAACAGGTGGCTGGCCCACATGTCAGTCACCCAAGGGCAGTTGCCTTTAAGGCACCGAAGCAGCGTCCACCCCGACACGACCCTGGTCTACCTGGTGCGCCTACATTTGAGAATGCAAACGAATCTTCTTTCATTTGCAAACGAATCTGTATGTATTACCATGCCCGTGTTTTCCTTGCAATAATTAGTCATTCGAAACGAGATACTCCATCCGTTCACTTTTGTAAGTCGCTTTGCACAACTTAAAATGAACTGTTTTGCACATTGTCCTAAATGTCTTCAAGGTCTTATAAAAGTGAACATAGGGAGTACTAGAAATTACTTAATGAGGAGTTATTTGAAAAAATTCAAAACGTTACCCATGCTAACATGGATTAGAGTGTGTCACATAATTAGTTATTTAAATTAGAGTGTGTGTCACGTAGTTAGTTATTTGAATTAGAGTGTGTGTCACGTAGCGATCTCCAATTCTAACGTGGATTTCGCATTTCACTGTATCCACGCTAGTGTTTTAATACAAATTCATATGTATATGATGAACACCATGGTAGTGAGAAAACTTTTGGATGCATTCAAACATATGACCTACAAAATAGCACAACAAATTGAGCCAATGTCAACTTTTCGAAACTTAGTATGGCACGAATTCGAAATAATTACCCGTATGTCTGGTCCTCGATTCAAATCTTACAATGTACAATCAATTGAAACATCGATATTAAGTCTCGTACTATGTACATTCAAATGTTGTTTTAGCCCCCTCAAGACAAACGCTTACATACTTCCAAAGATCGGTCAATCTTCCTCTCCTAAACACCTTAGCAAGCTATCAGTTTCCGACACACGCTCATTCTTTTCTCTCCATGTTTCGATCTCTAAGTCTCTCAACTACACAACCCCTTTTTCCACTCCTGTTACCAAATGTATTTACCTCACACACCCGCCATTGCACCCCATGCCGAGCTCTCTCTCTCCCTCTCCCTCTCACCCTCTCGCCCTAAATACATGCATTGCCTATCTAGCCCCCTAACCTCTCGTGCGCATGAACGCATCGTTGTATATCTAGGTCACTCCCTCGAGACTGTCTCACTCTTTCTTCCGCATACGGGCCACACACTCTCTCAATCTCGCTCTCTTTATCTGAGTCTCGTTTAACCTCATTTTCTTTCACACACAAATGATATATCTCCCTGTTCGGCCCTCGATTGACACACTCTATACTCTCTCACGCAGATTGTCTATCTAGGTCAGTCCAGCCAAGCCGCCGCCACTCTTTCTCGACCTCATGGTGGGCCACGCCACTCAATCTCTCTCTCTCTCTCTCTCTCTCTCTCTGTGTGTGTGTGTGTGTGTGTGTGTGTGTATGTCTCGATTTACCTCGCTCTTTCTCGGACAAAAACGATATATCACCATGTTTGAGCCAAATTCGACCTATTCACATTGTATACTCTCTCACGCACATCGTCTATCTAGGTCACTCTCTCCAACCCGTCTCACTCTTTCGATCGCACGGTGACCCTATGTGTTCGGTTGACCTTGCTTCCTCCCACGCCCAAAATATATCTACACGTCTGTGACTGGATAATCTCTCAAGCTCTATCTTACAGCCCTCACCCTTACCAAAAGCTCAATCGGACAATATCTCTCCGGAGCATATATATTTGTTCAATGAATGTCGGACCACACTCAGTTTGTCTCTCTATCTATATGTCTCTCGATTGACCTCGTTTTCTCATACCGTATCTTCCACGCGTTGAAGCTACTACCTCTCCATCCCTCGCAGCCGTGAGCTATTTACATTATGGGGGCACTCCAACCTTGGATTAGTTTGTGTAGGCATTTATTCCGGTCGGTTTAGATTATATTTTTGTAGCATTCGCCAGCAACTACTCCAAACTCCGCTGCAAACCCAAGCAACTTCCCTAGTTGATTTCCCTCCGCTCGGTCATCGCCTTCTCGCACGTCCTTTCTCACCTTCAATGTCGCACCATGGTATTATTGAAAAAACTATGTTGTTCTCTTTAATTATTATTAATAAGCGACAAAACTACACATCGATAGTCCACTTGGAATGGAACAAATTTCGACCCACAAATTAAAGTGCTACAAACTACAGATCAAGGGGCCCACATGTCATGACACAAATTTGGACCCATATAGAAATTAAAAAATAAAGGACGAGGATCGAACATGCGACCGGGCCTTCAAGTCGCACGTCAATAGGCAACATACATAGAATAACAATGTTTGTTGTACCCCCTTTGTTCACATAATGTTTTTATATTACCACAGCCTAATTAATGGATAACATGTAATATTATTTTTAGTACTATTCCCTTCACTTACTGGTGGGTTCCACGTGTGCTCTCTCTCTCTCCCTTCTGCGCTTAGGACGCACGGGCAGACAGGAAGAACTTCATGGCGATGTTGCCGTTGACCATATCTGGACGCGTTCACAACTCACAAGTCACGGCACCAGTTTCACGTACTAGCAGCACTAGTCAGTGTGTACGTGCAATGCACGATAATTCGGGAGTATATTAAGTGCATGCGGATATTAACTGCTAGGATATTATTTGAGTGTTGTCATGTGATTATCACTATTTTTTGCATGAAATTAACTGCACGCTAAACGTGTTGAGCGCTCGACATTGAAGCAGTCTAGGTCATTGGATGACAAGGAATACATGTGGCTTGATGACGTTTTATATTTAATTTGATACGGCTCTAGCAGAACATTCAATCGATCAAACCATACATTTCGTTCAGTCTGACTCCGACTTTAAATTATACGACGATCGATATAAAATAAACGGAATGATAAATGTTCGGATTTTAAGCATGGCAATCCGAATGTTTTTCATGGCAAATTTAGATTACGCGGCGCTGGGAAGCGGCTCCTCTGCCGTGCTCTGTGTGTCGTCGGGCCACTGACCGACGGCGACGGCGGTGTCTTGCGCCGTTGTTGGCGTACTCCTGGACGTTGGCCTAGCTTCAAGGAAGGCCAAAATGTTCTGGACTTCGGAGCGAGTCAACTGGCGGGAGGAGGCGACTGGCGTTGGTGAAAGGAAGCGGTCGACGGCGGCCTTCCATGCAGCTGAGGGGGGCACTGGCACCCACGCGGGGACAGGCGCTGTCAATGGCGCGGAGGAGACGTTCGTGTGCATGGGCACCAGCACGGGCGCACACGTCAGTGCACGCGCACGCGCATGCGCTGGCAGGTGCACGGGCACCGGCACGGGTGTGCGCGTCAGTGCACGCGCAGGCGCATGCGCTGGCAGGTGCACGGGCGCGTGAAAGTCGATGGGGACCTCGTGGAACCCCGTGGCATCAAGCTCGGCGACAATGTGCGGCTCCCAGCCCATCAATGCCACAGGGATGGGCGCCGCGCAATGGGCGACGGGAGCCGGAACGGGAGCGGGGACAGGCACGGCGTCTTCCCGCAAGGCCAGTTCAAGCTCGTCCCAAAGCGCCTTATGTTCTTGAGACTGGGGCTGGGTGTCTTCCTCGTGAAACTGGAACACTAGGGGCAGACCATCGTGATGCGGCATGGCATACGTTTAGGTCAGGCTAGTTGGAGGTAGACGACAGGAGAATCGGAGAGGAAGAGAGAGGATTGTAGCGATACCGGGTAGTGCGGGGTTGAGGGACATTAAAAGTGGGAGCAGTTGGGACGACGGTGGGCGGCGGAGCCTGGTCAAAGGGCTCGCCTCCCGGTGAGTCTGCACAGCGGTCTGCTCGCACGCCTCCCTGACAGCCGGCGCAGCGGTCTGCTCCACTAGTAGAAAAGGGGGCATTGGTCCAGGCCGGGTCAGCCCTTTAGTCCCGGTTCAATCCAGAACCGGGACCAATTGTGGCATTGGACCCGGTTCGTGAGCCCCGGGGGCCGGCCGGGCCACGTGGGCCATTGGTCCCGGTTCGTCTGGACCTTTTGGTCCCGGTTGGTGGGACGAACCGGGACCAATGGGCCTCGCTCCTTGCCCACCACCATTGGTCCCTGTTGGTGCCACGAACCGGGACCAAAGGCTATCCTTTAGTCCCAGTTGGTGGCACGAACCGGGACTAACGGGTTGGTCCTCGTTGCGATCAGAGTTTAGTCCCACCTCGCCAACCGAAGGGCGCTCACACCCGTTTATAAGCCCCTCCCTCTCTTCCTTGTTGTGCTCCTCTCAAAGTGAAAATAGATGCCCTTATACTTGGAATTTGACCTAAATTCATATTGAATTTCTCTGAAGTTAGTAGAAATTTATTATGAATTTAGGTCTAATTTTCTCTATAAGCGCATCTATGTTCATTTTTTTAGTAAAGTTAATCACAACTATTTTTTCTTCTATTTATTTCTGAGTAGTTTTTTATATAGTTTTTTTCTTTTATGCTATATTTTTTTCTATTTATTTCTGAGTTGTAATAAGTCTTTAAAAATAAAAAAGAGGCGCAATGCTCGTTAAGCAACGGGCAGGTTAGCATTGAGCCTTTCGGAATAGTTTAAACTGTACTGCACATAGCTCCGTGCAGTCTACACTATTCCTCAAGGCTTAAAGCTAAGCAACGTGTAGGTTAGCATTGAGCCTCTTCTACATCGTCTCTGCACTCGGGGCTTATAAATCGCTGCGAGTGCCTCTCACTTGGCGAGGTGTGACTAAAAAACAGCTGCAGAAAGAATCAACTAAAAAACTCTTTTACCGGTTCATGGCACGAACCGGTACTAAAAGGTGCTCGTGGGGCACCAGCCTTAAAACCTGTACCAAATAAAATGCCTTTGTAACAGCCTTAGAACTGGTACTGAAGGAATCAACTAAAAAGCTTTTATAAACCTCTAGTATTATTGAAACTAAAATTATATAGAATTTTGTTACAAACTTTAATAGCAAAAAGGATTATCATAAAAGAAAATAAATAAGTAATTAGAATTCTGTTCAAAACATTAAAAGCAAAAAGAATTATCATAAAAGAAAATAAACAAGTAATTAAAATTCTGTTCAAAACATTAAAAACAAAAAGAATTATCATAAAAGAACATAAATAAGTAATTAGAATTTTGTTACAAACTTTAATAGCAAAAAAATATCATAAAAGAAAATAAATAAGTAATTACAAAGATTATAATTAATTTGAGCTAAAAGAAAAAAAAGGAAAAATCAAAAGAAAATAAATAATTCAAAGAAAAAAATAAAATAAATTAAAAAAAGTGCCACCTAAAGGGCTACCACGGCCCGAATACGACTAGAAAACCCAACAATGGCCCAGGATTCAGGCCCGCAATAGGCCCAATAGGCCCACAGGCACATATAGTGAGTTTAGGCCTGTAAGCCTGCATTTGAGAGGAGCTCGAGAGGGCAGCGGGGCCGGGGCTTATAAACTACTCTCGAGCTCCCTCGGCTAGCGAGGTGGGACTAAACTTTCGTGTTGCGACGCGGACAACACAGGGCCTTTAGTCCCGGTTGGTGGCACCAACCGGGACTAAACGGGTGCATTGGTACCGGTTCGTGGCACCAACCGGAACCAATGCCCCCCTTTAGTCCCGGTTGGAGGCACCAACGGGCACCAATACCCCCCCTTTAGTCCCGGTTGGTGCCTCCAACCGGGACTAAAGGGGGGCATTGGTTCCGGTTGGTGCCACAAACCGGGACTAATGCCTTTGCTATATAAGTAGCACTTAGGAAAATTTCAGAACCGCCCATCCCCAGTTCAATCTCTTCTCCGTCTCCCTTGCCGCCCGTCGCCGTCTCCGCGTCGCCCCGGCCCGCGCCACCCCGTCGCCGTCGCCGCCCCGCCCGCCCCGGCCCGCGCCGCCCCGACGCTGTCGCCGCCCCGCCCTCCCCGCGCCGCACCTCGCCGTCGCCGTCGCCGTAAGTTAGATTTTTTTGTAGTTTATAGATTTTTTTGTTAGATGTGTGTAGTAATTTAGATGTGTAATAATTTTGTTAGATGTGTAATAATTTTTTTGTTAGATGTATAGTAATTTTGTTAGATTTTTTTTCAGATTGTGTAATTAATTTTTCATATTGTGTTATATTTTTTTATGATTTTTTCTGTTGTAATTTAGATGTCAAATATTTATGATTTGTTTATGTTGTAATTTAGATGTCAATTTTTTTTTCATATTGTGTAAGTAATTTAGATGTCAAATTTTAATGATTTTTTTGTAGTTCATTGATTTTTTTGTTAGATGTGTAGTAATTTACATGTGTAGTTCATAGATTTTTTTGTTAGATTTTTTTCATATTGTGTAATTAATTTGTTCATATTCTGTTAGATTTTTTATGATTTTTTCTGTTGTAGTTTAGATGTCAAATTTTTATAATTATTTCTGTTGTAATTTAGATGTCAATTTTTTTTCATATTGTGTAAGTAATTTAGATGTCAAATTTTTTTATGATTTTTTTCTGTTCATAGAATTTATATGATTTTTTTCTGTTCTAATTTTGTTCATAGAATTTTAATGATTTTTTTGTTCATAGTATTTTCTTTGTCAATTTATTGTGTATGTATAGGAAAATTAGTTAGAAAAATAATAGAACTATAGTTAAACCAGTTTATTTTTAGTAAGTAGTACTTATTAAAAGTAGTTTATTTTTAATAAGTACTACTTTATTTATTTATAGTAAGTGCTTAGTAGTTGAACTAGTTGATTTAATTAATAAAACTACTTTATTTAACTATATATAGAAGTAGTTCCCGCATCGACGTCGATGATGCCTACCCCGCATCCTCGTTTTCGTCGACTCAGCGGTGGTGAGGCCTGCTTGATCAGGGCCATGTTCGGGACTGTGCTCCGCCGGGCTGGTATTGGGAGGTGCTACCTTCTGGGGGACGTAGGTTGGTGAGGAGGCAGCCCGTTGTTGACCCGATCCTTGTTTGGTGGCGGTCACGTGGGCGAGTGACGGTGCCGAGGCTTCCGGACACCGCGGAGGTGGTACGTCACGTGTCAGCGAGGAGGATGAGCACGTCCGTCGCTACATGGTTGCGTTGGAGGGCAGGTTCGACAATACCTGGCAGGTTCTTCAGGGATCTCACTTGAGCTATGATCCTGTGATCGTTCCTTATCTTTGGGTGTCCATCGCCCGCGACGATACGCGTCGGGCGCTACGGTTCTAGCTGTATTAATTAGCGATGTTATATGTGTGATAGTATTCGAGGAGTATTCGACGATGTACGGACACAAGAGACGATGTACTTTTGGTTATAATTGAATGCATGCTAATTTGAATACTACTTTATTTTACGATTTGGTTTTGCTTATTGAATACTCATATTGGAAAAGCACTCCTACTTTGAATGCTAAAATTGAAGAGCACTCTATGCAGAAATCTAGGAGCCCCCTCCATCATCCACGCCGTCGTGCAGAAGCTTCTCCTTCATTCCCGTGTGCTAGACAATTTGTTGTAATAATTCACTCGGGAATGAAAGGAGGAGCTACGTACCATCACCGATAGTCAACCCGTGATTAATAATAATGATCTAATTTAGGTTTTTAGTACATATATTTAATATTTCAATTATGAACTTAGGCCGGAAATGTCGTACTCGGACGACGAAAACCGCTCGGGGGAGTGCGACTGGTGCCACGATGACCGAGGTATGTGCGACAGGTTCATTGAGCTGGACGAAGATCGGCGCTTCAGCATTAAGCTCGAGGAGACCTTCGTTGTTCATACGGTACACAACGATGACAATATTTTTTTCGTAATTAAGCACGACTTCAACTATTTTGACGTGTATTTTTCATCTTTTCCAATTCGTGTAGCTTATCCCATGCTATGCAAGACGCTATGTCTTGGAGAGGATGGGGTTTGAAGACCATGAAAGTATGGAAACCAAAAAAATTTCTCCTAAGGACCAATCATGGTGTGGATTTTCAAGTAAAGCTGTACAATGCTGAGAGTGTAACCCATTTTGGTTGCAAAAATTGGGAAGCACTTTGCAAGATGTATGGTTTTGATGAGGGTATGCTTGTCTCCATGGATCTTTGTGATCCTACAATCCAGCAAGAGAATATGGGCATTTGGGTCCTTGTGGATACACCTCCAATTCTTCCCCCATGTGAGCTTAACATAGTTTTAAGTAATTTATATTGTTTATTTCAAAATAGTTGACAGCTTGTTTCCATTGACAGCTTATTTTCATTCTTCAAAGAATGTGCGGAAAATGGTAGACAAAACCCACTACACCGATGGTCTCGAATTAACTTATAAGGAGAAAAATTATCTGATCGCATTTTGTACTGATCTTGAGAATTACAATGTCTACAATCGAACTCCTCAACATTATGGTCAATACGTGCCACCAGTGCACGTGTGGAACTACGGTAACTACCATGGAGATACCCTCGTAAATTTTTTTACTATTACGACATCCTTGCATCTTTTTTTTATACTTCTAAAACTAGTACATCATTGCTAACTACGAAGTTATTACTATGTTTTTCAACAGATAATCCCGAATGATTGTGTGCCTCATCTGATGTATACGCACGGTCGCCTTGATGTTTTGAACATACAACCAGGTCGTCCTATGAATCTCAATTGTCCATAACGGATTTCTAAAAGAAGTGGAGACATGAAAATCAAAGAATGGAAAAAATGTATGGACTGTCGTAAGGAGCTTCTTGGAAGCAAAAGGAGGCGAAGCGCAAGAATTGGAGACAGATCTCCATTCTTCACAATGGAGAGTCAGGGTCTATATTGTTCTATGCTATTTTACCTTAAGGGTGTTTAGGTCCTACCTGATACTGATGATCATGTGCTAAGAACAATTATGTAGGGTTGGGTTCGATGACTATGAGGATGATGACCGTATGACTTGTTATTAATAACAAGTAGAAGTTGTATGATGATGCATGATTAGTAGGACTTGTTATTATATATGATGATGTATGATGCGAGCATGCATGAGTTATTATATATCAGTGGGTGAAATGAACATAACAGTATAAGAGAGGACACTTCTCTCTATTAGCTAGCTAATAACAACCTAAAATTAACCCCCAAAACCCCTAAACCTGCCACTTTTTTTTTAAAAGAAAAACCTCAGCTGCTGACACGTGGAAGCCTTTTGGTCCCGGTTGGTGCCACCAACCGGGACCAAAGGCCCCCCTGCCTGGGCTCCTCGCAGTGGCCACGTGGAGGGCCTTTAGTCCCGGTTCGTGTTAGAACCGGGACTAAAGGGGGGAGGCATTAGTCACGACCCTTTAGTCCCGGTTCAAGAACCGGGACTAAAGGCCCTTACGAACCGGGACTGATACCCCCTTTTCTACTAGTGCTCGCATGCCTCCCGTCGACTCACACGCTTGCTGGGTGATCTTGCATGTGATTTTAGTGTGCCAAATGACGGTTCTAAATTCCTCTTTTGACCAAAACATGCGAGAGGTTGACACTGATTTCTTATAGATTACTTTCAACTATTTCTCTCGTCCCAAATTTCTTGTCTTAGATTTGTCTAGATATGGATGTATCTAATACTAAAATGTGACTTGATACATCCGTATCTCGACAAATCTAAGACAAGAATTTGGGACGGAGGGAGTACTTTATGAACATCAATGCTACCTTTTAAGAGGGTATATTTGCCTCAGTAACTTGTGTTATGGATATTGCATGTAATCCCTCTGCTCTCATGCCTTTGAAGACATGTTCTAGTGTCTTTGTTCACTCATTTCTGTGCGTATATGTAGTCATATATGGAGTATAATATCGAAAATCATCTTATATTTCTAAACGAAGGTAGTAATGAAATATGGTTTCTGTTTGAATTAGAACCAGGTCCGCGGTGGAGATGAAGTTCTCAAAGTCATGCCGTGTGAACTGGAAGACCTGATGATGAGTTCTACTGCTGAACTATCCAATTGCTGTGTCCTTGTCGCCACGTGACCTGAACTAGTGTTTTCTTGTAGCATGTTGTCAGGCGTGTTCTCGAGGTTGTACTTGACCACAACAATTTCCTTGTTGTGCCTTCGATTACGAAGGGTGTGGTTCTTGTAAAGCTTCCCAACAAATCTGATGCGGCCTGTCTTCATCATCATGTTTATGAGTGGAAAGACCACTCTGTTAGGTTCTCCTAGGTTGACAAGATGGTGATGGTGCATGTAGACATCTCACACGAAGTCCATGGCCTAGCCGGGCTTATGCGGGGTTCATCCCGTAGGTCGGTGGCAAGAAATAGTCTGCAGAGTTTAGTTAGTGCAACTTTGCTTGTCTCTAGTAAGTACTATTGTTCAGTACTTGATTTGTGTTTGTGAACCCTGTATTTTTTATTAGTACTGCCGCTTTTGGTGTGTGGTCAGTCCTGAGAACGGTCTATGTTAATGTTTGTCCACTCAATTCAGTCTGTACATTTTGAAGTATCCAGATCATATTTTTTGTGAGGACGGTTTATCAATTATGGTTACACTCCAATATCTGTATGCATTGCAGGGTTTATCGCACCCACCGGGATTACCAGTCCCATGGATGTTTGGTCCATACGATTTGTCACGACCTTTGGACTGTCCTACTTGTGGGAGTAGGCAGGGCCCCTGCATGCCACGCGTAGTTGGACGATCAATCTTATGTTTAGTACTTCAACATAGTGATTTCCTGGTAAGGATTCACTCGTGTCACATCAAGTAAATCTTATGTATTTACTGTCTAAATCTTATTGATTTAATGTCATGTTTTCTTTCTTTTCCTACAATTTTACGATGCAGGTTTTGCCATGTGACATTCATCACAGAATAAACCGTTTGGTTTGCTCTATGATGGCTATTTTTACAGGTTTCACTTCTTATGTCGTGTCAGTAACGAAGGCACTGTCTATCACTTATATTACTGGAAAAACTTGGATCAGTCTGTTGTCTGAGTACAAGCTGAATACCTATGATGAACTGCAGTTTGGTTTAACAAAAACGCCACAATTAGTCCTTCTCGCGTTTAAAAGAAATGAAGAAAAAAACTGGATCACGGTCACGGATCCTAGTCAAGTTAGAAAGCTGAGCATAGCAGACCGCACACGATCGCTGCCGTTCTCGCACAGATCGAAAGCACCGCAGCTGCTCTAGCACCGACAATGCGCAGCAGCTCACCGATCCAAATGAGGATTGGGCACCGACCACGCCACGGATCGGCCGATCTACCGAGGATCGGGCATCGACACCGGCACCAGCTCTACAAGGAGCACCATCTCCGGCAGCAGCAGCGGCATCGGCACCTGCACCAACACTTGCACTTGCATTTGGTCCGGCCCGTGCAGTTCCACCGGCAACAGACTGGGCTGCAGTTCGCACTTCATATACCAAAGTCCTTACAAAAACCGACATGTCCACCTTCTTGGTAAGCATTGGCCGCCCAAGTGGTTCGTTCCTTTTCCTTTCCATGTTGTTTCACATGATTCACTGTGTTGATCTAACTGTTTGGGTATGTCTTCTTGTTTTGAAACAGAGAATTCCTAGAGCAACGAGGGAGTCGTTCAACAATCCGGGCGACCACGGCCAAGTTTCTCTTACCATGCGCAGCCTTGGTGTGAATGAACCTGCTGAATATACCGTAAGTACAAAGGATGGCCAAGGTTCAAATCTAAATCATATCTTGCGGTAGGGGATGATGTCAAAATAGAACTTCTTCGGTAAGGAGAGCAGGTCCAAATCAACTTTGAAATTCTTCAAGAGCAAAGACGCAATCGCCGAACTGATCTATCCTCCGAGAGATTTTGATGTAATAATCTGGCATAGTGAAACAAGTGTCCTGTGTGTATAAGTAGTACGACAGTATTATTTACCACATGGTATATCGTTGATAGAATTGCAACTCTGTTTGCTAGTTAGGAACTGTCGTTCGATTTCATTCCAACAGCTTCCTTGCTTTATTCAATTTTGTGTATTCGCCTTGCGACAGCATCTAAAACCAGCGCAGTACCGATCGCTTGCAATATGAAAAGCGCTGAGGTAGAACACATGGGCCCCCAAACATGCGTGGTCGGCTCATGCCCAAAGTCCAGAACTGTGAGCCTAACTGAGTATTATATTCTCAGCTGAACCCCCATAAAAAAGCTGAACCCCCATAATGCCCGTGCGTTGCAGAGGGAATATATTTCTCACCAAGGTGAGCCTTTGATATAAAAGATTTGTATATTTCTTTACATAGGGAGTATCTCTCTGTCAAAAAATATATTTATGTGTAACTAGTTACTCCTGTCTTTCTACTTCCTTTCGCTGATATGTGGGGCAACCGGCAACGGGGTCCATGTGCCATATGCACAAATTAGAGTGCACAACTTCACGGTAGACACACCCCGGTCGTAGCGCCGCAGTAATGCCCAATGAGCCGTCAAATCACAACCCCCTTTCCAGCTTTAGCAGTAAGCTGGACGGATGAAGAGACAATATTTCACTAGGCCTAAATCCCTTTCTTCCTTGTCTGCTTGTTCAGAGAAAACCTCCGCTCGGCGATTGCATAGGGTTTTCTCATGGAGAACCAGGTACGAATTCCTCATCCATCCCCGATAAATCCAAGTCCCTTGGTCACAGGTAGTCCTAGGATGGCAGCCGCCACCGTTGATGCATTTTTCTTCGTACTGAATCTAGTGTGTTTCAGTTGCAGTGCCCAAAGTGCGAGTACCCTACAGATTTCTGCGCCCACGGCGAGACGCCACACTTGTTCCTTCTCATCCTACCACAACATTTTGAAACGCGCACAATATGTTCCTAGAATCCTCTTCTCTATCCGGGAGGGTGGGGTTTTTTTTGAACATGCTGTGTTCTCATATTATTTTTCCTGCAGTGTATTATTTGCTCTACCAGAACACATGTACTCAAGATGCTCGGCCTTGCCATAACTGAATACACTAGTTTAATGGTCACAGTGAAGACAATCCATGGATATTGCTTCCGAGTTGGGTTCATGAACCAAGAAGATCGCTGCTTTTTTATGGCCGAACTTGGATAAACTTTCTCAAGTGTTACGGACTGAAAGTTGGCGCACGAATGTTGATGGAAGTAGCAGAACTTGGTCTCATCTTCACTGCGATCTTCCACGCCGATGTCGTTCCAATTGTTCATGCATGTTAGTTTTGTATCTGGTTCTTGCTTGTTGCCTCGATTACTTCTTAATCCACCTATTCTGTCTAACTAATCACAATTTAACTTTAGAAGTAGCAACGAATCTCTCACGAAGATGCTACTTCTAACTTATATTGTCTTATAATTGGTGGCACGTGTAGGTTTTTTCAAAGTTAAGCAGTCTACTCGTTTGTTACTCTGTAATAACTCGGTTGTTACTAATGGCACTGAAGTTGACTGGATCGACATCCACATGTTCCTACACTTTACTGATCGTCTTGAGGTCCTTGTGGGGCGTTTCAATGGTGGAAGGCCACGTGGGATATGTGTGCCACTGCTGCACTCGTTGAACAGGTCCAACCGTGTCGAGAAACTTATGGTATGAGCTGTTTTCTGTTATATATGTTGTTCATAAACTATTGCTTATACACAGTTTTACAGTTGTGATCTTCTTGAAACAGGAACTGCTGAGTTCTATTGTTCCTATACAGATGCCTGACCATGGTCGGGTCAGACTTGCGCTTGGTCACAACATAATGTTTATGTCGACCTACGCAATTCCCCTTGGAGGCGAAAAGATACTTATTTGTGGGTGGTCTTAGAAAATGAAGGCCCGTCCATCTTGGATTATAGGACAGAAGATTATGTTCATGCTTTTCCATGACTCTAAAGCAAATATCCTGTTTATTGACCACGTTGCGAGATGAACCCGCTTTCAGAAGGTTGTGGATGAGCGGGGTGGCGCCTGGGCCTTGTCCTGGGG